>JABSTQ010011266.1:780000-1127878 GCA_013358835.2 Ixodes persulcatus
AGTGTCTGAAGCAAGAAATACTGGGTACCAGGAAGCCGTGATCGGAAAGCGTGCCAATACGGCGGAAGCTACGGCCCTGGCGGGCCATCGGAACGTGACTACATATCACTAGAGTGCGCGTTTTGCTTTGCGACGAATGTACCTTGCACGAGATTTCATTTTTCGGAAAGATATCAGGTTATGCCGAGTTGGGTAACGTCTTAGAACACCCCAAGATTTGTTTTGCTGTCTGCGGTTCACTTTACATTCTTTATTTCACCATGCTTCTGTCGTCTAGGAAGCTGTCCAGATGACCACGGGATTGAAAGTGACGCTCAAGTGAAAATATGGGATGTTAAAAGACGGTTGAGCTCATCGAAAGCTGATCGAGGCGAGAATAGGCCAGGAGTGGTGACTGCTTAAAAAGGCTCCAGTCAGCCTTTTCGAACTTCCAGCGTGGAGGGCGCGTAGGTGAAGACTGGGGAGTGTCTTTACATTTCAAAATAATTGGGAAGTGATCACTTCCATGGAGATTCTTATTGACAGTCCATAAAATTTTACGTAGCAGATTTGCACTGCCAACTGAAAGATCGATGCATGTAGATGACAAAGATGATGGACTAAAATATGTGGGATGGCCACTATTAAAAATGCATAGTGGATGTGAAAATAATATGGATTCGATTATTTTTCCGCGTGTCTCTGTAGGATCACTGCCGCAAAGGGTATTGTGTGCGTTAAAATCACATGAGTAAAAGAAAGGACTCTGAAAGCTGGCTTAAAAGTGAGTCGAGATCTTGTCGCTTCAGAGAAAGAGAAGGTGGAAAGAACACTGAACTTAGAGTTACGGCTCTATGCAACAAAAGAGGAACAGCGATGGGTTCGAGTGGCGTCTGAAGAAGAACCTCTGCACACGGAATATGTTTTAAAAGCACCACCGCAACGCAGCCACAAGGAATTGCCCTGCTAGGGCGGTCTCCTCGAAATACACTGCAGCATTTCAAAAAGTTAGTGTGAGATGTATTTAAGTGCGTTTCCTGCAAGCATAAGGCAGATGCCATATACTCTTCTTTTTTATACTACTTTTCGGCACTCACTACCACGTGTTGAGACCGCTTCACATCGCCGCGGCGACGAGCTGCCCACCTTCACCCGAGTGGGCTGAACTTTTTTCCTTTGTACTGGCAACCCTCCCCGCCTCGATTCCCTTCGCGATTACTACGGTAGTCCATGAAGCCTACGCCGACGCAAGTTCCTTTGGCCTCGGCATGTGCCTCCCGCAAGGCAACATCACGGTCCTGACCAAGACCCCAAGGACCATTTACAAAAGAGAGCTGTGGGCAGTCTTCCTCACTCTTCTCGTCGCCCCACCAAGAACCCTTGTGCCCTGCGACAACAAGTCAGTTGTCGCCGCCCTCACCCGCAGCCACGGCCGTACTTTCACCATCCTCGAAGCCTTTGTAGCCGTAGTGTTGTTGGCCAATAAAAGCTCCCGGCTTAAGTAGATACCAACCACCAACAACGCGGCCGACGGCCCCTCTGACTCCACCACACTATTTCCCGTGGGAACGAGTGGGACCCGCCGCCAGGGGGCCATGTTTATATATAGGTTGGTCGCCTGCAGTCCGGGCAGTCGTTGAGTTGCCACCAGCTGGAGAATAGGGTTTTAAAAGTAGAAAAGCTTTTTCCCCTTCAGTTTTGGTTTGGGGGTTTGTCATTCCATCTTTTTCTGATTCGAGGAAGGACGGGATGAGTCGGCAATGTCAGCAGCTGCGACTGCATCCTGAACCTTGGATGCAGGTTTGCCAGTTCCGACCTTGTCGGAGACCTGGCGTGAGAGCTTCCGGCCACGGCCAAACCCCGCCGAAGAGGGCTTCGACGTACCGGAGCAGGAACCTCCCACATTCGCGCTTTCAACGTCGTTTGACGTTGAAGGAGCAACAGGTAGCCCTGTTGCTCCCTAACAAGGCGGGCCGCCTCCAAGGAAGCGGAGCGATGGCCTTGCTTCCCATCGTGGGAGGAGGAACCATGGGCACGTGGCTGCCGGTCAGCCGGAGGTCGTGCCTGAATTAAAGAAAGTGTCTGTGAGCTCCCAGCATTACCTGGGGCACACTGCTTCCCCACAGGTTGTTTCGGGGCCTCAATAGAGCCTGCCAAGTCTTCGGGGGAGAATTTAGTGGCGCTGGATTCCGTCCGTGCTGCAGGGCTTCTGCGCTTCGCGTCAGAGTATGTGCATTTGGCAATGAAAGAATGTCTCTGTTTTGCTTCTGGATATGATAAGTTCTCTTGGGCTCGTAAGGTAAGAATTTACTTCTTTTGTCGCCACAGAGGGCAGAAGCGAGAGTAAGCAGGGTGAGAACCCCTGCAGTTCGCGGAGGCCACTGAACCTTCACAGACATCGGCCACATGGTCGTGGCTCCCACACATAGCACACGTCTCCCTCACCCGACAGCTGCGCGACTCGTGACCAAAACGATGGCAACGAAAGCATCACTGTGGGTCCGAGACGTACGGCCTGACACGGCAATTCAAGTAGTCGGCTTCGACAAGTGCAGGAAGTGTGAGACGTTCAAACGTTGAAGATAAGGTGTTAAGTTTTCGCATCTGCACCGTCACGCCTCGTCATAATACGTTTGACCGACAGTACTCTAGATGCCCGCAGGCCTTCCAGGATATCATGTTCAATACTGGAAAGAAGATCATCTTCTGAAATCACACCCTGAATGGTGTCGAGGGTTCTGCGTGTGCTCACTGCTACCTGCACGTCACCTACGGATCTCAATTTTAGAAGAGTAGCGTTCTGGTGCTTTTTTTCAACTTCAACAAGCAGATCACCAGAATGCGGCTTCTTTGCATTGTATTCAGCACCTTTCTGACTGTCCGGAACATCTGCTACCATAAACAGTGACATTTGAGAAAGAGGTTTGTCAGGAACATCGGAGTGAATCACCATGATCCTTGAAGACGTTCCATCTTCCGTATCTTTCACAAGGACTTTTCGTTCGGGACGATGACTCTTAGGGTCACGTCGAGAATTGGGGGTTTTGGTTTGGAGGTTTGCCATGAGAGGCGAAGTTTGTTCGGGACCTGTAGTGTGCTACCCACTACGGAGTCCAACAAGGGAATAGGTAACGCACCATAACAAAAAGGGCTTTGCTGGAGACGTTACGCTATTACCACTGCCCAGGAACTATAACCAAGTGCGGGTCTGGAAAAGGGGTCTATTGCCACCCAATGCCGCTAAGGAAAGTGAAAAAGGAATAACAGAAATAAGAAGAGTGAAAAGTGGGGAGAAGATAAAACGAAAGATCAGAGGGTATAGTAGAAGAGGAGGCGACTGACTGAATCATCCTGGTCGGGCCAAGCCAGGACACCCGTCTACGAGAAGCGGGGGCCGAAGTGGTGTATAGCCTCGCCCGGGGGGCCCCGAAGGGTCCAAACCTACCCCGGGCTCGGCTCAACCAACATGGTCCCCTTTTCTCCGGACACGGGAAACCCACTCACAGCCAGACGTGGGCGTGCGAACACGCAAGGCTCGGGGTCCGTGGTGACGCCACTCACCAAACACCTACTAACTCAGGTGCCCCCTGCGGGGAGTACGAAGTGACACCCAGCGTCACGGGACACCGGGTGACATGGTGTCGGGTGCCACTGTAACGTCACAATACACACCGTCACATCAGGTTGTTACGTGACGTAACGACGCACACCTGACGTCATGTGACGTCCAAATACACCGTCACGTCACGCTGTCACGTGACACCACGACGTGACATCTGACGTCACGTGACGTGATCACGTGGTTGATGTCGACTTCTCTTTCATAGCAGCCTTGTCCCACAGAACCAGCCCCAGTCTATGACGTATTCTCCGTCAAAGTAGAAAAAAAAAAAAAAAACCTTTTCCTCATATTCATTAGCGGACACAGGTTTCAGGGTTTTCGAAGCAAGCCCAAAACCGTTCCGTGAGCCCGTTAGTTACGTTTACATATTAGCAGCGGTGAGTCCGCCCCCCCCCCCCCCCCCCCCCCCACCCACTTTCCCATTTCCGGTGAAAAAAGACACTCGGTTAACGCTAACGGCTTTGCGGCAAACCTTTTTGTTTTGCTTTTTTGCTCCTCTGAGGCCGCGGCAGACACGCTGCTCAAACAGCAAACAAAAGACACTATGTTCTCTGCAGACATGACGATAGAAATAATTGAAAAACATGGTTGCTTTATACATGCTTCGAACGTGCCTGCAGACGGTTGCTGTACGACCAGTGTGACCGTCATACAAAGAAAAAACCCTTCTCGGACACTGTCTCGATACTGTCTTCTGCATGATGTATTAGAACGTGGCATTACATGTTGGCAGCGGTGAGTCCGTCCCCTCTGCCGATGCAAAACGACACCCAGTTAACGCTAACGACTTTGCGGCAAACTTTTTTTTTTCGCTTTTCTAAAGGCACTTACATTAACGTAAATATATAGTTTTCTTTTTCTTTTTTGTACGTCTTGATTCCGCTTAGTCAGGTTTGCCATCACTGCCAAACGAGACACGATCCTATACCGAGATAATTTGGTTTTACAAAAGCGTCTTTCCCTAGATTCCATCACTCTTCCTATCCCTTTCCCGCCCTGATCATGTTTCTCGAAAACGTTTTTTTCCCTCATTTATAATCACTTTTTCATCGCTCTTTCATAAAAAGAAAAAAAAAAAATGACACGCGAATAGTTCCGAAGCCGAATCCGTGTACTCCGTCCCACCTTAGGAGGGAACTGCAGCGGATGCTACGTGGCATAAGGAGCCAATCCAAATGCCGCGTGAGTGTCACGTAGTGTTGTCGGTAACGCCTTACGAGCAACGACGTTATTGGTAACGCACAATTTTTTTTTTCCGTGACGTAGTAACGTTCTCGTTACGCTTCCCAAGACAGTAACGGATGACGTATACTTAGGTCACTTATTTCGAGTAGCGGGTAACGTAGTTACTGTACTCGTTACTTTTCTTTACCGAGACTTCAAAAAATTACACTGCGGTTTACCTGTCGTGCTGCTAAGCGCCAAGTTATATATATATATATTTTTTTTTTTGGGGGGGGGGGGGCGGGGGAGATAAATATTCAGGTGGAGCCATAAAAACTGCATAGATATGTTTCTCTAACTATGGCACTTAGGCGCACCTGTAACATCAAAACAGTAAAACGTTTTAATCCATAAATATAAGGTAACACAAAAAGTAACTTATTGATAACGTGTTCCTTTCATCTTGAAGTAACGTAGGTCCTCAACGCGTTCATTTTATTTGCAAGGATCCAGTAACGTCTTTCGTTATACTTTATTTGCGGTAACGCATACAGCACTGCTAAAGTCGGTTACAAGTTAAGAAGGTAGGAGAAGGTCCTCCCACAAGCGTGGTGCGCCGGTTTCAAATCCCTCCGCAATCGAAAGAAGAGTTCACTAGAAACGCTCTATGTTCCGCTTCAATGGATAGATAATGGCCACAGAGTGGTGCCAACTTGTCTCCGACCCCCACTTTTTAAGAAAGCGACCTTTGTATTCATCGGAGAAGAAACCGAGCCCCTGAAAGCAGCCTTTGTATCAATCGGAGGGGGAAGCTAATCCCCGAAAGTCGTCTTTGTTTCCATCGGAAGGGGGAAGACTTAATCTCCCTCTCGTGGCTTCCACAATGCTAAGTCAAAGTCGAGAGATAAAGCAAATATGTACAGAAAGGCACGACCCTCCTCGCGCGTTGGCCGCAACGTCACGGAAACGATGGGACGCTATTGGATGCGGAGGTGGCGGAGGGATATATGATTCCCTTTGAGGGGCATTTGCCGCTACCTTCTTGACTTGTAACCTACTATAGAACGTGGTATTCTGGAGAAGCGCAGCACAAAACACGAGGGGTGGGGGAAGTCACGTGATACGATGAAATTTCGGGATTAGCTAAGATGGCTGGTATCATCCGTTGCGGTCCGACATCCAGTGAAACAGCGAAGTGCTAGTTACATTTTAGATGAGCCTTCTTGGCTTCAACGTTGGTTGTAGTAAAGTGGTAATTTGAGCTAGTTGGTACATCACTAAAATTAAACATCGCACAAAACGTCGGCGGAAGAGAAAAGGACAGTAGAACGAAACGTTGGCTCTTTCTGTTCTTTCTCACGTTATAATCGAAAATATGCGGATGAAGGAACCGTACTTAATCGAATGAAACAAAATCTACGAAGCCGTCGAAAAACAAAATTTTGGCGGAACCGGGGTTTAAACTTCGGGTCTCTTAATATCCGGTCGGGTATGCCAACCACTTCACCGCTCCGCCTTGTCTTTCTGACGTTTCCTATCTGTAACATTAATGCACCGATGCGAAATGGATCCGATACACGTTATTACTGGAGCATCAAAAAGAATGCCGGGAATGTAGGTACACGCGCTGCGCGTTCTGGCGTCTTCAGCTCCAACTGTTCGAAATAAAAATTAAAAAAAAAATCTAAAACAAATGGCACTTCGCACGCGCGTTCCAAGGACGCTTTCTTTCGGTTATTTACTTCGAACCTTTTCTATAGGGAAGGCGAGCGCTTGCAGCGAGTGTACCTACGTTCCCAGCAGTCTCTTTGATTCTTGGGTAATTTAGCGAAAGGCCTCTCGGAGGTGTTCTGGAAGCAGACGCCGCCGCGTGGAACGCGGTACGAGGCTTGCTGGCACCTGGTACGTGTTCGTTGTGATCCATAATTCCTCTCAATGTGTGTCTCGTCACGTGTACGTGTATTATTTTTTTTTTATTGTCAGCTTTCAGAGGCACGGTATCATCATCCGCAAGAGTCAAGAGAGAGAGACGGTACAGACGTTTTGCGTTCTTCTTTCTCTCCATCGTCTCTGGTTTTTAGAAATTCTGTAATCAAGAGCCAAGTTTGAATATATGAGGGGCAGGTTTATCACCGTACGCATATATATATATATATATATATATATATATATATATATATATATATATATATATATATATATATTCCACTTATTTGGTTTAGCATGTTCTAGAAAGGCTGCATCTATTTTACGAGTATGTTTTGCGAGAAAACAAAATTCAGTGACAGGATAAATCAAACATTAATGTGAGTCCGACCCACATCGAATGAGGGTGAATAATGATCTACAGGCAAAAACACGTATCTTCCTTAATCATGAAAACTAAAAACAAAAAAGTTCCCGACTTTTTGACAAAAATAAATGAGCAGAAATAGAAATTATAATCGTGCGAAAAGAAGACACCCGAGTACTTGGAAAGAACAAAAAAAAAAAAAAAGTGGCATTATGATTTCGATTTTATTGAGCGTGAAAAAGAATGTTGTTTTTATAGGTGTTTGAGTGGCGGCGATGGTACCAAGTAATGGCGCGCTTCTGATCACACTTTGCACCATTTATTTTTGAGCGTGTCAAAGAATTTGTGTTTTCTTTCAGAGCGCAGCTCTTAGGCACCCGTTTCCGGCTTGAGCGGCGTCGGCGTCGCCGTCGGCGTAACCGCGCGGTGCATTATGGGACGCGTGACGTCACTGATAACGTCATCAGTGACGTCACTGATGACGTCATCGGCATCGGCATCGTCACGTAACCCCCCCCCCCCCAAGGTCACGTGACCCCCTGAGGTCACGTCCCCCCCCCCCCCCCCCCCCAGTACCCTTCCCTCGTCCTCCTCAAGAGCTGCGCTCGAATTCGGCGTTACAGGAAGTTGTAAAACGGCTTTCACTTTTTTGCACGGTCAGTTAAAATTTAAAGGTAACTTTTTTTTTCTCAAAACAGCGTCTGTACACGCTGATCCTGAAAGCAGAAACGTAATTGGAAGTAAAATTATACCAACCTGTGACTCGCACCTTCTTTAGGCGGCTCAAAAACTTCATTCTTAAGAGACGCGGGGGCGTGGCCTATTATGTTAATGCTTCCTGCTTCGTGATTGGTCCTTCGGCGCTCTCATCGACTCACACCGTAATCTTCCTCGGAATTATGAAGTCCGCCACTTCGTAACAATTGCTGCCCGGGATTAATGTAATTTATATTGAAAATTTTGTTCGCAATTAGAAAGAAGTCTGGAGCATAGAACCGGACTGCCTCGTTCACCTAGTTTCCCATACCCGTGTTTAAATAAGTGTGTTTCAAACGTCTTTAGCAACAAACGCTTTTCCCGGTGCCTCGTCAGTTCGCTTTCCTCGTCTTAATTACCAAATTCAACAGCTGACGCACTTATAATGAAGCGAATAATACCGGAAGCACTACCTCCCATCAAAGGGAAACAACACGCTTCAATCAATTAAGCGAAAAGCCAACTTCAATTTGATAGCGTTCTTTATAAACCCGTTAGAAGGCAGCTGGAACCATCTCTTTTATTTCTAAACAAAACGAAACAAAAGATATAATACAAACTCCGCAATGCGGCGATGAGAAGTACGAAGCAGATTACGACGAGCAATTTTATGACGTTTTCTGTTTACGAAACGAAATCCTTTCGATAACGCTTTATTTATTTATTTATTTTTTCCGGTTGGACTTCATTAGTGCGGTTGTGGCAATCAGGACACACGCGCGTTAACGTCGTCGCAAGAAAGCGACGCCGAACTACAAAAAAAGGTACCGTAGTTCGGAGTTCATCGTAACACTCGTCAAGCTTGCGCCATTTGCAACAGCGTTTTTCTTTGGCCAACGCGAGTACCAGGTCCAGAAAATGATTAGAGCGAATGTTCGACAGAACCCGCGGCCCTGGCCATGTACTTCTTACGAGCACTGCACGAAGGCGTGTTCGATTCCCTTTTCAACGCGTGTTCTACGTCTCGGGCGTTCTCCTTAGTGGCCACGCCAGAGAAGAGTCCCTAAATCTGTTTCGAAGCTGCAATTAGAGAGCGCCGTAAACGTCTTCTAGTGTCCTTGGACCGCGCAAACTTTCGAACCCTTCAAAACGGTTAGGGTTAATTGTCTGGGAGGGAAAGTTTACATTGACAACACACTCGAGTACGTTCCTCAGTTTATTTTCGTTGTTGCTGTTGTTTCAACCTGCCCATGTTCGGAGGAGGGGTTCCGATGTTTCCTCCCACACGTCAATCACTACCGAATCCAAGCAGCGCCACGTATCCTTCGTCGTCATCTCGGCCAGAGCGACTTGTAGCGTCTCCCCGTTCGAAGGCGTCGCTAGCAGACGGAGACGCGTCATCACGGTCAGGTCGATGGAGGGCTGAGATTGGTCACGAGTGCTGTGTTAGTGTTCGGCCGGGGCTCGTGTCCAATCAGCGCGTCGAAGGTCGGGCTCGGGCCCAATAGCCGAGTTAGCGCGATCCGAATCTGATGACGTTTCGTAGAGGGAGAGGAGACCATGCGGAGGCCTTCTGTCTGGTTGGTGTTGCACCAAGACGGACGCGTCTGCCGCTTTGCGGTTACTCTCCTGGAACTTGAGCGTGAGTGCCGCTTGGGGCAGGTCGGTGATCCAGTAACGATGACGTCATACTCATGCTTCGTCTTCCAGGTGGTATTGGATAAACTGGCTGATTTATTTGCGACGACGACGATATCAAATGATATCCTCGTGACCTCCTAATGAACGGAATACACGTCGAAAGGCTTAGTCCTCGCGAACCGCAGCCGCGGAAGGTTATCGAGTCCGTCGAGTCGTCGAGGCGTGAGCGAGCGACGCCGAGCATTGAGAATCCGCAGGTACCGAAGCAGCCGCCTGCTGCGTCCAATAACCAGCGGTGTCGCGCCGCCGCTGCGAGGAAAGCGAAGCAGGCAGCCGAGCAAAATGGGCTCAGCGAGCAATAAAAACGAGAGACTCGGCACGGAGTGTCAGGCTGGGCGTAAAGCGGCGGCTTAAGCATCGCTAGTCCTTCCAGGCCAGCGACGATGCGGAACGTTCCGCGCGACCGCCTTCCGCCGGTTGCCTCGCCCGGTGTGCCTGGATTCGAAAGTGCGCCCAACTGCTAGATCGGGGGTCACCTGGTTTGTGCGCCGCTTTGGCAACAAGGGGAGCGAGGAGGCGACGAAAGCGTCGGTCGTCTGCAACGAGTCTCCACAAATACTTTGCTATAGTTACTGATAAGGTCAGAGGGAGGGGGCTTCAGTTGACCTGCCTCTTACAAATCTCCAACCACAGCCAGGTTACTGGTGAGCCACCGGCAAAATCCGCCTGGTCCTGATATCGAACTAGGGACCTCCCTAGTTCCAATGGAGCGCTCTATCGTCATTCTCGTCCAACTGGCTTTCACCCAAAAAAACATCGCCGCAAAAACAGAGGGACACAGACGAAGGGAAACAGGACAAGGCGCACTCTCAACTGAAGTTTATTGAAAATTGACAAGTTAACGTAGCCGTCGCAGCTGTTGCTGTAGCAACCCTCGGTCGGACTCAACGCGAGTGTGTGAATGGCCCTTGAGTGCTTTCCTGCGTCACTCTCGTGATGCCACCGCATGACACTCATTGGGCATGATTCCTGCGTCAGCATTCGGCTTCAACTCGTGCATGTTCTGATCGATTGAGCACCAGCTAGAGCCAAACGTTGACGCGTCACTCGCGTGACCAATCCCCGCCCGACGGTGGCCTTCTTTAGTGACGTAGGAAATTTCGGCACGCTCCTGTTAGATTAGACGGCCAAATGCTAGCTGTCTGGAGACAAAGCATGGCATATCTGTGATGCAAACATTCTTCGCACATGCTTCGGGCGGTTCCGCAGGTAATTCTGTAATCATGCCTGCAGCAAACACCGAGTACAACGTTTGAGCAGCGTGACTGCGATTTAAGGCTGCCTTGCTCATATACTCCGTTCACCCTTAAGGCCGGTTCTCACACGCAGCGAAGCGCTGATGTAGCGCTGCTTACGTGTCGTCAGCTATTTAGCGTCTGCCATGAGCAACAGTTTTGGCGGTGCGATACAAAGCTGGTGAACGCTTCCGTCAGCACGCGCTTAGCGCTAGGTCAGGGCCATGCTTGTAGCGCTCCGCTGCATGTGTGAACAGGCCTTTAAGCTGAGACTAGAAGCTCCGTCTCCAGCAAGGGCTTTCTGCCCTTGAAGGCAGGTCAGGGGCCCTAATCTGGACACTTGGCGGAAAAGTCGGCGAGATATCTGGCGGCTATGATTGACCGGCGCCAAGATCAAGTGCGGCGTCGGCCAATCACGGACGCCAGATTTCTCGCCGGCTTTCTCGCCAAATGTCCAGATTAGGGCCCCTGACCGCGCAGGCACGCGCAACCAAAGCATTAGGGAAGCCAGTGAGCTCGCGCTGATGGCGGAGCTCCTAGTCTCAGCTTAAAGGGGTCATGAAACGATTTTCCTACTTCTTCCTCCTTAGCTTTAATCCTCAACTCAAATGCGAATTGTGAAATCACGTGTTCGTGACATTCCTTCGGCACCGGTGCGAGGACTCCTAGCTTCCACCGTGCTTTTTATGCACACCATAGAACTTGTCATTCCCCAGTGACAATAAGTTCCGTCAGGGCACTCATTGGCCACGAACGCGAATCCAAATATTCGTCGACGGATTGATTGTTGACGAGCGCATACGTCCGAGTGACGCAGTTCTCGTGTCCAATGCGTGAGCTGGGCTCTGCTGACGTCAGTTTGGCGCCGGTGACGAGCTTTAGGAACCGCGAATGTATCATAGTGAAAAGGCGGAGAGCTTTCGAAGGCAAGAAGGTACAAAATAGTCCGCTATATTTTCAAATGTTTGTACCGAAAAGCTGGCTTTTGACTTTCTAGCCTCTTTCTTTTGGCCAACTAAACGATATGCGATTAGTAAAGTCCCAATTTAAAATCATTCATCCCAACCCAAAATTCGTTTCATGGCCCCTTTAAGGGTGAACGGAGCCCCAGTCTCAGGTTTACAATCATGTTCAACTTACACCAGCTCGCCTGCACTCTGAGAGTTTTGTACATGGTTAGTTTCAGGGAGGATGGAGCGAGAAAGAAATTTCTTTTAAGGTATCCTAACATACGATTAGCATTGTTAATCACGTATTCGACATGAAGTTTCCAGGAAAGGTTAAACGTTATATGATCACCAAGGTATTTGTAACTTGACACTGATGCGAGAGGCTTACTGTTAAGGTGATAAGTGTGAGACAGAGATGAACCACGTGATGTTCTCATATATTTACATTTGTCAGTGTTTAGTTTCATTAGCCACTGGTTACACCATAATTCTATCTGGTTAAGGTCTGATTGTAGAAGGAATGTGTTAGATATGTCAGTTATTTTTCTATATATTACGCAATCGTCAGCAAACAGGCAGATCGAAGAAGAGATGTTCACTACCAGGTCAATGATGTATATAAGAAACAGTAGCGGGCCAAGCCCTGTGGAACACCTGAATTGACTGAAACAGTGCGGGGATTGGTATTATTAGCAGTGACGAATTGTAGGTGGTTAGTTAAAAAGGCGTGGATCCAGTTAAGTATGCAGGAGGCGATGTTAAGTGATTGCAATTTATGAAGTAGTAGCTTGTGGGAAACTTTATCAAATGATTTTGAAAAATCTAAAAAGACACGATCAGTTTTATAATGGTCATCAATAGAGTGATAGAGATCATATGTGAAGGATATTAGTTGCGTCTCACATGAGAAATGTTTTCTAAAGCCATGCTGTGAAGTAGTAAAGAAGTCATTAGATTCAAGAAAGTTAACCAACTGCGAGTAGATGACGTGTTAAAATATTTTGCAAGGCACACTGGTTAAAGAAATCGGGCGATAATTGAGTGGATTATGTTTTACACCAGATTTGTGTAGAAAAACCACCTTCCCAACTAACCCATCGCTCGGGAGTACGCCAAGGTTAAGGGACTGCGTATAAATGCTTGACAGAATTATAGAACAATACAAATTACAATTTGTTTTAAAATTTGCTGTTGATTCCATCAATTCCGGTACATGATGAAAGTTTCATATTGTTAATAGTTCTAGTCACACCAATCTCGTCTACTGTTATAGGGTTCATCGGTAAAAAAGAAGTGCATGACAATGCAGGTATTCGGTTAACATGACAGGCTAAAAATGGCATTCTAAAAACATCGTTTAGCACCGTGTAAAAACATCGTTTAGCACAATCAGCAAACGATATACTTGTACCATCAGAAGACTGAAGACTAATATCAGACTGAAAGTTGGGATTAATGACACTCTTCTTTTACCTTATCTTGCTTATCAGATGTCGCTATGTGTTCTATGTTTGTTTTGTTAGTGCTTATACTTTTTATTGTGTCGGCATTTGCTGTGTACCACACAAAAGGCCCTACGCTGTTTGTGGAAGCATAAAATAAAGACTACCATTATTATTATTGTTATTATTATTATTATTAGGATTAGTTGCTAACATGGTAGGCAAAGTGTGATTATAAAAATGTGGTTTTGTTTCCTTAAGAGTGGACCTGTAATCGCGTTCAACTTTGTGGTACGCTGCCCATCGAGCGTCTGTGGACGATCGCTTGGCAGCGCGAAACAGTCTTTTCTTCCTGTTTCGCAGTCGTCTCAGATTAGCGTTAAACCAAGGTGAGTTAGTGTTGCAACGAATTTTTTTGGAGGGTATTATTTTTCTGTTCAAAATGCTACAACACTTTTGAACATCACCGAATTTGACTCCACGGAGCGATCTGAAAACTTAGGTAAGTAGTCATCAAGAAACTTGGAGAGTTCTGAGTTAATTCACGTAAAGTCAGCTCGGCTATAATCACAAATATGTTTTATGGTTACCTCAGGAGTTACTAATGGAATTCGCAATGAAAAGTGTAGAACTAAATGGCCGCTTAGAGATGGCAGATAGGTTATCGTTGATGTGACGTTTGGATGTGTTGTTAGGATGAGATCAAGAATATTTGAGGATTGAGGTGTAACTCTAGTAGGCTCTGTGGTCAGTTGGGAAAAGTTGAAGTCAGAACGCAGGTCAAGAAACTCGTTAGTTTCAGATGAGAAAGGGTTAGATACGGGGCTTTTATGGGACCAGATAATGTTGGGATAATTAAAATCACTCATTAATAAAATTGGCACACCTGCATACTGAACGACTTTTTGGTTAATGCAATTATGCAACAAATTCACAAATAAAGAGCTGCTAGCTGGAGGTCGATAGCACACACCGATAATGTGTTGTTTGTGCTTAATATTTAGGCAAACCCAAACAATCTCAAGTTCGCAGGCTACGATGACAGGGTGAGAAATTTTCGAATCGGCAACGGCCAATAAAACAGGAGGTGTCCGCCATTAAGTTGCAAACGCTCTCCATGGTTTGAGTTGATCTTTCTCTAAAATCTAGGCTCTCAAGCCTCGCTAAGGAAGCAACGGTGGCAGTGGCGGCGGTGCTTTCGTTCACGCATCGGTGGAGCTTCGGAAACGTTCGGTGGACTTTCGGGTTCTTGGTGTGTTTATCAAACATCCATCCTGGCGCTCCTCCATGCCGGATGGGGTAACGTGGCACCCTGCTGCAGCGTGACCTCGTCGTTCGTCCGCTTCGGTGGCTTCCCGCCACAAATTTACGGGGAACAAGGTCCGGAAGAATTTAGGAATCCTGGAGTTTCACGAGGGTGTGCGAGACTTCTAGGGGATTTAGCCAAAACAGACTTTGACAAGAGGGCTGATGAGATGATGTCAGGAATAAAAAGGGCAGAAGAATCTGCAGGGAGTTTCTGAGAAAAAAAGAACCGTGTTGTTCGGTCAGGGCAAACAAACTATATGGATCGCAGAAAACTTAAACTTCGGGAGAATGGGAGGCTAGCGGTTGAAGTAGAACGCCAAAGTTTGAGGGCATTACGTTACCTCGATCAAAGATAATTGAAAAAAACGAAATGTCTTTATGAGCCGACGTCCACCTAAGCCTAATATCGTCAAAACAAAACTCGACATTGAAGGCACTTGTGGGATTTGTATCAGCTGAAAATACATGTCAGTTAGAAAGAGAACATTGTTTTTTCTTTCTTGCTGATCATTTGTTTTTCTTGAAATAGATGTTACAGGGGTTTATCTTCATAAACGTTTGCGAAAATGAACTCGACAGACGAACTTGAGGCGAAATTCGAGTCTGTACTTTCGGAATTGGCCATTCTCAAGCGACGTTCCGATGACGCAGAGTGTCGTTCCCGTCGATTCAACTTGTTTTTCTTTGGCATAGATGACTCGGCTAAGGAAACGTGGGCTCAATCTGAAAAGCTGGTTTTGGATGTGTGCTCAGATAAGCTTGACGTGCAAATTGACCCTGCTACAATCGAACGGGCTCACCGCGTCGGGAAGTTCGACACCAGAAAGAAAAGGCCTATCGTTGTAAAGTTTTCCTTCTTTAAACATAAGGATGCGGTGCTGGGGTCGTGCTACAAGCGAAAAAATACGGGCATTTCTATCAGCGAGGATTTTTCACAAAATGTTCAGCTTGCCAGAAAACGGCTGCATGAATTTGCTCGTACCCAGGAGGGTCGTTACAAACTTCGTGTCGACAAATTGTATATCGGCGATAGGCAATTTTTGTTCGACCATAACACAAACGAAGTTTATGAAGCCGCCTCCTAACTAACTAGAGATAGCGCAATTGAATCTGTCCCCTCTGAGCTAAAAAAAAAATGCCGGTAAACACACGCGTAGTTCCCTTTCTTTGCCAAATGAGATTTCAGTTCTTTTTACTAACATAAGGAGCGTAGTTCGTAACCGCGATGACCTGTCAATAGTTATTGATGCATCATCAAGCGATATTGTTGTTTTGACAGAAACGTGGCTTTCAAGGGTTGTCCGTGATAATGAAATTTTTGACTCTGTTAAATGCTACAATTTTTATCGGTGTGACAGAACAGATAGGCGTGGGGGAGGCGTTTTAATCGCAGTGAATAAAGCCATTGAATGTTATCACGTGAATATTGTTTCCCCGTTGGAGCTTGTTTGCGTACGCCTACAGTGCGCTTATAGAAATATTATTTTGTGTGTTTGTTACCGTCCTCCCAACGCTCCTGCAAATTTTTGCTCGGATTTGCATGATGCTTTAAATATGATTTGTTCAAGGTTCCCCCTTGCACCCATGTTTTTACTAGGTGATTTTAATCTTCCCTTGATCAACTGGTCTGGACCGTTTCCCGCTGCATCTAGTAGCTCTTCGGATTACTCGGATTTTATCAGTCTTTGTTCTGATTTTTCTTTTTCCCAATGTGTATCTGAGCCTACTCGGATTACTGATGCGACGGCCAATGTGTTACACCTTATTCTTACGAGTGACCCTAATCTCGCTTCTTCTATAACTTACTTACCAGGCATTAGCGACCATGCTATTTTGAATTTCAGCCTGCAAGCTTCATCGCATGTTGCTAACAAATCGACCAAACACTTTCTCGATTATAGCAAAGCGAACTTCGGTGCAATAAATGATGAGTTGGCTTGCTTTCTTGGTGAATTTTTGCCTGCGTTGTCAGAACGCACGATTGAGACTAATTGGAACATGTTTAAAAACAAAGTAAATTCTCTAATTAATTTATTCATTCCGTGTAGAAATATCGTATCTAACCACATGTCTCCCTGGTTTAATGTAACTCTTAAACGCCTTGCTAATAAAAAAAACGCCTTTTCCGCGCTGCTAAGTTGTCTGGCCTCGCTGAGCGCTGGGAGCTTTATAAATCTGTTGTCAATGCTTATAAGGCAGCCATCAAGCAAGCAAAACTGACTTTTTTTAATGTTACCCTTCCTTCAATGTTAGCAAATAGCCCTAAACAATTTTGGAATGTTATGAACGGGCCTAAAGCAATGACTGTATCGCTCACTGATGTTGGGGGTATTGACATTCCGAAAGCTCAATGTGCGTCCATTCTGAACGACGTCTTTGTGAAGGCGTTTACTGATAATTATGATTTAGGTTATCCTATTTTTCCAGATTATGCATTATTTCCCATGAATCCGCTTGCTTTTGATTACGACGGGGTTGTAAAGTTGATCGATAATTTGAAAGTTTCTTCCTCGTGTGGTGTTGACAATATTACCTCTAAATTTCTTAAGAACACTAAACATTACATGTCAATTTTTCTTACAAAAAGTTTTGAGCAGTCACTCAACCTTGGTGTCTTACCGGATGTTTGGAAAAAAGGAAAGGTGGTTCCACTTCACAAGTCAGGTAACAAACATAATCCTCTTAATTACAGACCCATTTCGTTAACCAGCACCCCGTGTAAACTTTTAGAGCACATTATTTATTCTCATTTAGTTAATTTCTTAGATTCAAATTCTTTCTTTTCGCCCTCACAACATGGTTTTCGCAAATCTCTCTCTTGTGAGACTCAGCTTTTGTCTTTCACTAATGACCTACTTTCCATTCTTGACCGTGGGTCCCAGGTTGACTGTGTGTTTCTTGATTTCGCCAAAGCTTTTGACAAAGTTTCTCATAAACTCTTACTTTTTAAACTTAGCAAACTTAACATTGATCCTAATGTTTTGTCGTGAATTAAATGTTTCCTAACTAATCGATCTCAATATTTTTGTGCGAATGAAACTAATTATTCCCTTAGTCCTGTTACCTCTGGTGTCCCACAAGGTTCCGTTTTAGGACCTCTTTTGTTCCTTATTTATATAAATGACTTACCACTGTGTGTATCATCCTCAATAAGCTTATTTGCCGATGACTGTGTAATTTATCGTGAAATAACTAACGATTCTGACGCAACACTACTTCAATGTGACCTGTGTGCTGTATCCGAATGGTGTAACTCATGGAAAATGACTCTTAACACTAACAAATGCAAATCCATGAGGGTTTCCCGTCGGAACACGTCCCCATCACCATACTCAATTTCTAACAACCTACCGGAATCTGTGACGTCTTACAAATATATTGGTGTTCACATTACTTCTAACGTTTCATGGAAATTACATACTGATCATATTATCGCTAACTCTAACTCTATGCTTGGATATATGAAACGAAACTTCTCTTTAGCCCCAATATCATTCAAATTGCTTCTGTACAAAACTCTGGTTCGATCAAAATTAGAGTACGCCTCGTCAATCTGGGACCCCGGGCATACAACGCTTGTGACTAACGTTGAAGCTGTTCAAAATCGTGGAGTACGTTTTATCTATTCTAACTATCATCGCACCGCTAGTGTATCATCTATGAAAACCTCATTGTCCCTGCCTCTTCTTTCCTTACGGCGGAAAATATCTCGTCTATGCCTTTTCTACAAAATTTATCACTTCAACGCTTCACTAAAAGATAAGTTATTCCTTAACCCCGCATATATCTCTTCACGCATTGATCATCGTTTCAAGGTCGGCATTCCTCACTGTGAGACATCAGCATACAACGACTCCTTCATACCAAGAACGTCTTCTGAGTGGAACCACCTTCAAGCATCTTTAGCAGCTATCCCGTCACTTGATTTATTTAAAGAAGCGCTTACTAATCACTTTTGTTAATATTTTGTCGAATTGATTGTGTTTTAATCACTGCCTTTTAAGTTTGTATTTTCTTTTGAGTGAATTCTTATATGCCCCGCCCCCTCTGTAATGCCCTATGGGCCCTGAGGGTATTGAAATAAATAAATAAATAAACCGCTAGCGTCAAGTATTCTCACGAACTTTGAGCTTTCTGCGATGCATAGTTTATTAACCCGGTTTGAAAAACATGGTTCTTTTTTCTCGGAAACTTTCTGTACAACTAAAAAATATAGACCATGTTGAATTAATCTGAGACTGGGGTAGAAAAAAAACATCAAAACGTACAAGGGACAAAAAATAGACAAGACGACGTCTCAAAACTATATATATTCTGTCCCTTCTACGTTTTGATGTTTCTCTTCTGTCCCAATCTCAGGTTAATTCAACATGGTTAATGTCCACCAGCTCGCCTGCACCCTTACTATAACATATTCTTTTAAATATAGCTTGCCACAGCTTGCATACCTCATTTCTGATGTACTTAACAGACATCTCATTAAAGAAGAAATGACTCAAACTACCAGTTCGTTTCAGACATTCAAAGAACACCTTTAGCGATATATCACCAGTATCTCATGATCTGCCTTTGGAAACTAAATTTGTTGGTCTACGCAATTTATTTAGTATTGAAGGAACCCCAAAAGAGAAAGAAGACGAAGTGGCGCGAAATCTAGAAGAGAACCTCGGGGAAGAGAATATTGAGGAGGAGGATTAAGAAAGCGATAGATGTGTTTAGACTTTTCTTTTGAATTTTACATAATTTGGCGCAGTCGACAGGGTACAGAACATGCGTGCACAAGTGTTTGTTACTTAGAACCTTGACCAAGTGGTTTTCAACCGCTACGAAGTTCAAGATGAATCAGCCGTGGACCAGAGCATGTCACATTTCCGGAGCTCATCGAAGTCGTCCTTGAGAAGGGTAACATTTCATCGGAGGATATGATGGAAAAGGGTTTTTTTCAAGATCAATATCCAGATGGCTGCATTTCACAAGCTTGTGTTGCAGCGAGTTTGCGGCCATTAACATTGAAGTTGCGACTCAGAACCCAACAATTTCACGAGGTTCTCCGGCTTCTAATATTGCAGCCGTGCTCCAAGTGATTCATGTGCAACAACAGTGATTTTTGCAACAAAACATAAACATTCAAGCCTTGATGTCAACGCTAACCGTGAAAAACAAAAGGCCCAGATTACCGATAATAAAACCAGATATTTTTAACGGGCGATAAACTAATCTAAAATGCTGGATTGTTTTCGATGAGTACGCCTGCGAGAAAACCGCCTCTGCCCCGGAACGAGATCGCGTACAAAACATGCGCCCTTTCCTTGTTGGAGTAGCCAAGCAATGATATGAGTTTCGTTTGGCTGACAATGCAGACAAGCCTTGCACCGAATGGAAATTCAAATTTTCGACAACGCTTTAAGGAAATGCTGTAGAAAGGTGGAATCAAGCCGTGCACTTCCGCGTCCTGCTTAACACTGCCCTGGAGGCTTTTTTTTTTTTTAAAGAGAAGATTATTGCAGTTTGCTGAGCCTAAATTACCATCATCTGCTACTATTACGCTCATCCTACGTGGGTTAGCACGAGAATTTAAAAAAGTGCAAGTTAGAGCACCCAAGACCATCGAGGACTTTCTGCAGGCCTTGCAAGATTTTTCTACCCGCACGGAGGACAGAGCGGCAGCAAAATCTTGTGCCCCAGCACCGGCTCCTAGGAGAAGTGGCCAGTGGTGCGGACGACCCGCCACCAACTTCCCAACAACCTGTGTTCCTGGGAGAGGTGACTAGTGGCACAGGCAACCCGCAGAGCAGGCTCTGCAACCTCCATTTCACTCGCTTGCAGTGCACTTTGCGAATGGCCAAGTGTTTCGATCCTCATCCGTCAATGACAACGAGAACGCAAAAAACGCATAAAAAAAGATTAGCTGTAAGACCCGAAGACCACAATCGAGACTGTATGCGTAACTTCTATAATTTTGTTACATATATTTAAATTTCAGTCCATGGACAGCCGACGCAAGCTCTTGTAGATACTGGAGCTTCCATTTCCATAATTAAGATATTGACCCAAGCCACATATTCAAAGGAAGGCCAGTCAGTGTTCGAAGCTACGATGGCCACACAAGACAACACTCAGAGTGTGTGGACATGAGAGTCAAGTTCCTGTTTGACACATTGCATACTCAAGCCTTGATGATTGACGGAGTAGAGTAGAATTTCCTTTTGTCACGCCCAGACATAAAACAACTGAAACTAAATTTTTACTGGAATGATATGGTTTCCGTTGTTCCATCTCCTGAATGCCAGACAGACTCGGAAAGTACTACCATTCCACTTCGCACCATCAAGTCAACTGTCGATGTTTCTAAAGCTTATCCAGAACTGGTCTGTGTAGAGGGATATCCACCTTGTACTGCCAGGTTTCAAGTACCCTTCGAGCTTGAAGACAAGTCTTTAGTGAGGAGACAACCTTACAACCTGACGCGAGAAAGAAGATATGGCTAAAGGAAGAGTCGCAGGACATGCTGGATTCCTACATCATCCGGCCTTCTGTTTCTTCTTTTGCATCCCCCATCACTATCGCTCCGAAGAACGATGACACCTTCCGCGTTCGCACGGACTACCGAGCAGGGAACCAGAAGGCATTAGTAATTTCTTTTACAATGCCCCCCATCGACAGTATAATCGACGACACAGGGGCTGTAAGTACTTCTCAAGAATAGATTTGTGCAGAGGGTTCTGGAGGTTGCCTCTTCGAATGGACACCACGAAGTTTACGGCGTTCATACTGTCATTCAATAACTATGAGTACAACCGCATACCATTTGGGTGAAAAAAATCACCCAGCTGGTTCGAAAATATGATGAACGCAGTCTCGCACCCTCACATTGGAAGGGTCTGTAAAGAATATGTTGATGACGTCGTCATACATTCAAAGACAAATAGGGACCACAAGAAGCATCTGGAGCATGTTTTGTCCGCGCTCTGTGATGCCAAGCTCAACTTTAACTTCAAGAGAAGTATTTTTTTTCAAAAGCAAAGTTGTTTTTCTAGGCATAGTTTTGGACGGAACAACCAAAAATACGAAGCAAGAGTCAGTTTCCCGTATTTCCCAACTTACGAAGCCCCACAATGTGCACTCGCTTCGTGTGTTTCTCGGTCTTGAGGACATTTCAGTGAAGTTGTCCATTACTATGGTTCAAAATGATGTTGCCTCACCCAGTTCACTCAGAAGGATGCAAAGTTTGACTGGAACCAGGAATGCGAAGACGCGCATATCAGAACCTAGTCACGATCATCTTATGTGACCCTGTTCTTCGCTTGCCTGATTTTGAAGCTACAATTTGAGATCAACACAGAAGCTTCGCACTATTCAACAGGTGCAGCGCTCTAACAACGCGACCTCGAAAATCCGACTTCGCAACAGCTTCACGTCGTGGAATACCACAGTTCAACTTTCAAGCAGACTAAACTACCACTGACAAGAAAGCGCTGGCGGTGCTGAAGGCGGTGAGTTACTTTCGTTCCTACCTGGAAGGTTCGAAATTCAAACTCTTTTCTGACCATCAAGCACTCACCTTCCTACTAAAAATGACCGAGCCAAAGCAAAAGATAGCTCGCTAGATTAATGAGCTGCAGCAGTTTGATATCGAGGTAACTCGTCGTCTTGGTGCTTCCTTGAAAAACGGCCGACGCGATGCAACGACTTCTGGTGCCAACCTCTGCAGAGTCACCTGAAGCGGTGAATAAACTCTGTGAAGGGAAAGAACACCTTGAACTAGGGACAAATGGAAAGTTTCACTTTCCGTTCCCAATGGTTCCTCAGATTCTAGAATTGTACCACACACGCCCAGAGTCAGGTGGTCATGACGGGTTCTGGCGGACTGATACGAAGCTTACCAAGCGCTTCGTGTGGCCACACATGAAAGACGACAGAAGACAATACACCAGGTCCTGCCATGAGTTCCAAATGTACAGATAGAAGTACAAACAACCTACGGACTAAATGACGCTACCTAAATGCTGTCACCCTTGTTGGTGTTAGACTGGTGGCGGGTGATAAAACCTGTCTGCTCTACTGACGTCTAACCCCTGGTTAGCTCAGGTTGGTTGGGCACTCCACTAGAAATTGAGACGTCTTGGGTTCGATACCCGGACCAGGCGGACTTTTTCGGTTGCTCAGCAGTCACCTAGCTGTGTTTGGAGATTTATATTTGTCCTTTGTCCCCCTTCTCCATGGATTCATTTCGTCATTCTTGTCCAGCTCGCTTGCACCTTTGCATTTAATTGCATTATAACTACAGATCGGCTGTCATTACTGGCCATATACGTTTACCGCCGTAAAACTTCACCATTTTCTTTTGTGTCTTCCTTGACGGAGCACCGATCTGGAAAGCGGAAACTGATCAGGGCTGCGTCCATTGAGCCTACACCTGAGCTCAATTTCTTCCAGCGGAGAAATCGGACCTCGGTTTGAGTGATTGAGAAATAGACAAAAGGATTTCCCTCTTTTTTAACTCGGGGTATTCATGGTTCGTCCCTGCTGGAGTGAATTATTGCAGCATTGCAGCATTTAGGAGAGGATAAAGCTTTTTTTCTGCTCCTTTTGCTTTATTTTGAAGCATAGCAAAACCCGTCGTTTTGAAGCAGCAATTTTAATACGATGCTTGCATAACTTTTCTTTTTCTTTTTTCTTTTTTTTTTTGGGGGGGGGGGGGGGGACGCCTTAGAGGAGAGGATATGTGAGATCGCCTTTGCCGAGAGAAAAAGTTAATCTACAAAAAAAAAAAAAACTCGTGTTGTTGTTTTATTTATTTATTTTTTGTCATCGCATTTTGGGGATGTGTGGATTGAAAAAGAAGGATTTCCTAACCTATATGCCTCTAGTAAGTTTTATAAGACAGCGAAATAAAATAACTGAAGTTAATAAAACATATCAGTAATAAGATTTAAATATTTCCCGAAACGAAAACTTATATAAAAAAATACTCCGACTTGACACATTATAAAGGCCGATTTCATTATAAGTTTAGCTTCTCATGCGGGAGGCATCATCAGTAGTTACAAGTTACACGTTTGCATGTTGTAACTTCCTTGCTATCGGATCATTATTGCGTTAAAAAAAAATTAAATAATCACGGGCTTATTTTTTACCTCAGTTATATAATGAAACATAATTTCTTTCTTTCTTAATTTTCTTTTTTTTTTCTTTTTTGAGGAAAAAAGGGGGGGGGGGGAGCGTCCTTCCGCATTTTTTTTTTTTTTTCATTTTTAGAAGACCAAGCTTAACAAAATAAAAAGTGAGGGATGCGGCGATCTCCATATACAATTTTAAGGCGCCACCTCAATCGCGAATAAAAACGAGCAGATATCTATCTGAAAGTGAAAATAAACATTTAGGGAAAAAGCTTGTGTGCAGCTCTAACCAACCAACTATTCCGCGCTTCCTGCGACGGCGAAAAAGGAGCGACAGTCCCGAAGCAGGGCGTTACCGTTGCATTTTTGACGCGGTACGTTCAGGGGGCGTTCCGAACCAAGACACTCGATGACAGCCAAGAATGGGCTGGGTATTTCCTCAAGTTTGCATATTCATTTTAGCGTACCGCGTTCGTTTTAGCATATCGCGAATTCGAACAAAATATGATGAACGTTCGCGGATGTATTATGTGCCGCATATATTTAATAGCATGCCAGAATTCTTACTTGCAACCACATAAAAAAAAAAAAAAAACGCTGCGGAGTTTAGATAAGCGATATGAGATGAATTGGGGGAGGGGGGGTGGGGTGTCTCTTCGTGTAAGCTGCCTTCCGTCATGTTGATGTACATCTTCCGCCAGTTTCGCCAATTGTTTACACGCAGACCCTTAGTCATTGGCGTCGTTCTTGGTGCTTGCGAAACGCCGAAGCGTAGCGAGTTACTCCGTCGACGGCCTAATTGGATAAGTAACGATCGAGGGCGTATTTGGGTTGGATAAATATAAGATTAATTTGATTTCTTTCTTCTCAAAGTCGCCCGGCGGCATCATACTGGAGTCTTTATGACTGCCGACAGGCCGACCTCTTGATCGGCGGCTCGTCCGAAGTCCGCATTAAAACCGGTACGCAGAAATATCGAGTTCTAGATGATGATCCTTTGTGCCGCCGACTACACCGGCAAACATGGTCGATCAAGACACAAAAAGTCGACATATATAAAAAAAAAAAAATGAAACAGTGCCTCCGCGCGTAGAAAAGATGAACGGCGAAAGTTCATCAACATGGCGTCCGGTGAGATTTCGAGCCGAAACTGCGATAAGTGAAACTGCCCTATATTTGGCACTCGCATACTTCATTACAATCAAGTTTATAAAGATAAAAAAAATCTGCTGACATTTAATTTTAAAAAGTAGACACCTAAACCTTTCTTCTTTTTTTTTTTCTTAATTGAGGTAATACATTATCAAGACGAAAGGCAGTTATTTGTCAAATTATTACATTGAAACGATACGTTTTCCTTAACATAGACAAAACAGCGCCGGCAATAATTTGCTCTCGTAGAACACGACTCGTGGAACTCGGAAAAAACCTGACGAATATACTGTCTTCGCGTTTTCATATTTTATGGTGTCACTCGTTCAAAGAAAATTGGCGCCTATCTGATGCATCTTCGCGTCAACTTCAGGTACACGGATCACATTTTTTTCCGATTATTAGAATAAGACGCGAGCAAGAAGTTGTCTCGTATGCAGAGTCATTTATCTGCGAAACCAGGACCGTCACGTGAAGGCAAAGAAAACTATCAATAAATATCCCGGCTTTATTTTTTAAACGTGAAAACAAGAAATATCGAAATTTGCTTTTCTTTTAGATGAACAACTATCGGCCGCTCCGAATATTCAAAGTTATTTACGATATTAGAAAGTGATCGATGACTCCGCGAAAAATTCAATTTCTGGAAGGAGTTGTGGGGAAGGGGGGGGGGGGGGGGGGTTCCGTCGGTGAGACAAAAAAAAAACAAGAAAAATACAGAATATTTTAGCTTCGATAACGTTCACACGCGAAGTACGTCAAGCTAAAGAAAAAAAGATAAAAAAATGAATGCAGTTTAAGCTACACCAAGCTAAAAATATTAATAATAAAAAACAAAAACACCGAATTCAAGATGGCTCATAAGATAAAGGGCCCGCGAAGGATTTCGCCTGCAAACGCGCATATAATTCTCACAACCTACATATGTAAAAAAAAAAAAGCAGATTAATCAATGCATAAAAAACGCCGTACAAAATTGGGGAAGGGGTGTTGGCTGGGTTGTGCGTGCTCCGTCCGGATGTTTGAGCAACATCATCGATTCCCGGGCCGCCAGCGAAAAGCTGAGCGGAGTTTGGGCGATGAACGAAATGCTCTCCTGGATGCCAGAGCGGACGCGGGGATGACCGATGTTCCGGGCACAATATCCTGGCCGCTCTCGCAGCCTAATTCGATCGGCCAAACGAGCCTGCTAGAGTTTTTTCTTGTTTGTTTGTTTACGAGGCACTTTTTCGCGTATAACGAACTCGCTACGAAGCTTATAACAAATTCGCTAAATCCCCGTATAACAAATTTGTTATACCGCGTATAACGAGTTCGCTGTACAGCGTATAACGAATCAGTCATACGGCGTATAAATAGTTCGCAATACAGCGCATAACGAATTCGATATGGTCTGTATAACAAATTCGCAACACCGCGTAAAACAGATTACAATACAGAGCCAGCAAATAGGGAGATTTCATAGATCGGTTCTTCCGTCCCGCAACGCTCTCCGCAACCCGCTTCGGGATCCGGAACGCTGCAGTCAAGGCCAGCGCCGCCCATTCGCACTAGCGGCGTCGTCGTTGCGGAGAGCCCAGCGGAGTAGAGAAAGGGATCTACGAAAACTACATATTATTACGAAAAATGAAAGATACGGAAGCACAAACTTCGGATGCGGAAAAATAACCGGGATTTCGGACACCCTCAACTGAACCCGGCGTTCCCGCAGAGCCGCCCAAAGTTGAGCACGTACAGCAGACATGTTAGAAGGGGGGAGGGCTGGATCCGGAATAAGCGGTAGTTTGATGTCATACGTTCAAAGAAATAGGCCTAGGTTTTTTTGGTTTTTTTTAGAATGCAAGTCGTCCATTCGCAGAATATAAATGTTGACGCATTAAAACAACTTTATTTTAAACACTTAAATTGGGCTTCCAAAAGTTGTGTTTGAAACGTTCTCCTTTTCCTGGTGTCAGCTTTCGGATCAACTTTCGCGTTTTCTCTGTCTCGCGGGCGGCTTCAAAATGTTCAGTTTACACCAGTTCACTCGCGCCCTTAGGTTCTGTTCAGGGGTTGGTGATGGGAAGTAATGGGAGTATTATTATTATAATAATCAATCAATCGAATCAAGGTTTGTTAGAGTGTCCAGGAACCACCTCGCGGTTTTGGTGCTGCCACACTTCAAACTACAAACTAGTAAAAAAAAAAACAATTTTACAAGAGACCCAAAAAATACTAGTAATAATAATTCCTTTATCATTCCAAACAAAACGAAATGTTAATTGGTTACGAGCGGAAGAAAAAAAAAGATTAATAAAGACACCTTGACCGCGTCCTAGCCACCCAAACCAGCAGTCGTGAGGGAGGCACAAAGGGAACAATAAGAAACCCAAAACACAAGTGACCTACCACACGAAAAAAACAGCACTATACTAAAGTAATATACAATGAGACAACGTACGCACTCATGAAAATATATAGCACATTCGAACTAAGATCTAGTAATTATGTTTTATAAATGCCGTCAACAAAATATCACATTGTTGGGTGGATTTTAAGGCCTTAATCTCTAGCATATTGAGGAAAGTTATAGCGTTAACTAGCAAATAGAAAAAAAAAAACCTTCGATTTCTTTTTTTAACTTTCTAACCAGCGCGATAGGGAAGTAAAGGTAACGGTATTATTACACCTTCCGCCGTTCATATTTTTGCGCTTCCTGCGATGTTCCCAAATACTGTCGACAATGAATCTTTAATATCCAGTGACAATGCCTACATGTACCGCCACAAATATCGAGGTATTTAATATAATCGTATAAAATAAATGCCCGAATGATTAAGAGCCAAACCGCTCCTTCTGCTAGAAGAAAATGGAGTTGTCGAGGTTACGAACTCAATGAGGGATGTTTCTCCGAACACTCTTGCCCTTTCCGCTAAACGTGTATTTAACCTATTAACGGTCGTGTTTTTTTCCGCAAAAGAGGCTTCCCAATAGTCGGGTTTTGTTTTCGAAGGAATACTACAAAGAAAGGGTCAGTGAACGGATAATTTCTTAATTATGTAGCTCACACTGTTTGCAAGCTGCTTAGGTTTAGAAGCATCAGATTAAAATAATGAATGCGAAAAGTTGTCCCCTTTTTTCTTGGAATGGAGAGCGTGTTGGGTAACGATAATATAAATTATAGAAAGAACACAAAACACAAGGAGAGACAACACGATTTCTCATGGGAGTTCGTCTTGTCTGTCCTTGTGCTTTGTGCTCCTCCGATTATTTATATGGTCATCTTTCTTTCATAATCAGTTTCATTTTGACGCATTCGCTGCCGTGACATTCCAGCGATTTCAGATTCCTAACCGGAAAGTACTTTACAGTGTTTCGCCGTCGGATGATGGGATTTTATCCTCGGAATTTAATTCCGAAAAGCGGTAAACGTCTGAATCGGAAGAACCAGTGCTTCCTTTTACACTACCGCTAGAGCGGCCGGTATGCGAAGTGAGCCTCACGTGCGTGACGCGTGTACTTTGAGAACGATAAATAGCCCAGCAAAGCGAAACACTGTCAGAATATAACGTTTATAGTTCACCAAAGACGTAACAAATGGCAACACCTCCCTCGGTGCGCGCAGTGTCGCGTCTAGATGGGCACTTTCAAATGTTGAATCGTCGTCACCGAGCACGTGCGGCGACGACCGTCGAAGGGTTAACCCTCGTTTATGAACTCTCAATCAGTAACCACAATATATCATGCCTTTGCTTGCCGCCGGCGGCGAATAATTCGTAATATATATTTACGCACTACTACACCTTCGTTATCTTGCTCTTGTTTATTTTTCACATATTTTTAGGTATTTATTAGTGTCCACAAATAAGTACGAAGATATCTACTCGCCTGTTTATGTGTAGATAGATCTACATTTGTCTCTAATAAATACTTGCTTCGTAGTTTTTTTTTTAATGTTCTTTGTTTTTAGCATAACGCTACTTATATATATATATATATATATATATATATATATATATATAATTAGTTCGTACCTACTTTCAAATACATTTTGTAAAACTCGTCGTTCATTACATATATTTCCGATTGTATATCTTTTTTTAAACAGTACGCACAAACTATTCACAGAATAAATGGAAACATGTTTGCACTAATATGCGAGGGCATTCCGCGTGCTCCTGACAATAAGCGACAGCGACAATGAATATTATTTATAAAAAAGTTACTTTCGTCTAGCGCAAGCCGGCACAGTTTACAAATAACTCTTATCAGTATCAGACAGAAAGTGAACCAGGTGTTTCAGCGCTAAAACTGAGTACGTGCGGCTTTGGTTGCAATAAAATACCGAACTGCAAATAAACAACGCCGCTTCATCAGTCACACACTAATCCCATTTTCCCGGAACATGGCTACTCGGCGTTTCCGCTAATTATTCATCCCCGCTCTAATCCATCAAAACAATCTTCATCGCAGTTCCGTTGGCGCTAAATTCTCCCGATATTCTCGAGCCACACGCAAAACAACAACCCGAAACATCTAGCTTCCCGCTTCCACTAACCCTCCCGCTGTCAGCCTCTGAAAAGATTACTCGCAAAATTAAAGACGAGATAACAGAAATCAGACTCGACGCGGAGGGGCATGGCGCAGCAGACTGCGTTGGACCCCATTGCGCATGCTCTGTCCCAAATCCTTCGTCTTAAAACGGACTCCAAGCCTAAATCTGCCAACAACGAGCACATGCTCAAAAGGAAAGGGGGATTCAGACAGCGTTGTGGCGGCGGCAGCGGTAAGGAGGATTAACGCCGCGCGTTTCAGGCCTCTCTCTTCTTCCTCTGTTCTCCCTGGGCCATTTCACACTCTCCCTCTTTCAATTAGAACCCAAGGGCCAGAACCCCCTCCTCCCGGACCTCCGTCCTTTCTTTCGGGATCCATCACTGTCGTCGTTATCGGGGAAAGCGCGCGACGACGCCAGAGGCGCCTCGGTTGCGAGGCCCTGCCCCCTTTTCGACTCCGGCGCGCGGGGAGGGGGGCCCGGGGTACGACTCCGGGAGCTCAGCCCGAACCGGCCGCCAGAACCCGGTTTGCGCCCGCGTGGGCCACTTCTCTCGGCGGGTCTGCGACGACGGCTGTCTCGTGGGTACTGCGCAGAGACGGCAGCGGACACGTTGCTTCGGAGGAAGTCTAGATCGCCGCAACTACCCATCGTCACCCGGCCACAGGCAAAAACATTTTGAAGGAGCGACGAATGTAGATTGGCGTCTTCCGTTTATTTTTAGACTGCCGAGAGCGGTACAGTTGTCGGTAGGGACTACGAAAAAAAAAAAAAAAAACGAGGTTGATCGTTGTTAAAAATACGAGTTGATCGTTTGATAAACAAAAAAATAACAAACCTGAAACGACTTTTTTTAAGAATTTCAAGAAACTGCGAAGAAACACGTCGTCAACTAAACGTCGTTGAAGATTAAGGCGCGTCGAGAGAGAGAACGGTACGTCGCAACAAGACGTTTGTTTCTGCCGCATAGTTCCACCTATTCGTTAGCATTGTTGAAACCGGCCATTTTTTTAAGGTTTGAAATTTGAGGTATTCGGTTAACCGTGCCATAGGCAGTAATCACAGCTTCGCTGACCGCCGCAACGAAGCCACAGCACATCAACATCAGGCGCCGTGAAGAAAGCTGCAAACGTGAAGGAGCGAATATCGAGAACTTTCGACAAACGTCGTGAAAGTTTTTCGGCAGGCAGCCCTACGCAGCGCTCACTATTCCACCATCGACGCCAGGCTTCGCCAGCAACACATTGCCTTCAAGCTCCACGGCCTGTCCTGCTTCTCGAAAACGCAGCTGTCTTTGACATTGCCAACTCCGACAAACAAGGCGCGTACTGGAGGCCTGCTGTCACTTTAAGAAGGCGGGGACTGGAGCTTGCATGAACCCCAAGAAACGTCTCGTTTGCAACCCAGCAATCAGCGTAGTTACTGCACCATTCTTGTCGATTTCTCATTGTTCTCAACAGAGACAGATTGCCGTCTCGTCGGCCGTTGTGCGCCTAAGCTTTTTTTGAATGAATATAGAGATTTTTCGTCAACGTGCGGCGAAGTGAATCGTGAACAACGGACGCGAGCGTCGCTTATGTGAGACCCAACGTCGAAGCGGCGCAATCTGTGACCGGATTCTGACAGTTTGGAGGCGGAAGCGCACTGGCACAGCATCATGGTAAGTGTGCCATCTTCTACTTTACCAACCGCCAATCCGCGCTATATTGCAGAAGGCTAAGCAACATTATTCGTCAAGTTTTTCATCTTTTTTTTTTCTTTTTTTTTGGGTAGCTCAAGATTCACAATGTCGATTTTCAATTTTTGTTGTTTGCGGGTTTGTTCTTTAAAACTAGATATATACTTAAAGAAAATCAAAATTAGGCGATATTGTTTACTAAGGCATCCGGCCGTAAAGAGTTTTGTTTAGTTTCAAGTTATTTATGCGAAACTTCAGTTTGAACATCACAGTTAAAACAGTTGTTGAACTGAAAGTGTAATCAACACCCTAAAACCAAAAGTGAAAGCAGATCGCCTGTTTTACTTCGTGGTTGCAAGCTATTCGCAATAACTGATCTAACTCTAATTGAATGTAGCCTACAACACAAATAACAAGAAACTACAACAAACATTCTGTTTCAGACCAGACACGCCTATCGTTGATACTGACAATTAGTATTTGTTTTGAGACTGCTAGTTTTGAAATTTTGGACCATATTTCTCGCCGTGTAAAGGTATCAGTAACCATGTTAATAGAAAAAACAATTAAACTACCAGACAACTGTCCAGGGTTGAACATTTAAAGGTTAAGAATGCCAAGATATCAAAAGTTATGTACCCCGATGTAGGTAAACTATCTCTTCTGTAACGTGTAAACAAACTGCTCATAATGTCGAAGGGAGCGAAACTTATAATAAAAAATAATATTAATAATAACATTAATAATTATTTACCTATTCAGACTAGAAGAAATAAAAATAATAATAATAATGCACACCTGCACTTATAAAAGCATAGAGTCCAAAAATAAGCTCTTCTAGAATGTATAGGCGTACTGAGAAGGAAAAAAAAAACAGAGCAAAAAATGCGTTCTAGTCAAAAGCTAAAACTAACTGGTCAAATGCGTGGTGGTCTATACTGGTTATTTGAATATGGCCCGAAGATTTCCGCAATGACAAGGGAGCAACAGAACATTGGCATGCCACAAAGTAGTGGTCAGCGAGTTTTTCCTTAGCGACTGCTGATATAACGAGCAAGGAAATAGTTGTAACTTTGATGTGGTCGACGCACGAGAAAACTGGCCTGTTAAGTAAAAGCTCTTCACGAGTTGGGGCATTAATGGTGCACTCGATCTCGTGCGTTGCCAGAATGTTTAGATAATTGCATACTGTCAATTTGGTGACTCTTAAGGTATCGACAAAGAGATCGCCAACAATGCATAACTGGTCATGAAGACTCGAATCGCTTATACTCGCTTGCAATTTTTTTTTTTTTTTTTTTAAGAAATGATTCCACGTCTTTTAAGGGTGGTCTATAAACTGACAATAAACATAATGAAGTGTTCGTATTTCCAAGAGAAAGCGCGACACACTCAGCGTATAAGAAAGTCAGTGAAATATTTGAGATGGACCACCTTTCGTTTACTAAAATCAAAATACTACCTCCGTGACCGTACCAAAGCGTGAAGAAGGTGGCTTTCATACCCTGGCAACGAAAACTGATCTGTAGCTTCAGGGGAGATAATTACATCTGCTAAGACAAAGACATCAGTTAATGAACTAATATCCCTCGAAATAATCTGGAATTTATTCCAATGTCTGCGTATCCTCCTAATATCTACATGCAAAATAAGAGAAGGACTGTCTCGGGATACTTAAAACATATTACTGAGACGGAAAATCGGGAACTTGAGCAAAATGGGTCACGAAACTAGATAATTTTCTCGAGGTCTAACAGCTGATCAATACAGACAGGCACCGAACGCTCTGCCTTTTTTTTTTCGTAGATTTTTGCTTTTGTTACTCGTACAAATTTGTATCCGCGCTCTTTGCCTTTCTCTCTTGCCTGCCAGTACAGCTCTTTGTTGGCGCCGGTCAAGTTGTCGTTTAGGAACAACCTGGGGAAGAAGCTACCCTAATCGAGCGATCGGGTCGCTTTGCGCGATTCCATCCACGATTCTTTTATGCTGACGGTCGCAAAACAAATCAATATCGGCGGGGTCTTATAACGTCTGGCAGGCACGCGGTATTTAGCGAGGATGTCGGCTCTGTGGAAATGAGAAATCTAAAGCTGTTCAGCTAGATGCACAACACAATAAATGAGGTCTTCTCACGAATTCGCAGGCTGACCGTACACCTCCAATTCGGAAAGAGGACTGTGTTACTCGTCGTCGTTGAGCACACCGCGGATCTACAGAATTTGGGTTGCCGGTTGCTGCACAGTGGACTTCAGCTGGGGAAATTTGTCTCGGAGAGCTTTTCCAGTTTGTTCGATCGATGCCGCAAGTTTTAGATTACGACCGTAATCGGCTGAGAAGAAGTCCATAAACTGTTGAATGCTGGTCATTGTCTACCTCAGTCTCTCTACCAGTGGCTTAAAGAATAAAATTTTGTTGAGATTAAACGAAGAGAAAGGAGGGAATCGAGGCTGCCTTTCATGCTTCGAGCTTCACGCTCATTTCCGCCAGCTGAGAAGACAGGAGATTCACGTATTGGGTCGCTTCAACCTTCTCATCCAATAATAGCCCCATTTGGCGCTCCCTACCACGACATGCTCGGCATCTCCATGCTTCCCGTTTAGCTTGATCCATAGTGGAAAATGTTTTTTTTTTTTTTTTTCAATGGCGACAAACTTCTGGCCCAGATGGTAGTCGCTGGTACAGGCTGAGCATGACATGTGTCTGCCATCGTACATTATTGCCTCGCTGCATGTCGCGCATTCGATTGTTGGGGCGACAGTTGATTTAGTGGCCAGACGGCAATGTGCACTGTCGCCACACGGTCGAACCTCACGTCGAACTACGACCTAATCCAGGCCAGCAGTTATTCAATCAGGTTATAATAATAATGAGAAGAAGAGGAAAAATAAATGGTAGTATAATAATAACAATATTAGTAATAAAAATAATAATAATAACTAGGGCTGAGCGTCGATTAAAAATTTTAACCCGTTTCATCGCCACCCTTTAATCGATTAATTAATCGATTAATCGGTTGCGTTGATTTTTATAAATAATATATTAAAAAAAAATGCAACAACTCGTCTTGCCTTTGAAGACTTATTTTACTCTCTGTTACACGGCGCAAAGGACATTTACAATTGAGGATGCATATAGGTCAACGATTCAAAGACTCACATATTTTTGCTCCAGCTCCGAAGACAAAGACGTTTGTCCACATTCTCCGACAGGAAGACAAGAAGTCAGGGCTTGAGCGATGCTTTCTTCTTTTTTCAGAGAAAGGAACCTCGATGAGAAGGCGTTGATTGTTGTCTGCGTTTTGGCGGATGGTCCTTGTTGCAGCGGCGTACATGGGTGCTTCGCTCGTACGTGATACTGAAGCGAACGTACCCTTCCATTGTATGAAAACGGCTTTTGGCAGATGATGCAGTGGACTTCCTTCGAGTTAAAAACTTCACCACTGGAGTTTACTTTAAACCCCAACTTTCCAGCGAGATTGCCTTTCATACTCGTGAACTCGTCCATTTGTACGGGCCGTATACTGGAGCAAGTAACCATGGCGTTGTTAGCTTCCCAGCTTGTTTTTCTGCTTGTTTGTCTTGCCTGGGCAGGATATGTAATAGATCCTCAACACGTTAAGTTTCACGGTCGTAAAGGGATCAATTGTGGGACCGGCTTGTTCGTCTGGCCTCGGTAGAACTGTAATGTATATCCTCGAACACGTGACGCTTCGCGAGCGCGAGAATTGAACCTTGCTCATACTCATAGCACCTTGCTGGGAGCAGAAAACCTCTCAGGACAGAACGACCGGATGCACGCCACGCAGCGTTTTCCTTAAGGGGAGGGGGGGGCCTGAGTCACCCCTATACTTCGTCTCACCCTAGCATGGACTAACCGCGAAGGCTATGCTAGCGCGAGCGGCCAGCCTTTACTGCCTTGACTAGAGCACTTCCTGCACGAGCGCTCGTGCAGCCGCCACGGCTTCATTCAAAGCGGCTAGCTCGCGCTTTTAGCACGCGCGGGTCAACAATACTCCATACTAAGGTGAGACGAAGTATAGACGCTTTCAGCGCGCGCCAAATTGAGCCGCCATAGCCGACCTTCTCTTGTCTTACCGAGATGCCGAGCCACTGAAGCGGGCGTTGACGAGTCTCCACAAGGGCCTATGATGGGGAGAAGGACGCGGTAGAATCTAAAATGGCAATGACCTGACCTACTGTGGTAATGATGCAGTGGAGCGAACGGAATAAGAAGAAACAAAAACTGAAGGTCGGTTATGGCGGCGCCCATGCACAGCTGCCTGAAAGCGTCTATAGTTCGGGCAGGTCGTCCAGGATAGAGCCATCCGTGCGTCCAGTTGACTTCTTTTGAGTACCGATTAAAAAACCGATTAACCAGTTAAAAAATTTGATCGCGATTAAAGCCTTAATCGATTAATCGGAAGGTTAATCGATCAATTGCCCAGCCCTAATAATAAAATTTAATAATAAAAATGTGTACTGCGTGTGCAAGAATATCCAGTGGACTTTTTGTTGATACACAAGAAAAACACCGAGATAAAAAAAAATAAACAAGAGGGAGAAATCAAGGCGTAAAAAGGCATAAAAAGCGACACGAAGACAATGACACAGGATAAGCGAAGACAATTATTAATGCAGATAAATACAGGTCTAATCACTCCAGAGAAGTACATTCACCAATTGGCTCCAGGAACAACCATGGCAAAAAAAATATTAATAATATCATTAATAATAATGATCGTTTTACTCACACAACGCTTTCGGTATCTCAAATGACGGATCCGTCTAAGCCGAGAATGGCTTGTAGGACTGGACCCAGCAAATTCGCATAGACGAAAAACAGAACACATAAATAAACAAACACGAAGACAAGGATTCGGCTAATCAGCCTTCCAAGTCAAATCAAAAGCAAGTCTGCAAAAGCGAGAAAAAAAACACACACTAAAAGCAAGCACACGAGCATAACCTTCGGCGAACCAGAATCCCATTTCAAATCAAAACGACAACAACACAGTAATTAGCCTCTCACAAACATAATTACGAAGTCACTTTTTCAACTGTCCTTTGCGAGTAACGCTCAAAATGTCTTCAGAAAGTGTACTGCAAATATATCTTAGACGTAAAACAACCGCATTCTTTTTCCATATCTATAGTGACACATCTTAGTACTTCACACCGAGGACAGGCTGTGAGGATGCGCGATGGTTTATGAAGCATTTTAACATTTTCAACCCAAAAGTGGCGTAGCACAACAGTTTCAGTACACAAACTACGTAATCTTGGCATATGCAAAACTCTAAAAAGATATTCACTGGATGAGAAACTTGAGTTGTACGCTACATACACTTCGCAAAGCTCCTTTCAAAATGCTATCAATTTTAGAGTGCCAAGATGTTATGCAATGGGCATGGAGCGTCACCCCATATCGTAATACACTGTACGCAAGAGCATGGACAATCGTATGTTTAACCTTAAAGGAACAAACTCTCATATTATACAACATACATGCAACTCTCCTTAGCACACTACATACATGAGACATTTGTTTGTTTCACGGCATGTCATATTCAAAAATAAGGCCCATATATTGTGTATAGTTCACCCAGGGAACAAGCTCACAACAAGAGGATTTTACAATCAGAACTGTGTAGAAGAACGGGGGCATTAGAAAATCCAGGTTTTAAGAAATTGCGGAAAAAGATGAGTTTAGTTTTTAAGGGATTAACTGTAATACGGTTGGCCACATAACAATCCATAACTTTAAGCACACTTGACTGTAGAGCGTGAACAGCTTTATCGAAATTGACATATCGTGAAACAAGCAAGGTGTCATCGGCACCTTGCTTGTTGAGCTATTAACTTTATCTATAGAAACCTCCTGGGCCCGACCTTCTAACAGATTTTCCAAGAGCGAGTGAAAAAGTCCACGGAAACCGAACCTCCAAAGCTTCCCCAAGAAAATCTCATGATTCACCGTACCGAAATTCTTTCTGCCGTCTAAAAAAAGCGCAACAAGAAAACACGTGGCCCTCAAAAGCAGAGTAAATTTCGTCAGCTACATCCTCTAAAAGCGGCTGCGTACCACTTCTAGAAATAAACCCATGCTGCTTAGAAGAAAACAGTGAACACTGATCTATGAAACTGGTCATTATCTGAAAAATGTGTTTCTCAGCAACATGTTCTAGAACGGGCCAAATCGAAATCCGGCGGTAGTTTTCTACCTTCCTAGGATCCCCGCCTTTGAACATCGGCCGCACTATAGCAGTCTTGAGCTCATTAGGGATCTCGCCCGATTCAATAAATCCGTTGAACATGAAAAAAATTATATCCTGCAAATATCTGAAGTTTCTCTGAAGACATCCAAGAGTTTTAGCATCCACGCCTGGAGATCAAGTAGGCTTTATGCTGAAGAGATTGGAATGTAAATCGTCCTAGCTCATAGGATAAAGAAAAACGGAGGTTGCGTTCATCTCTATTACTGCTTCCAAAACACCGACACTTTGTAGAACACGAGTGGATCCCTCAAAGTAGGAATTGAATCGTTTAACAGTTTCTGTCAATTTGTTACCAAAATTGCGTTTTGCAACGTCTTTCACATAAGGCTTTCGCTGATGACCACGAAAAGTGCTGACGAGTGACCATGTTTCTAAAGAGCTAAATCACGCCTTGTCATACTTGTGCTTGAAGTGCTTTTTTTTTTTCCGATCGAAGCATGGCATTCGCTCTGTTCCTCGCGATATTTTCGGAACGAAGTTTATTATTGGCAGGTGCTCGCCGACTCCGTGCCCAAGCGAGTTATTTTGCTTTAATGGCGGTAACTCCTTCCGTGTTTAGCCATGTATGATCCGGCTTTCGTTTATTTATTCTAACTGTTCGTTTACATTTGTCAGTAAAATCATTAAATGATCTGTGTGAACTTCGTGTACACGCCAGATTGGGATGTAGACTGAAGAAATAAGATCCAATCAAATGTTGAAATGAGACGATCTAGTTTTACATTATCGATAATTTCCATTTGGTTTGTTTCGGCTTCAGCCCTGGTTTTCCTGGGGGTTACAAGCTGACATCCTACAAGATAATGATCGGCCAATCTTTGCGTGATAACCGATGACATTGTAACAGTATTCTCAGCCCGAACGCAGATATGATCGATGCACGAAATGACTAGTTTACCTGCTATTATCTCTTCCCTCGTAAAAGCATTGATAGTTCTTTCAGTACCCTCATTTGTAATTATGTTCAAATAATCACACATGTGAGATCAATCCTGTTTCGCTACATCGATACTGATATCGCCAACCAAGCAAAATAAACCCCTGTTATGCACATTTTTTCAATTCTTCTATAAACTTTCTAGCATTTGCGCAATCGTTTCTGCATGGGAAAAGGATATGTCGAGTTTAGAAACCAGTCATGTGTCCTTAATTAAAACTGCGATCCCCCCATCCCCACATTTGACTGCGAAAACCTGAAGGAATTACAGTCAGGTAACTTAGACAGATCCCACCACTCCTCAGATACATTAGTTCCTTATGCTTCCAATATTTACGTGTAATACCAAAAAAAGTTGGCTCTTTATATCGAACCTATGTTTGGAAACCTTGAAATCTCCACATTCTTAAAAACTTGTTTTCATTATTTTAGCTTATATTCTCAAGGTCGTTGACTGATTTTCCTGACTAGCGCCGAGCCTCCTGCTTTTTTCGCAAACCTTTCTCCAGAAATATTTGAAATGCACTTCACTGGCTTTTGACCTGGCCATCCAGAATAATTCCGTTTGCTCGAGTCAGGTTTTCCTTAAAATAAACACTGGGGAGTTCACCTGAATTATGAAGTGAGCTCAATAGTACGCGACGGATCAGCCATGCCTCCTTCACGTTCACTGATGCAAACCTTATCAAAACTGGGGGTTCGAGGAAGGGCTTCGCTACAAACCGGTGCATAGCTAGGACGTCTCCTACTTGGAATAGAGGTCAATCTAATTTGACTCCAAGATAGGCGATGATTCGTTCCAAGTTTTCATTCTTGTCGCGTTGCAGTCCGTGGATTTCTAGGTTCATCGAGCGACTCCGAAGCTCCAAGTAGTTCACGTCTCTCTGTAGTCGCAGAATAGTGCGCTATTGTTTGTCCATAACACTGCATACCTCAGCCAACTGGACCTGCAGTGCTTCAGTGTTTTTTGTTTGTTTTTTTTAATTTTCGGTTGCCTTCGCAAGCAGAGTCATACTTCAACGAAAGATTGTTAATATATTGCCGAAATGTCTCGACTGTTTCATGTATTCATTGAACTGTCGGATTCAAAGTGAGTAGCTCATCCACCTTGGCAGGGAGTGTGAGCAGAGTGTCGACATTCGCCTTCAGAGAGACCAATAAGTCCAACTTGGTATTGACCGCACCGAGAAGTTCCTCCGATGCAAGAATGCCCTGGAGTTCCTCAAACACGCTTCCCTGCGTCGAATTGGAGTCGGCAGAACGGCAAGACCTGCAGCATCAGTTCTCTCTCTTCACTTGGTCTATCGTGCCGTACGTTGATCCCTTTTATCCCGGCACAAGACCCGAAATGGTAAAGGCTCTTACAGGCTCCACACGTCATGCATTTGCCGTCAGATGGGACAGGTTTCAAGCACAACGAACAGTCACCGAGAGAATTCATAGCGGGTAGAGCAGGCACACCGGTGGAGTCGGCGTCCGATCAAGGCGTAGTGAACGGATTTCGAGCGAGGCTTCTGCTTGTGACGAAGTCGGTGTTTCACTTTAGTCACAGACGGCTCACTGGATCTATATATCTCGAGATGTAGTGATTGCCAGTAGAAATTTGTAGAGCAGTCCATATCTAACGGCCGCTCTTGGGAACTTCTTCTTCTTTATACTATAATAATAATAACGATAATAAAAATAATAATATTAATAATAATAATAATTTTTTATTTTATGCGCTCAAAAACCACGCGGGTCGTCCCTTTGGCGCACACAAGAAGATAAAAGGAAGAAAGACAACACACGCGCAGCATCAAATGTACCAATTAACATGACTACAAATAGTGGGCACACTTCACACAAAGTGTACTATAGTTTCAACTTTCAACTAGACTCTCCGGGTCCCGGTGAAAAACTGATGGATTCGTGAAATACCCAAGGTATAGAATGCGATTCTATTAAATGTAATTTGCATATGGGACAGTGGCGAGAGTTTAGAAATGAAGAGAACGTGAAAGACAGTAAAAGTTCTGGTAACGAGACAAGGAACGTGAAATAAATCATGAGCCATTCTACTCTGTGAAGGTGAATGACCAGCGAAGCTGTTTAGCACACGACGCAGACGTGACTCAGAATTTTGAACAAAGGTACGAACTATCGCCGCCCCGAGGAGCCGGAGGAAATTAGACACGAGCGTCGAGAGCGCAACGCGAGAAAGCGAAGGAAAACTAGGAACGCAAGCGCTTGGAACGACGACAAAAAAAAAAAAAAAACGGTGCGAGTTTTTGTTGACGCACATGAAAAATCCACGGAACCCTAGCCATAAACAGCTTCGCTGTAAAACTTGGAGGACGCTTAAGCTTCTCCTTTGCGTGGCCTAGGCAGTAGCGTGTCTGCCTCGTAACACAAGGGTAGTGGGTTCGAATTCCCCCTAAAATTCTTCAATTTGTTCCTTTAAGGAACGTGAATTACTTTATAAAGTGAAATCATTTGAGACATGCGGCGACCTTTAATTCGCATGACGTGTCATTCGTTTCATTCCCCGCGTGACGTCACGTTTCACGTGAGCTTCGTGGGTTGTTCGAAATTCCCGCGCGAGGTCATGTGGCCGTGACGTCATGACGCTATCGACCAATCAGGATTTTTTCGTTACGCCACCGACGCCGGCTTTTCGGTGACAGGAGCTTCTTAACGCTATCGCGTTAACACCAGAAGTTAACATCGTCTCTCGTCGTTTCTACAGCGTCTTTTTATTAATTCGGCCGACACCGCCAGCGGCTTGAGACAAATCCGAGTACACCTTTTCAAGGCGCTTACACAATGACAACGGCAGGGTGTTTCTTCTCGAATGCACGGCCTCCAGCACAAGCTGGACGGCTTCCGTCTTGCTGCGCGAGCATGCTCGAAGTTCCCGAGACGACAAAGTGCTATCGAAGGAAGAAAGCTCGCCCTGGAGGACGGAAAACTGAAGGACCTTCCGTACCGTCCCTCGTCATCACTCGGTGGCTACAATAAATTGTCAGAGCAGTCCGGGTTATTAGCTGAATTCCTAAGCAACCTTGGCACTGCCCGTCAAGGTTCTTCTACTTAAATGCGCAACTCTTTTTTTTTTTCAACCGGGAATTCTGTACAAGAATTTTGTCAAAAACTTTTTTTCTCGTCTTGTTTTGCCGCCATTTTGAAGCTTTTATTTTCTTTGTTTTTTTTGTGCGCAGGCAGCTCAGACTAAAGTCATTAGATTCTGGAGATGTAGCGGTATTGCCTCCCGTGGCCGCTAGCCGGACACAAACAGATACTAACATGCAGACAACCAAACCCAGCAAGGTGATCGGCTGATCGGTGTCAGTCGCCATAGCCAATCGCCTTTTCGGTCCATTCAATTTTTCGGATCTTCGAAAGGGTCGTTTTGAACCAATCGCGCCAAGATTGTTATGAAATCATCGTACCCAAAACGTTCCTCGCAAGTACATGCGTCTGTACCGCTGTGCATTCTATGAACTTATCGAGCATGCTTATCTTTACAGGTCTTTTACAATGGTTTTGTTCTTTTCGCGTATTTCCAGACCAGGCACGTAGCCAGGATATTGTTTAAGGGGGGGGGGGGGGGGCGCCCATGACAAAATGATGTATGAGGGGGAGGGGGGGAGAGGAGGTCCCAGCAAAATGGAAGATTTCGGGGGAGGGGGCCTGGGCCCCATGCCGCCCCCCCCCCCCCCCCCCCTGGCTACGTGCCTGTTCCAGACATTACAATTATTTTTCAATGCTACCAAACATTGTCGCCACATGCGGTGGCGGTGCATATATGTTCGTTGTTTCACCGGTGTGTGGATAACAAAACCTCGGTATTCGAGTTATGTCTTTATAAAGCAACCTGTCACCGGGAATTTGAATCGTCTGGTCAAGAGTGGAGAAATCAAAGAGAAACTGCTCCTTTCATGAGCTGAAATGGCGACCATGCGGGGAGCTTGGCGCTACTTTCCTAGGATCCAGTAACTTTAGTTGAGGCTATCTTCTTTTTCACGCACATTGTTTGAGATCTTCCTCTTTGTTCCTTTCCCATCTAAGATCTGCCTTTCATTCTTGGCGTTTATGTTTATTTAAAAGAAAAAAAAATATATGTAATATACATTGACGACGGTATTTATGCGAACATCACCTCAGGAGCGCAGCCTTTTCTGCTATCAAACGATCGATTGCAAGTTTTGTTTGTTTTAGAAAACTGAAACATAATCAAATACATAAAATAAAAACGTGACACGTAAAGCAAAGTAGTCCACAGTTGCCAAACTTCAGACTTGTTGCGTATTTTACGCAGAAGGAAAGTAAGTTTGTTTGTTTTCGGAGATGTTATGCCTTTGGATAGAGTTCTTTTTATCACAGCAAAGATTTTACAATTGTCACGTCTACACGCACGCCACGCGTAAAAACAAATGGCCCTTTAAACACTTACCGAAATGCATAATAGGCACGTGTCTCGCTGTGTTAGTTTGCAACGGGGAATTCGTGCGTATAAAACTTATTGTCTGACCTTTTGAACCATATCGCAGTAATACTTTTTTATTAGGTATAGCTGCGCCAGAGGAGATTACTTAAACATAATAAAGAGGAATTTGCGACGAGATGCTAAAAATATTCCTGCTTCAATAATTAAAAAAAAACGTGGCCTGGCTTATTGCGTTAATACTTCTTGCATCCTTATTGGTTCTTCGGCATTCTTATTAAAGAATGCCGCCATCTCATTGGCTGAAGAGCGATAATGAGATCCTCGGGGCTAGCCACGCCCCGTTTTTCGTAAGCTGTCAGCGACCATAAAACAGGCATTCATTATCTCAACTTTATGGCCATTTCATTTATTAACAATGCTCTATCTTCATTTATTTTTACTTCTATCGATACGACAGTCATCATCAGCTTCGCGTCGCAGAGGCAACTCGCCGTTTCAAGGTTACGTAAAAACAGTGTTGTCCACGGTCCTCCAAAACAGGAACGAAAGCTGGTTCCTCGTTTCTTCTCAATCTTGGAACGATCGAGTTTCCGTTACCAGTTCCAGTGGTTCGAAGGGAAAACGTTCTCGGAACGTTTCTAAGGTTGGAGCGCGTCGTTACGTTAACGTCTCGTTCGCGTATGTTAATGAAATAGTCTGCCCAATAATTTGTAGATCATATAAAGCGAGCGAGCGCATGGAACTACGTGTCGAGTCGCCACGATCACATTTGTTCCAGTCCTTTGTGTTCGACTATCTCTCGGACACTCCTCCCATCCTTTGAAGTCGGATGTTAAAATTGTCGATAACAAAGAGCTACTGCCTACTAAATATGGTAAAATTGCAAAATAATAGACAAAAAAAAACGCAGTTTTTTTTGTGAGTTCTTTTTTTTTTTTTTTTAGCTAACGAGTTCCCATTTCAGTTACACCGAAGCAAGATGAAACGACGTCGTTCTTCCGTTCCTCCTAAAAGGAACGCGTTCGGGAACGTCGTTCCTTAGGGACGCCGTTCCGCGCAACACTGCGTAAAGCGCACTATAAGGAGTATTCACTGGGCGCCATATTTGTGGGTGATGTCTAGAGCGTATGCTCTGAACAAGCCCACATTAATAGGCTGCTAAGACCAACAATCTTGAGGGTGCGAAATGCACGTTACAAAAAAACTGTGGAAGCTCGCCATCAGCACGCGCTCAGCAGTCGTGCACACAGCTATGGCCGCCAGTGAATACTTCCTATACGAATGTTGGTGGATTTCGTAAAGCTGGCTTTCCCACATACAACGGGTTAGTGTGGGTAAGAATACCTTTTACCGGCCATGACCAACGATTGAGATATCGTGAAACAAAGAAGAATCGACTTAATCTGTTGTCTTACCGAACATCTGAGGAACTCAGAAAGCCTTCGCTTTGAGGGGTTATCGAGATTGTTTTAAATAAAACGTGTTATTTCTTCCTGAAACTGCTTTTATTTTAACGATTCGAATACAGTGATGACTCGTTAATATTGACGTCGTTAATATGGATGCCCCACTGTATTTACACCATTTTAGGGGACGAACCGGGTAAATGTTTAAATTTTTGTCTCGTTATAGAAGACAACTCATATTAAGGACATTTTTGCGGAGAACGGAGGTATCTATATTAGCGAGACATGACTGTGCCCTTGTTTTGTACCACTTCCTTAGCGCACTGTAATAAAAAATAAAAGGGCTATTATAAGAAAATACATACTAATGATGATCACGAAAACAAACATTACTATGTACAAAAGTTACGAGTCGTGTTTTATGGATTTTAGATTCTTATTAATGATTCAATATGAGAGGCATCGCAATGAGATTCTAACGGGTCATTTACAATTTCACATGGTGCGGCATTATTTTCTTTTGTAATAGCAAGTGGTAGCAATGTTTATTGTCCAAACAGGGTGTAATCTTACCAATTGGGTGAAACTACCACTGAAACTTACCGCAGCGATGTGACCGGATTGTGTCTTTGCGGCTATCACTCGGCAGGTTTCCCCGCCTTACGATAGATGGCGCGGCGGGATACGGAACGCCAGGGGAGTGCGTTGGCTTGGGTTTTTATGGAACTCTACGAGAGAAGGCCCCGTATCAGCACCTATTTTTAATTTAAATTAGCATTTACTAAATCCTGGCAAAATAGGGTTACCACACGAATATCTATCGACATATTTCTTAACTTCAACGTACTTTCCAAGCCGCGTGAGCGGCTAACAATGTGAAGTCGTGTGCGAAATGGTTGACGTGCTCTTTGTTTTTAATTTTGTTTGTTTTGGTCCCAAATGTGCTTAGAGCACACGAATTGGCCGTAGCAAACGAAATTGATTTTTTTTTTGCCATGTTTTTAGCGTTTGGGGACGGCCACGATTCTTGAAGTATGGGCCGTTACTTTTGTGTTCCGAACTGTCGGTCGAATAGACCCATCTCATGAGGTGTTCGGCGGATGCGTGATGCCACCATAACTTTGGTTCGCAGATAGCAGGCGGCAGTGCACAAAACGGCTCGTACACCGTATCATGCTGTACACGCGCAGAGCTCCAGCAAAGTCGTCACACAAGCGAAAAGACTACAGTTCCCTTGGATGCATCGCGTTAGCGGCGGCATAGCCAAACTAGCTGGTGAGATAGGTATATGACGGCCCGAAGACAATAAAAAAACAAAGCGGTGGTGTTTAACGCGGTCCATGTTGAGCTCGGGTGACTTTGACGTGCTGGACACAGTGTGACTGCAGTGTAGAGCGACGTCGTACCGCTGGCTTCAAACCACGTCGAACTAAAACTTAACTCACTTGCACGTAAAAACGGAAACGTATAAGTCAGGCCGCCTAACACATCCCCAAATGAGTGGAATCGGCGCCGGCGAGGCATTCACGACCACTGATCTCCATTGTAGTAGGATGGGTCGCGGATCGGGAGCCCGTCGGTGGCACCATCGGTGGCCATTGCTTGACACCAAGCAATACATGTTGGGAAAATCGCACAAAAGTAGAAGCATTGAAGCTCGTACGCGGTGCTCGAAGGCGAGTATTGTACGATGTGCTACGATTATTATAAACGGGTGTTTGGAAATCAAATCAGTATTTGTCGAGCGTTCGAACCCGAATCAAAATATCAAATGGGCCAGAGCACCACCGACTGTGCCTGCGTCGCTGCTTCAGTTTCTAAGTAAATGACACGTTCAACAAATGAACGTCACGGTCCGAGTTTTAGCACGTCACAGAAGGCCCCACTGCAGTTCAAAGCAAAATCATGCAAGGGGAGTACTGTGTACAGGCGCTTGAAACGATCCGGAAGTTTCCAGTAAAGGACATCTAACTTATCGTCTGCTAAGCTCCGATGACTTCGAGATTACGAACTACTCCACATTGACTCTCGGCAACTCTCGTCTTTTTTAACCGCATCCGATTTTACGCCCAACAAAGTCGCGACCCTCAACCCTCATCTATGAAACATTTATTATAAAAAAAAGATTGGTATTCTAACGCTTCTGATATTTGCGCCCAGAATATTACCTGTCATTTCGGGAAAACAGGATAAAAGTATCATTGTCGAGAACAACCTTACTAGGGTGAGAAATTGCAGTCTTTTTTTTCCGTTTTCTCTCATAGAGTACCATGGATTAGATTTCGATTCAAGCGATGGCTGCCACTAGTGCCGCTCGACCCCCGCAAGACAAGCCTCGATTCGCGATTCAGCCTACTGCAATGGAAATCAATGTTCACGACACACCTCAGCTGGCTTCTCAGCTCTTCTTCCTTTTGTCATGCTGCGCGCCCCCCCCCCCCTTCTTGATTATTTTAGCTTGTAATGTAAAACCACGGGCAAAGCAGAACTTATGTGTCAAATACATTACTAGTTTGCTCGATTAAACTTGCAAGGTTCATAACAATTTATGAATTAACTGTCAATGGACAACATTGCCTGCAAAAAAAAAAATCGTTTCTTTTTTTGTGGCGTCATATATACGGAGTACTGCGATCCTTCCTGAAGCGGGGACATTATAAGGTCTCCCTATCGGCTCTTGCTTCCCCGCCTGCCTGTCTTACACCCTACTGTGGAGGAACCTTTACATGGGAATGCGTCTGGGAGAACAAACATGCACTTAGTACATTTAAGAGTATTTATAAACGACACCATTATCAAAATTATGGGGACTGAAAAGCGTATACTACGCCACTTGAACTGTCTTTCCCTGCGTCTCTAAGAATGTTACTTGTTCGGTAACGAGATGTGATAAAAAAAATTGAATATCGCTACTAAAACTGTAAATGCCCGCGACGATGAGATATCAAATGGACCACTTGTAGAGTAGCGCGCAGAAAAAAAATATACGAACGGCGTTCTCAATCGATTAAAAATGGCAGTCCACTTAAAATCGAACGACGAAAAATAACGGGCCAGGCAAATTATATTCATATTTTGCTTTATTATGAGTTGCTTACCTCTTATGATGTAGTATTGTTACTCTTACATACGGACCAAAAAAATCTACCGCTATCGTAAAAATAAAGAAAAAGAAAACGGCGAAACTTTTGTTTTATAAATTTACACAATTTTTTTCTTTCGTACTACTTAAAGGGGCCATGAAACGAATTTTGGGCTGGGATAAATGATTTTAAATTGGGACTTTACTAATCGCATATCGTTTAGTTGGCCAAAAAAAAAAGAGGGTAGAAAGTCAACAATCAGCTTTTCCGTACGTACATTTGAAAATATAGTGGACTATTTTGTACCTTCTTCCTTTCGAAAGCTCTCCGCCTTTTCACTATGATACATCCGCGGTTCCCAAAGCGCGTCAGCGGTTCCAAACTGACGTCAGCCGAGCCCAGCTCACGCATTGGACACGAGAACTGCGTCACTCGGACGTATGCGCTCGTCAACAATCAATCCGTCGACGAATATTTTGATTCGCGTTCGTGGCCAATGAGTGCCCTGACGGAACTTATTGTCACTGGGGAGTGACAAGTTCTATGGTGTGCATAAAGAGCACGGTGGAAGCTAGGAGTAATCGCACCGGTGCCGAAGAATGTCACGGCGACGTGATTTCACAATTCGCATTTGAGTTGAGGATTAAAGCTAAAGAGGAAGAAGTAGGAAAATCGTTTCATGACCCCTTTAAAATAATGCATCAATTAAACACCTTCAACACCCGAGACTTAAGAACAAAACAAGAACGAAAATGGGCAACACACGTCTCGGGTTTTTTAAGATGTTCAAAGCACACCAGCAATCACCTGCACGTTAACTATCATTTCTATTAGTTGAATCTAGCTTTCCAAAAACAATCTCATTTAGAAAACAAAAAAAAAACAAAAAAACAAAAACTAGAGAGGTCCGCGCTCTGCGCGCAACTAAAGGCGTATCAACAGACATTAGAAACAAAAACAAAAACCAAAAAAAAAAGCCGAAGCTCGCGTTGCAGAGCCCAGGTGTACCGAGTTTAATCCCCTACCGCTGTCCGTTTCGATCTGGATAAGCATCGTACCGGCATGCGGGTTTGCATTACAACTGCGTGACGCTCGTCAAAAAAAAAAAAAAAAAAAGGCTTAGCGGTGTAATTGTTCTGGCTATATTTCTCGTCTACAGTAGACGGAAGACGCCCGCTGGGGCTCACTAGCTACACGCCGCCTAAACGTACGCACAAATACATTTTCTTCTTGAAGCGCGAACTGTTTAGTTATTCGTTGCATTTATTTCAAAATACTGCAAGCTCGATGAAGCTATCGCGGGAGTGGAAAGAAAACATACATATACATTCAAAAAGGCAAACAATGAATATAATAAGCCACGCCCAAAATTTCGTAAACTGTCAGGAACTCTACAGTTATACTCGATCTACTTTTCGTGTCCTTAGCGTGAAGCAGGGAATCATGAAAACCAAAAAAAAAAAAATTAATTTTCCAACCGCGCATTTTCTCTCAGAACCGGAGCAGGGGAAACATTCATATTGAACAAGCTTGTAGTTCGCATACATTATGTATCGAGTAATAATTCATTACTTTGAAAAAAACCAAAAACAAATAAACTAGCAACGTTTATTAAGCAGTCAGGCTGCCCTAAGCCGCGGTCCCGCGCCTCCGAATGCATCGTGCAAAAGACAATTTGCAGACAGTGTCGAAGACATGTTTGAAGCGTACATATGTGCACGAACATACATGTGTGAGGCCTGTCCGCAGACAATTCCGTCGTCGTGTGTGCAGCGAACGCCGTGTGTTTCGGACGATGCTCGCGCAGTCATACTGCGACTTTAGGCTCATCGGGACTGACTGACCCGTTCCGTTATAAAGGTGGATTGCGAAGTCGACCGAGGAAACTGGAGTCCACCGATACGTTGCGCAAAAATCGAATACTCGCTGGCCGGGACACACGAGCCGGCCGCCGCCTTTTCCCAACCGGTGCACAAACTGTGGACGGGGCGATTCTTTTTTTTTTTTTCGACAGCATTGCGACTTTCTTGTATATTGGCGTAGGTGACGCGGCGAGAGTGCGAGTCAAACCTCGTCAAAGGTCGATCGTGTGGCATTCTTCCCACGGGTGAGGATTTACGCCCAGAGCCGTCTCTGTTCCGCGAATAGCCGTCTTCTCATATCCTGCTTGGAGGAAGGATGTTTGCCCAGTATATACCTAAATAGAGCTTTTTGTTTTACTTTTTTTTTGTGGTGGTGGTTTGGAAGGAAAGGAGGGGGGGGGGGGGGTGAATATGACAGCAACATTGCCACGGTACCGTGGCGAAGTGCTCTCGGAAGAATGTTTGCTCGCTGAAAGGAAATTCTTCTCAGGTTTCACCCTGAAAAAATCCCAAGAGGTGGAGGTTCATTTTGGAGTACGCTTACGCGCTTCCTTGTGGAAAGAATAAGTGGGAACACTTTTTAAGGATAGAGGACATTAAACGCTTCAGAAGCGTGTTGTCCTTAAAGTTGTCACTCAGCTAGTGTACGCAAAATATAATGAAGTGTTAATAATGGCAAAATTAGATATTTTTACGGGAGAGGTTTCTGCTTTCTTTATGATGTTAAAATATTTTTGGGCAGAACCTAACAGACAGATGCGAGACGCCGTCGTATTATCTTGTGCGAGTCTTCTCGTAATAAATTGTTTTGCCACGTACTGTCTCAATGGTAAGCCAATCAGACCAATTAACTAGTTTGTTGCCAATATGCGCAGTAAAAAAAGAAAACGTGCCCTGTTCGATATATTTAATATTACTAATCTATAATATACGCAAACATTTTTACATGTAACAAAACAAACTCCTTCTCGCAGTCGAAGCTTTGCAATAAGTTTATGTGATTTACGAGTAAAACGAGCCCACGGGGAAGGCCAGAGCGACTCATTTGCGACGCATGTTTTACTTAATTTGTGCGATGCAATGCAATGCACAAGCTGCACGGGATCATTTTAAATTTTAATCGCACTTTTTTTTTACTTGCTCGCTAGGCACAAACTGCAATACTGGAGATGGTTGAGCGTGTTGGTTATTAATTTATGATAAGGAAAGAGGGACATTTAAGACAAACAGACAAGACAGGCTTTGGACAAAAGCCTATCTTGTTTGTTTGCCTTAAGAGCCCCTTTTTTCCTTATCGTAAATACTTAAATACTCGTAAATAGTTAAGAACTGGCTGCGCAGTTCTTAACTCTTGAGCTCAGAAGATAAGCAGATTAGCAAATAAAAGACACGCATTCGGCGATAAAAACTCCTTTTGATGTATGTGTTAAAGTGGAAATTGAGCGAAAGGGAACTTAGCTGCGTCAAACCTAAACTAGCCAGAAATTTGTTGACCTAGATCAATCACATCAAGCCTTCAAATCAAGTTAAAACAGAGAAAAAAAATCGTGGTCGTATAAGTTAATCTTATACCTCGATGCAATACTAGTAAAATATGTTTCTAAAACGCACGCCATCGCCCATATATTTATTTTATTTGAGTCAAAACAAGTAAAAAAAAATTACCCCCCCCCTCTAGTTACGCCACTGGGCTCGGTACTGCAAAAGCGACCCACCTTTGAGCTGCGACAGAACGGTGACCAAATACCTACCTTTGCAGTGGCTTGTCCGACGTCATCCGAATGCTTAAACCGTTTTTTTTCTGATCTTTGGTGAACATTTCGGAAGGGTAGACGCCTCTCTGGTACGAAATGCTCTTGATCCCATTGTCTGCACCTAGCAACCCAGTGTTTGTGAAGCACTCTTTTGCCTTATAGTTTTTGTTTTTTTGCTTTTCACCAATAACGAGCGATATAAGCGACCCAATATAAAATCTTTCTAATATAAAGTAAGTTTTAAATATTCCAAAATCTCACAAACACTGTCGCAGCCTTTCCCCGCAACACCCCCCTTCCCCCCGCCCACACACACTCGCAAAAAGAAAACGTAAAAAACACAACAAGAAAGCTTACACTTTTGGGTGATGTTTCAAGCTCGGCTAATTCCTCTTGTCCCTCCCTCCTCCTAACCTCCCCCCCCCCCCTTTCCACCTCCCTAATTCTACGAAACTTTTCGCAAACATATAAATGCCGATCTACGCAAGAGGAACTCCCGGGAGATTTTCTAAATCATAACACTTTTTCTTTGCCATTTCTTTTTTTTATTTTCAACCTGGCTCAGTTTCTTTTTTTCCCAATTTACTGCAGTCGTCTATTTTTACCTATATTTTTTTTTTTTTTGATACGGTTGAAAGAAGCCAAACGCCCTGTAAATAGATCGCCCCTTTCCAATTTCAAACCGCCCCCACGAGCAATGATTTACTTACTTTAGTTTTTTATTCGTGTTTTGTTTTCAAGACTTGTTGTTTCAGGTTGGTAATTTTTCTTTTACCTCGTTTGATGTTTTTTATTATTGTTTAATATTTTCGCAATTTTATAATTTATTTTTAGATTTAATAAATAGGCCGTACGCTTTCCGGTTTTAACCAAAGAACACCAATAAACATCCGTCGGTGTCGAAAATACAAGTTCGGCTGAAATAGAAAGAACACCAATAAATATCCATCGGCGTAAAAATATATAATTGATTAAGACAGAAAAACACAAATAAATATCTGCTTGTGTGAAGAATACAAGATCGATTAAATCCGAAAAAACACCAATTTCCTGACATTTTTGCTTCAGCCTGGACTGTTTTTTTTTTTTTTTTTCGGAACCCTCCCCTCCTAGACCTGAACTTTTAAGTCGTTTATAAGACTTTTTCACTAATAACCCCGTTCTTGACGCGAGTCCGAAACATACCAAAAAAACACACCCATATTTGAAGAAGAATAATACACCGACAAACATATGTCGATTACTCTTATATAGAAACACAGGAAAATCTACGCCCCAGCTATTACCAAACTAAATGTTCGATTGCTTTGTTTTGTTGTTCAATCAACCCTATTAAACATTCTGGCAAAAACTATTATTCTAAAAAAAAGGTTACTGTAACTGGGTGCGTTGAGAATCACAACAATTCAAAAAAATTAAAGATGGCAAAATAATATGCTCCCTTAGAGCAGAAGGTTATGTTTGAAAATCAAAAGACTAATACAATGAGGGTGAAAGATTTATTTCTTGCCCCCCCCCCCCCCCCCGCCCCACCCCTCGCCCTGTCTACTATAAAAATATGAACACTAAACAATTTACCATTTTAATTCCGAGCCAAGTTGAACTAAAACAGGCATTATTTTTCTAACTTAACTTTCACATTGGAAGCGTGCTACAAGACCGTGGCGCCACGGTGCGGCTCGTAAGAGAAGTATATCGCATGTACATCGAGTGTTGCGGCCGATCCTAGTTTCTGATCAATGCCAGCTTACCTGTGCACAGCTCCATACAAAACGTTAGGAGCCACCGTTGGCACAAACGTTTTTTAGAAGCAACCTGGAAATTGAGAACACACACATCCCCTCCACGTACAAAAGAAAACAGTCGCGATCAGCTTAATCCCAGAACGTCTCCTCGGTCCGCCCGCGAGCAAAGAGCAATCTGATATTAAAATACGCGACAAGTAATTCTCACGTAGATTTCATCAATTAGTGGCGCTGATATATGTTGTCCCGTAGTAATTTTCGGATCGTCAAACACAGAAGGCTTCTAGAGGCATAGTACAGGCGCAGATAAGCAAAAAAAAACGTTCATCCTTTCCACTCTGGTGAAGAAGGAAGACCAGCGGAGCTGCGCAATGGAAAGTAAAGGCCGGCCGTAAGTCGGCAAGCCAGAGTGGAAAGGCTGCCGCCATCTATGAGTGACGGCGGCAACCAGATACGTGGCTTGCCGCCGTCGCTCATAGATGGCGGTAGGTGTCCAGAGTTTGGTGTCTTCATTTCTTTGCGGAGGACACGATCCTGGGGAAACTAGCCCTTAACAGCTCCGCTGCAAAAAAAAGCATGGCGAAAAATTACACCATCTTCCCGAGGGGAACCATGGGGTGATGCGGAGCATCGGGGTGGTGCTGACGCTTGCTTTCGCCAACCCACTAACTGACGGGACTGTTGCTTCCATCACACTTCATCGGAAGAACGGAGTGAAGTGGAGTCAACAGCGGTGAACTGATGTAGCACGAGTAACTTTGAAAGTCTAATCAGACCGCACGGTAAGGCGGCGCAAAATGCCCTAACAGCGCTTGCAGGTTTCCTCGTCCAGACCGGGCTGGCCGGCGAGATCTAGGCTGCAACGGACGCGAGCGGTCGGGAAATGCTAGCAGACGACAGCCGCGGAGTTGCGGGGAAAGCTCACCCCACTATAGTAGGTTACAAATCAAGAAGGTAGTGGCAAAAGCCCCTCAAAGGGAATCATATATCCCTCCGCCACCTCCGCATCCAATAGCGTCCCATCGTTTCCGTGACGTCACGGCCAACGCGCAAGGAGGGTCTTGCCTTTCTGTACATATTTGCTTTATCTTTCGACTATGACTTAGCATTGTGGAAGCCACGAGAGGAAGATTAGTCTTCCCCCTTCGATGGAAACAAAGACGACTTTCGGGGATTAGCTTCCCCCTCCGATTGATACAAAGGCTGCTTTCAGGGGCTCGGTTCCTTCTCCGATGAATACAAAGGTCGCTTTCTTAAAAAGTGGGGGTCAGAGACAAGTTGGCACCACTCTGTGGCCATTATCTATCCGTTGAAGCGGAACAAGGAGCGTTTCCAGTGAACTCTTCTTTCGATTGCGGAGGGATTTGAAACCGGTGCATCACGCTTGTGGGAGGAGCTTCTCCTACCTTCTTAACTTGTAACCGACTATAGAAAGGCCTGGCCTGGCGCTGCGACCCGCGCGCCGAAAACTTTCCTCCTTTCCCTCCTCCGGGGAAACACGGTTTCGCCTCAGACCCCGCCCCGGTCGCGTGATGGGGAACGCGCGCAGCTGGCGCAGCGCGTTACCGCTCACACTTGAAGTAGAGGAGACTAGAGGAGGAGAGTTGCGCATGCGTAGTGTGAGTGCGGACTACGACGCCGACGCCGCGGGACATAGACCCGAGCAAGAGATGCTCCGCATCTAAAACACTTACAGGGCAACGCTGAGGGCGCGTAGGTCTTCGAATGTCAAGGTGCAAAACCTTTTTTACTCCGGAGCGACATTGAGAAACACGGTTTCGGGAAGGAGCACACACGGCCGAGACGCTGCACCATGCGACGTAACGCGGACGCGATACCATGGTAGAGAAACAGCGGCGCGACCCTTTCATGTGTCTCATGCTCCCAATAAAACGAACAAACAAAAAACCTCAACGAATGCATCGTCCATCTTTATCCGAATAGGTTACAGGAATATTACTTGAAAACGTTGAAACTAAACCAGCAACCTTCAATTTGCTATTAGTCCTGTATAGTCTAGCCTTTACCGCAACGTCTTGGCTCGCGGGCGCAAAATTAACTGACGGGGTTAAATTCCCAAGATTCGGCGATATCCGCCCTTAAAAGGACACTGCAATAGAAAAAAAAAAAAGGTTTCTTTCTTAAAGAGCATAGCCGGGACATATATTTATTAAAAAATTTTTTTTTCACAAAATAATTTTGTTTGTTTGCAGTATTTACGCCGTTAGTCGCAATTTAGGTGCAGGAGGTGGAGGTCGCAGCCCGCTAAGCCCCGCCCCGTGTTTACAAGGTGCTTACTTGTGTCATTGGGTGGAGATATGATTGACGTGTGAAAGGTTGGTTGTAAATATGTATCTCCGTGCCGTAATAATATTTTAGTCGACTGTCTTTTTCTTGTTTTGTTTTTTCATGTTTGAGGAGCAAATAATCAGGATAGAGTCATCATTGTTTTCAAGTATACTAGGTGATTGCTTCTCCCGCTTTGGTTTGAAACGTTAACAAACATGACTGCCGGCGTCTGCGGAGTGCTGAACAAGCGAAGCTCGTTGAGCACGTTAAATGTAATGAGTGCGAGTGGATTTGAGTTCACAGATCCATTTAGAAAAAGATCTCCCCACCCGACGTTGTTTGCAACAAACAAGTGCCGCAAGTACGCGCCTTCGGAAGTCCTGTGCGGATATTTGTTCTCGTAGCGGGACTGGCCTAACCCTAGCGTCACAGATCAACCATTTTGATGGATCTGGCTTGATGACTTTCCTTGTGCGTGCTGATCTTGAATGGAGATGTTGGTTCCCCTAAAAGCGGCCCGGCTGCTCTGTGAATTCTGCAACCGCCGTGATCTCGACCATGGTTTTAATACCGAGGAGATACCTACACCGGGAAGAATTTGCGAGCCTTTTTGTTGGAGACAATCGCGCCTTCGGCTCGCATCAAGTTCGTCTAGATATGTTCCCGTCATTGCGGCTCGAAAGGCAAGCTTTTAAATTTTGCAGTGCTCCTGGCTTACCAAAGCAAACATTTTTACGTCACGTTTTAATAGTGCGTCATAACGCTCACCCACCTTGCTGTACAAATTCACTTTGGTGCACAATTAAAAGACTGCACAATTATTTTGTTCATTTCTTTAGTTCTCTCGGTCGCTTATTACGCATATCAATAGACGCTGACAGACGCTTGTATCAAACCGGGGCTCGTGCATGATGGAACTCACGATCGCCGCTTTAATAGTCTCGTCTTCTGAGCGTTGCAGACGTTTTTAGACGGGGTTCGAACAGCAGACGGACGGAGGCAAAAACAGACGTCGACACGCAGCTTTCGTGTCTGCATCTCACGGGTACTGCAGACGACGATAGACGGCGGTGAAATAGCAGACGATGTCAGAAGCTGCCGCTCGTCTGCTCCCACGACTGGCAGACGGTGTTAGACTCCCAGACTAGACGCACCAGATGTCGCGAAAGGGAGACACCACTCTTGTTAGCCTTCTCGGTCGAGCAGCCAAGCCACTTCAGAAGTAATGGGCGGGGCCACTGATCTGTGGGCGGGACTTAGAGCGGACTGTGACCTCGACTAAATTGCGCCTAGCAACGCAAAGATTGCGAAAAAAAAATTGTTTTTGTGGAAATTATATTTAAAAAAATACGTGTCCTATCAATGCTTTACAAACAATGTTTTTCCTCTTGTCCAGTCCCTTTAAAGCTAAGCTTTCTGAAACATTAATTCCAGCCAAACAAATGCAGTCATCGCTCAGCACAGAGAGCATTACAGACGGCGAATATGAAATATTATTTATTTATTTATTTATTTATTTATTTATTTATTTATTTATTTATTTATTTATTTATTTATTTAATATACCTCAAAGCGCCCTTTCGTGCATTGTATGCGGGGGGAGTACACGTTTTTGACAAAAATATTAAAACAATAAATTTCGTACATATTTGCTTAAAGACAAGAAACAATGCAAATATATACACACTCAAGAAAAAGTACACTCGTACATAAACAAAAACTATATAATATACCCACTCAAAAGAAGAACACTCGTACACAAACAGGGAGCATCATGCCAACCTGGCTACAGGAAAAGAAATTAAACTGTCTTCGCACATGAAAAACAAAATGTCACCAACAAAAGTTCACATGTAGATTTGAATCCATTTTTATCTGTTTTTTTTTTTCAACTTGATGGGGCAATGAGTTCCATTCTGTAATGGCGAGCTGTAATGGCGAGTTGCGAAATTGGTTAGTGCGACAATTTGATAAGCGAAGTTTGTGAGGATAATCATGTCTGGGAAAGATGCAATGAGGGGGAGGCAATAAGCGTTCCTTAAGGTTAATATCAAAGTAATAAATATTATGGATGAACGCCAGACGGGAGACTTTGCGCCTGGCGTCTAATAAGGGTAAATTACCCCTTTGTTTCAGTGCTGAAACGCTCGTGTATGGTGAATAGTCGCTATATATGAAGCGCGCGGCTTTGTTTTGAATTTGTTTCTATTTGGGCAATTAGGTAATCCTGGTGGGGAGATCATATGATGCTAGCGTATTCAAGCTGAGATCTGACGAAGGACTTAAAAGCTAGTAAACGAGTTTCAAGGGACCTAAATGCAACTTCCGTCTGATGAATCCCAAGGAACGACTGCCTTTCCCAACTATGTAGTTAATATGATCGTGCCAACTAAGAGTATCGGAAATGAAAACGCCCAGATATTTATATTTATTTACCTTTTCCAGAGGGACACCATTGATAGCGTAGTTGCAACTGATTGATGATTTCTTTGTTGTCGCAGTCATACATTTTGTTTGTTTTTTAATGTTAATTCGCATCTGCCACCTGTTGCACCATAAAGCAATAGAGTTCAGATCGCCTTGAAGTGTACAGGTGTCGGCTGTATGTACTATCTTAATACTGATAGACCGATCTGACCGAGTGTTTGGCGCATGCGTGACGCCGCTATAACTTTAGTTCAAAGGAGGCAGGCGGCAGTTCTCGAGACGCCTCGTGCCTTGTCGTGCTGTGAACGCACAGTGCTTCCGCGAGGTTGTCCCACGTGTATAAAAAAAAAAAAAAACTAAAGTTGCCTCGATGCATTGCGGCAGCGGCAACGTCACGAAACTGGTTGGTGATATCGGTCTATTGGAGCTTCAGAAACGTATAAAATTTATTTCGAGGCGTAACATATTGATTTGTACCGGATCCTATTAACAACTGGTTAAAGCGAGCGTGTTCTAATTATGAGCGTCCTCCGTGTTTTTAGCTTTCTATTTTAGCTATTACCAACCTTCGATATATATAAAGTTATGTACACTAACCGTAATGTTCCCGTGTGCTGTATTAGCCCCAGGCTCAGAGCAGGCATTGAAACTGAAAATTATTTTTTTTCCATTAAAACTTGAAATTCCTCGGAAAAAATATAAATTAACAAACAAAATGTCTCGCAATCATACCCGCACTCAAACCGAAGTCTTTTTCATTATTTCAATTAATAAGGATTAAAAGCAAGTTTCTGGAATGAAAGAAACAAACCTAATTAGTGCCGGCAGCATAGCAGTCCACAACGCTTTAAGGAAGAACGTCTGCCAACCATGATCTTTGCCGCAGGCAAAAAAAAAAAAAAAGAATACAAAAAACTCAGCCGAAAATGCGTTCTGATTTACATTCTAAATATTTATCTTTTTTTTTTTTTTGGACTGCCCGCCAGAGAAAAACAAAAACGCAATTACAGAACTTTTGAAGGAACAGGCAAAACCAGAGGCAAGTTGGTTGGAGTACAACTTCGATAATTACTTCGAAAATAGTTGAAAACATAAAAAACCGAAAGCAAACACAACGTCTTGATACTAAGTTGTGCGAAGATGTATTTAAACAGTGCGTAAGATGGTCGTGTATTTTTTTTCTCGCAATTTTGTTTATAATGTAGTAACTTTCGGTCCTTTCAGATAAAAAAAAAATTAAAAACCGGTAGCTGTTTCAGACGGAGCTAATGGTGTGTGCGTACCAATTACCTACCCGAAAAAGATAACTGAACAAAAATACAGCAATACCGGTTTTTCTTTTTCTTTCTTTTTTTTGTCAAGCTTACATTTACTTTAAATCTTTTAGCCAAAAAAAAAAAAAATAAATCAAGAAACACGCAGAGTTCAAGGGGCCCCGAGAAAAAAAATGGACGTTTCATACAGGCGTCAGATTCCTAACCTCCTCCCATTGTGACTAACTGCATTTCGCAAGCATCTTTTCTCACATACACACACACCTAAATAACCCTTCCCCAACCAAACAAAATAAATAAATAAAACAATCTTGTTCCTTTCCCAGAAACGTCTTCAGCAGCGCATCATTTGCATTCCCAACACGCACCCGTGGTTCCGCAACTCTCGGCCACGCATGCGGCGCCCCCAAAAACACGGGAGGGAGCGAGAACTCCGCTCCGGTCCAATTAAGCCCTCGAAGCAGGTTTCTGCCGAGGTCTCCCACCGCGTAAGCAAAACGGCAGTCCTGGAGAGCCGAGATGCAAGAGATGCAGCAGCTCAGACCACGGAGAGTGTTCGCGATTTAAATATTCTCAGGGTATCTTATGTTATCCCTAAGACGACTTGAAGGCGAAAGCCCAAGCGCCGGCGCATTAACGACAGACACACATGTTTTACTCGCTGAGTCATCCCTCTTAATGTACTGAGCAATCCTTCTTAATGTACTGAGTCATCCTTCGCAATGTGCTGAGTCATCCTTCGCAATGTGCTGAGTCATCCTCCTTAATGTGCTGAATCATCATCTTAGTTCCCGTAGTTATCCACTACGTGGTCAAGTAAACGTTTTGGTACCTTTGGTGTCGTCGACGTGTTTTCGCTCAATGACTTTGAAGGTCGAATGAACGGTGAGACACACAAGGCTTTCGCCCTAATAATGACGGACACCTCCTGCGCAGACTGTGTGCATGTGCGCATGTGCGGGTTGAAGCGTGGGCACGAGGACAGCGGGCGGCAAGGCTGAGCCAAGCTTGGAGACTCTCGCAGTCGACCGACGCACTACGCAGCCGAACGCAGGGCACTGCCTGGACACAAGTATTCGTGCGCGGCACGAAATAGTTCCTGCAAGATTTGTCTACTGAAGTAAGAAACGATGCTTTTAGACGTTTGAAACGTGCATGTTTAGATAAACTAACGGTAAGCTAATCTGAGATGCACCTATATATCTATATATCTATCTATCTATCTATCTATCTATCTATCTATCTATATATATATATATATATATATATATATATATATATATATCTTGAATGAACGCGTAAAAGGGGAAATTAGTAACGTTCCACGTGAAGCCGGGATTTTTTTTATCACTAGATCTTTTTATTTAGGTGTTGCGCCTTCGCCCAATCCTCGCAGCTCGCGCTCCAAACGGCGTCTCATAAACCACGTGTCCTCGATCGAGAAGTTGGAAGCACTCACAAATCGAGGCACACTAGACAGCCCTCGGGGTCCAGACCCGGAGCACCGCGGCCGGCAAGCACGCGCGCGCCCCCGACTAGTGTGCCTACATGAGAAAGGGATTCCAACCGCTCGATCGGGATCAGGTGGTTTATGGGCCGCACGTTTTGCAATGCGAGCTGCCAGCAGGTGACGCGAGGGTTTATCGTTCGCAGGCGTCTCCGTCCTCTCCACCAGCTTTTCCTCCTGATCAGGCGACAACGCGACGTGTGCGCGCACGCGACCAATCTTACCCAGGAAGATGCGTCCGCCATCAAACTGCAAACGCTCTCTGCGTGGGTTCAGCCGCGCCCTCACTTAAATCGAAGCTCTCTGCCCCTGACGGCTCGGCGAGCTACGTAGCTCGGGGCTGGAGCCTTCATTAGACGCTTCGGGATGCAAGTAGTTGGCCCCGATCTGTCTCGGCCCGGAGGCCGAGCGAATCTGGGAACCACCCCTGATTACTGTTATTAGGATTCACGCCACTCTTCCCTCGTGGCCTCGCGAAAACTCCTTTTCAAAAAAAAAAAAAAAAGAAAGAAACGGGAGTACGGCAGGGCTTGGGGTTCTACGGAGAGACGGAGGGAGCTGGCCAGGGAAAAAATGGATTTCTCGTCTGGCCTCTACTGCGCCTGTTGCACTCGCGATGGAACTTCTCTTCGCTCCAAATATAATACGACGCAATGTAAGGTTGTCGTTGTTGTTGTTTTTTGCTTTGTACCGCAGTGCTGGCAGTTACGCGTTACAAGTAATCGCGTTACCCGTAACAGGTTCTCCTTTTCGGCAAAGTGGTAATGTACTCATTATGTTTTTAAAACGGTAAATCATTACGTACTTACCTTACTTATTTGAATGACGGGTTACGTAGCTACGTCACTGGTTACTTGTTCCCAAGAATAAAAAAAAATACTTTTCACTTTTTTGTGTTTTGGCGCCAAGTCATTCGAATTCTTGTACTCATCCCACACACCTACAAAATGAGAACCGTAAGATTACGGTAATTGTGATAAGTTTCTGCGAGGACGGGTCAAGCTCTTGGAGATGTTAAAAAATTGTTGGACGATCAATGGGATTCAGCCGATGAAAATGCTTTAGCATTGGTTCTTTTTCACCCCTTTTCACCCGTTCCCATTCGTTTACCACCGCTTTCGTGTCGTTTATTAATGCCTTCCCTCTTCGCTTTCCGCTGCACGCTTCAGACGCCTTGCCTCTGCGGCAGCGGCCCTCGCGTCAAAACTCTCCGATTCGATGTCCGAACTGTCGGAGCGACGGTCGGAGGCGCGAGTTTTCGTCGCACCGGAGCGTGTCGGACTCCAGTGTGACGTCCGGCTCCGGCACGCGACCAACTTACTAGATAATCGCCGCACCGCCCTCCGACTGCCGGAGGACCGCGGCCAATGGCAGCGCGGATGGCGCGAACGTCACGCTGTCAAGTGAAGATGGGTCCGATCGGAAGAAGAGGACCGGGGAAGGGGATGTAAGCGATGCGTCACGCGAGTACAGTCGTCGCCAAGTGAAGGCAACGGACGCCGTGGAATTTTCCCGCGCGCGCAAAACGAGCTGCTGATTTCGCGCGTCCATAGCAAGCCGACCTCCTGGGACCGACCGAGAGAGACGAGACCCGAATGTACTCCTTTTCACCTTACGATGGCCAGCAGTGGACGCTTTGAACCACTCCAATGCCGTGTGAATGTCACGTGAACTTCGGCGGAGACGCAGCAATGAGCGGGGTGCGAACTCACTTCGCTGCGATGGCTCCTAATGTCCGCTGTGGGCCATTGTGATTAAAGACTTTGAACAAAAACCTCACGTACAATCTTCAGACATGCGCACTTTAATGGAATATAAAATATATATATATATATATATATATATATATATATATATATATATATATATATATATATATATATATATATATACAGGGTGTTTTTTTTTAAGCTTAACATATTTGTTTTAAAAAAGCCGTGAAAGTTACACTTATGCCGCTTGTGGAGGTGAGTTATACGGCCAGGGGGACAGATTCTAGGGGGATAATCGTAACGATCAGTCGGCTAATTACTTAATATTTGTTAATTAACTTTTTAATTAATGAAAATAGACATATGGTTCAAATTAGAAATTTGTTCAGCGTCGTCGAAAACCCCCAAATCAGTCATTTTCAGAAAGACTTTGAGAGCGTGAAAAGCGTAGTAGTGAACTGAAGTTACCGCTCATGGAGCAGGTACAAAGCTAGAGGTTGTGATAAGGCGCCCGTGCGATTTTTCCGTCTCTTATCTAGCCCCAGCCTTGTACCTGCTCCAAGTATGGTAACTTTAGTGCACTACTACGCTTCTCATGCGCTCTAAGTCTTTCTGAAAATGACTTATTTATGGGTTTTCGATGACGCTGAGCAAGTTTCTAATTGGAACCATATGTCTATTTTCATTAATTAAAAAGTTAATTAACAAATTTTAATTAATTAGCCGACTGATCATTACGATCAGCCTCCTATAATATGTCCCCCTGGCCGTATAACCCACCTCCACAAGCTGCATAAGTGTAACTTTCACGGATTTTTTTAACAGATCTGTTAAGCTTAAAAAAAACACCCTGTATATATATATATATATATATATATTGCGTTCGGTCTTGTCGGATAGTCCACGATGGCCGAGGGGGATATTTTAGGCTTCTAGGCTAGGTGGCGCATGCTACCGCACGTTATAAATACAACCATTAGCATCCATCCATCCATCCGGTAGAGGAATACACAAAATTGGTGGGAGCTGACCGGAACGACGCGTCAGAAGCGTGTGTCTCGAACGGTCGTGTTACAGTGTTCGGTAGTCGTGTGCGGCGAGTCGGAGCAGCCATCTTTCCGACAGTTCGCAGGTCGGATCGAATAGCTTTGCGCATTACGCGTATTACGCTCTTCCTCTGTCTCGGCCTCGGCCTAGCGTCGCGGACGCGTGGCCTCAGCTTTCTTCAGTCGTCGCTCTTGGATGCGTTGAGCCATATGACTCATGGAAAGAACCACATCCATCGCCGGAGCGGCAACTGAGCTGGGCCGCAATCCAAAGCGGCGCGGCATCTCGTCTCTGTCTCCACGTCAGCTATGCGACGCTTGTATTGGTCCGAAGCGCTGACGTCAGCAAGCGCCCCCCTTTCCCTCTCTCCCCCGCCGCCGACACGGACCCTCCTCATCACCCCACTCTCCTCGGGACGGCTGACAAACGGATGCACGGACTGACACCAGCGGGTTTTCGTTAAAAAGAACGTTCTAATGCTAACGCATTAAAAAGTAAACGTTTCTCTGCGTACCCATCTCGACGATCTCGACGATCGATCGCGGAGACACAGCTTAATTGTCACCCCACTCTCCTCGGGACGGCTGACAAACGGATGCACGGACTGACACCAGCGGGTTTTCGTTAAAAAGAGCGTTCTAATGCTAACGCCTTAAAAAGTAAACGTTTCTCTGCGTACTCATCTCGACGATCTCGACGATCGATCGCGGAGACACAGCTTAATTGTCCATGGTATTAATGACTCACCGTCTTAGTCCTGGGCTCTGTTTGTGCAAAACGTCCGCGCGCTTCTGTTCAATGTTCCTGGGCCGACGATTGCGGATGACGCACTCGTTCATGCGCAACGACTTGGCGGGTTTTCTCGATTGAAGTGTCAACCAAATATTATAAATTTTGCGTCATCAAAAACAAAGGAGATGGTTTTGTTTTCCAAGAATCTGATCAAAACGTGGAATGTTTTTGTAAACGAGGATTTCCCGCTGGCAACGCGTAATGAAAGAAAAATATGTTAAAATATGCAAAATCCAAGAATCCCGAAGGTATCTTGAAGATAAGATACAACAAATTTTATTTTAACATGAAGTGTTATGCGTATGGCAGTGTGAGCGACAATGTTAACAAAATCCAAAATGCAACTGGTAGTGCCACTGTGAACAGCCCTCTTCCGTGACAAGTGCAAGGAACTAAAGTCCCTTGATACGTTTTTTACAAGTAACGACAGCCGATACAAATGACAAAACCGAAACATGGCTGTCTAACAAAATACGCGATAATGAAATATTTACTTGTGATAAGGGGTACAACGTCTATCGGCATGTAGGGAACCGCCGACTGGAGGGGGTGTGCTAGTTGCTGTTGCTGAATGTAGTGAGTCATTTCACTTTAATATGACATGTAGCCTAGAATTAGTAAGTGTGTGGTTGCATCAAGTTCACAAAAACATTGTCCTCTGTGCACGTTACCGTCCACCAACTCTAAATTTTGTTCAGTTATTACATGACACTATTAACAGAATTGTAGTAAAGTTTCCAAATTCCCAACTGCTTTTTGTCGGTTATATTAATACCCAAATATGCTACGGTTGGAAGAAATTCTATTTTTTTCTTTATTTGTTTTGCGGATTTGTTTCCGCAGAGGGGGCAGAGAGAAAGCCACAATGCCTGACATAGCCTCTGCCCCAATCCCCCCCCCCCCCCCAAATCGTACAGTTCAACATAGGAGCAGCAAAAGTACAATCAAACCAAAAACAAATAAATAAAATAACCGCTGTAACTAAATAAAACACGCTATGAACAGAGAACATAAATGATGGTGTCAGGAATAAACACGAAAAGGAGCGTATACAAAACACGTCAAACAACTATTTGAAGATAAAAACATCTGCATACTCTGTTGGTGGGCAAATAACAAAATTTTCAAAAGGTCAAACAGATACTGCAATGCAAATTTGTATTTTTGAATGCTGTAGAAAAAATTACACAACGTTACACCCAGAAAAAAAAAAAGTTTTTATACCAAAGAAAATGCCACGTCACTTGCCACTAGAATCTTTCTGCAAAAATGTTTGAAAGAACCAAACGGTTGTTCAAAGTTTATGTTAATATTTTTTTAACTTAGAAACAGCGCTAGAAACACAAGGGACAAGACGAGAAGTGGACGAACACAACGCTGCCTTGTTGCAGTTCCTTTATGTTAATATCTGTTCTATTAAGCATTTTAGTGATCTGAAAATGTAATGCTTGTCGACCATAGTTTGTTCTTACGTATGGTGTTTTTCGAATTGGGTTCCGTAATAAGTATGGATTAGAACTGGTAATGGGCGTCGAGTGGAGTCTATTTCTATGTATCAATTGCAAGAGTATGAAATAATAAATTTAATTTGCATTGAGAATATTATACTTGATAAAGAGTGGCTGCGTTCTTAAAATCCTTATGTCGTATCTATAATTTTCACATATCCGTAGTATATTTTTTTTTTGTAAAATGATTAGTTTATTGTAGTTTGTAGCTGTTGTTGTACCCCACACCATAATACTGTAACTGATCCTACTCCCTAACTCATCTGAATTTTACTCCCGAACTCATCTGAAAAGAACGATATCCTAAACTTAAAGAAAAAGTAAGTAAGCAGGCGAGCTGGTTCATGTTCCACATTAAAAAAAAAAACGGAAACGACAGGCAAAGAAGGGGAAAAACACAAAACGTCTCAAAATGAGACGTGTTATGTTTGTCCCCCCCCCCCCCCCCTTTTTCGTGCAACGTCTCCGTACCTTTTGTTTAATTCTGTATTTGTGTGCAGATTTTATTCGTACGCAACTGGCCCTTGAACCCACAATATTTTACTACCTTGTCAGCCAATGTTCTTGACCTCATCTTAACAACGCATCCTGACCTGGTCGATTCAATTTTCTATTTACCAGGCATCAGTGACCACTTTAATCTGTATTTGTTTTCTCAAAAAACCAAAACCCATTTTGTTAAGAGTGCCAAGCGCATGCGTGACTACGCGAGAGCCAAATTTGACTGAAAATACCTTGACCTCTGCTCTTTTAAAGACTCTACCTGTCGCATTTTTTAGAGCAAAGTGTTGAAGCAAACTAACTGGTGCTTGCTCAAAGGTAAAATAAAATCGATGATTGACAAGTACACCCCCACGTGTTATCAAATCAAACATAAAATCACCTTCGTTTACTACTACATAAAAAGGCTGTCAAATATGAAAAAAAGCGTTTCTTTAGAGCAGCTAAGCCACCAACGTTCCCTGACCACTGAGTAGCATACCACAGAGCAGCAGAAATGTATTAAAAGTCCGTCACTGATGCTAAAGACACCTTTTTGATAACAAAAACTACATTTTACGCTATTAACAACCCCAGGCAGTTCTGGAAAATGATAAATTCAAACGACAAACACATAATACTACATAAAAATGCTGATGGTGAGGTGGTTTATGAAGATGACTATGCGGCTATTCTAAATGAATGTTTTGCTAGTGCTTTTGTTGGTCTTACATGAGTCATCTACCTCTTAGTTACATCTAATAATTCATCACCAATGTATCCCATTATTTTTGACCCGTGCGGTATTGGTAAAATTATGGAGGGACTCAAGCTGTAGTCAGCATCGGACATTAAAAGCACTAATATGTACTCATAAATCATCATGTCGTCATTGTTTCAGCAATCTCTAAGTCAGAGCGTCCTTCCAAAAAACTGGAAGGTGGGGAAGGTTGTTCCAATTCACAAAACTGGCGACCGTTTCAGCCCATCCAACTACACGCCAATATCTCTTACCAGCGTACCCTGCAAAGTCATGGAGCACGTCATTTCTTTACAGCTATAGCGTTTGTTAGAGTCGAACTCTTCTTTCAGCCCTCGTAAACATAGATTACAAAGATCATTTCATATTACTAGCGACAGAGCGTAATAAACGCGGACGTAAATGTAAGAAAAACACAATGTTGACTATTGTTTGATTATCTTAAACTGTAATATTAATTTCTCTCTAGCATTTTTCGAAGTTCTATCTAGCATCCTAACAAGCTTACATCCGTTGGAAAACCCTCATGAGCTACAAAACGAAGGATCCATAAGGTTTTTAAACCTCAGAGCAGTGTTACAAGAAGATCATGTATGTTGGTCACCATATATATATATATATATATAAACTCCTTCATTACTAATCGGCGCATTCAAAATTAGTTAAAAGAAGTATAGTTATTATATTCCTAACCAATACTTTGAGAAAATCCCGCTCATATTCGATGAAACTAAACTTCGATGCGCAGCTCTCAAGGCTCCAGTCTGCAGGACACCCAGCTAACCCCTCTTTTAGTATCTGTAGTCGAAAGGCTTTATATGAAACTAAAAGGTTGAAATAACAAAAAACCGTTAAATGACAAAAAGAAAAGACTGGTAGTGATGCCCTATAAACAAAAGATCTCTCATAACCTTAAGAAAATAGCAACACGGGTTCACGTAAATGTTTTTTCGGTACCAAACAAGCTAAGTGGTTTATGTAAAAAAAAAAAAAACAATAAACGACGCAATGAATCTAAAACAAAGCTACACACACAAAGAAAGACCAATCTCCTTTTGTTCTGTGTACAGAAGTTGCGGTGTATTCCATACCACTCTCATGTGGCAAACAGTACGTCGGACGAACGGGCCGATGTCTTAACGATCGGCTGCGAGAACATAACAAAAAAACATAGAATACATCTGGCCATCTAGGAATACACTGCAGGCACCGCAGTGGTAGTCTCCAATCACAAATTGCACTATGTTGGCGCGGAATGGCGGCCCCCTCATTAGAGAAATTACAGGGGTCAAGAGGATCGCGCGATTTGACGACAAGTGTGTCAGCGCTCTTTCCGTTTCGTTATCTGCCAAAGAACTATACTACTTGGCGAAATAGTCGGTGTAACGAGTGCCAATTTTCAGGATGTTTATTTCGTTTTCTTTTTATACGGAAAGCAAGTCGTCTGCTTCTTTCACAGGGGTTGCAATGATATCAGAACGCTGCGCTCTTATCGGCTAATTGCGAAAAATAGTGGGAAGACCTCAAGGCATATCTAGTATTGAGGTCTACCCGCTATCCTTTCAATCAAAACCAATCAGAGCTTGATGTCGTTCCGACGTCACCGCAGCTCATGCGCAAGAAGCAGACAACTTGCTCTCCGCATACCTTGGTCCTACTTCATACGAAGTAAAAGAAACGTGAGTTCATAGTCAGCGCTGCGTTTGTCTTTCTATATGTCCGTGCTCATTACGAGCTGTTGCTATTCTCGCCGACTCGCCCAAGCTTCCATCTTACCAACTTTCTGTCTTCATCCGTAACATCCACTCAACAGAGGACCACGAATGTCGGACTGATTGCATAATCTTAGACTTTTCAAAAGCACTCGATAAGGTATCCCATAAATTTTTACCGCGCAAACTTAGCCTGCTCAGCGTTGATTCAAATATTTTATCTTGGTTAGAGTGTATCTTGACTACCAGACCGCAATTTGTAACCGTAAATGACAATAGGGAGTTTTAGCGAGTCGCTTCGACACCAATGGTTCGTCCTCGAACGCACCACCGACGTCACTGCGCATGCGCGCGCGAGTCGTTGGGGGGTTTCGGGAGGCTCTTCTCGTTCGTTTCTCCTACCGCTAGATTCGTCACCGTAACGCAGCCAGCACCGTTCACGACTCGGGTAAAAAAAATATATCGGTCGATTTGGCTACTGATTCCGCCGAGCCAGCCGTGCGTTAGGCTTAGGACAGCAGGAGGCGATTTGCCATCCTGTTACTCTTTGCTTCCTTTGAGAGGTTGAACCAAATCATTGTGAGGACTGCACACAATGGTAAGCGATCGTGAATGCTGTAACTATACGCATGATCTAGTAAATTTTTCCGATTTTCGGGCTGACCAGACATCTACGTAACGCGTTACTAGTAACTATTTACTTCTATCTAGTTACCTTTTTTGGTAACGAGTAACGTACTAAGTTACTTTCTTAGACAAGGAACGAGTAACCTACTTATACTCTGTTTCATACTTAGCGTGCAACGCTGTCAAAGCTACTGGCGCGAGCGCGTGGCTTCATCTATGGTTTTGTTTGCGCGAGGACGCGTGCAAAAGATCAACGAGATCAAGCCCCACGCTGCGCCAGTACCTTTGACAGCGTTGCACGCTAAGTATGAAACAGAGTATAGTTACTTTTAAGGCCAAGTAATGAGAAACAGTACTTCGTTACTTTTGGAGCGTAACGGGTAACAAACCGTCTAAACAGCCTCGTTTGAATTCTAACCCGAGTGCGCGTCTATTGCGACAAAGGCACACGAGCAACCAGAAAAACAACTAACCGCACTGAACCCGTCAGTCCAACTCTACAGCTGAGAATGTACTTCACTCAGTGAACACAATAAAGATCGTTGGTTGACTCTTCTTGAATCGCGTACATACCCCGAGGTTGCCAACGCGTGAAGGCAAAGAACCCGTTGCCAACTTCGAACTTCAGAAGCAGAGAGAACAAAAGCGAGAGGGGAATCCCAGAGTCACCAGCCCTTGCTGAAGCACAACACTGCCGTTCCTTCGAGCGCGTCAGGAGAGCGACTCTTCTGCGTAGCCGGAGATGTATTGTCAAGGAAGCCGGGAAGCATAACTGATGAAAACTTCGAGAGGCAGCTACTGCTTAAGTGCAACGACTACTGAAAAGAAAACAATGAATCAAGAAACAAAAGCAGTTGCGTATTTGGTCGTGTGTTCCTTCGACTAAAAGGTGTTTTTTTTCTTTTCTGCACCACAGTCTCCGGCGTTAAACGGCATGCTCAGCTACCACCAGCTCGCCGGCGCACTTACAGTTTTCTTTTTTTCAAAATGTTACTGGTGTGACCATGCGCGACTACAGCACTAATTGTAGGCCACCAGGCAAGAACGATTCCAATCGGCCCGCGTTTCTTTGATGCGTGACTGATCACTTCCCATGTACTATCTCCTCTAAGCGGAGAATAGATACGGTCCTTTTCTGAAGAAGATGGGTGGTCTTAAATTTTTGATGTCTGTTGCGAGGTTTTTTCCGCTTGGTCGCGCGATCAATATCTGCAGAATCACGGTACCAATTGCCATCAGCACTAAGTGCGACCACCGCTCGGCTTAGTAGAATATATTCCTTCGGGACGTGTTTTCCATACTTTTGTAGTTGTTTATGCGTTTGATAGCGTCAGCTTTATGCTGACGTTATTTGCCGGCAACTTAATGTAGCTGTCAAGTGCCATCTTTCATGGTTGGGAACTAGAGGACTGGAATGAAACGGTTTCAGCCATTCCAGGAGTGGGAATCGGCCTAGTGTTTCCATTCCTAGGAGTTCGAAGAAATTAAATTATCTGAAAATCCGATCCCCTGAAATAAAGGTGGAATGGAATGGCGTTTCTCGCTCGGCAACACTCGCTTGCATAAAGATTTGACGTCACAGATGAATTTTACGCCACGGGTGAATCGTTGCCTAGATCGTTTTTGTTCACCGCATATTGCCAAACCATCAGAAACAAAACATTTTCAATGTATGCTGTTCTTCCCATAAAAAGAAATGTTTCCCTTAAAAAAGATAAAAGGGTAAAACTTTTTTCTTCATTTTTGTTGTAGATGTAATTCGCTGAAGGGGCAGGGAAAAAGGCACGTAGCCTGGTACTGCCTCTACCCCCCGAATTCGGTTCAAGAGCTTAAAAATACATATACAATATAGATATAAGAAAACAATACAGCACTTGTCTCCTCACGTAGCAGCAGAATCAATAATTCAGAGTAAACACGCTCTCGTATACATGTAAGCATATTCATAGGGCAATGTTTACCAAAAAAAGTATATATGTATATAAATAATCCAATTTTAAACATCATACGGTGACTCGGCACATACACGAAGAGGACACATAAATACACACAAGTTAGTACAAAGATACAAATATTAAACCGAGGCTACGCAGAATATATAACAATAAAGAAAGAATTCATACTGTCACATTACGATCATATTATCTTTAAAACAAAAACGAAAATCCGATATCGCTGCAAATAAGGGATCGTCTGCAGTCTTGTTTCAACCTAGAAAATTGGGCACTGCAATCAATGTCGATACCTGGGCACTTCAATTATTTAGTAATATGATATTTTAACGTTTGGTTACCGTAATTAGTTCGGATGTTTGGAATTCTGCGCCTCGGGTCTCTTAATGCGTATGATTTGGAAAAAATGTGCGGGTGCCAACTAAAGCTTGTATCGGTCGACATCTTGGAAACCCTGAGATGGGGAACGATAAAAAAACGGACGAACACAACAAAATCTCAGGAGTGGGAAATGAGATTTTGTTGTGTTCGTCCGTTTTTTTATCGTTCCCCATCTCAGGGTTTCCAAGATGTCGATTAATTACCAGCTCGCCTGCACTCTCTCACTGCTTACAATTGTTTCGGTGTATCAAATGAAATAATTTGAAGCGACACATTTCTTTCGCCTTTAACATATTGTAATTAAGGAAGAGTGGTAACGTGCTCAATTTTTTTTATCGCCTCTATAATGTTTGCAAATGCAAAGAATGCTTTCTTAATGATAATTAGTTTGTTATAGTTTAATGTAATTGTCGTAACCCACACTAGTATTCCATAACTAATATTAGAATAAAACAGGGAATAACATAACGTCACTTTTAATGAAATAGGTATAAAATTTCGCATTTCATAGACTATATCAGTACTTGGAGAAACCTCAAATTTTAGTTTATTGACCTGCGTAGACTACGAAAGTTCTTGAGTAAACTAGACGAATAGAAACTTTTGTTCAGTCACTAGCTCGAGAATATTTTCTTCAAATTTGATGTTAATAGAGCTATTCTCCCGCTTCCTGGCTGTCTAGAAATTATATATTTAGCTTTACATGTATTTAGTTTCAATCGATTTATTTGTAACCAATGTTATAGCTTAAGAAGCTAGGCATTTGAAGCAATTTCTAGGCACTGGTAACTCCAGTAGAAAAGACATTCGTATCGTCTGCGTACATTATCAGCTGGGGGAATCTGGTATCATCGCAATAACATGCACGTTAATTAGAAATAATAAAGGACCTAAGATAGAGCCCCGAGATACACTGTGCTGTATTTTCATTTTTTTATATTATGCGATTAATAGAAACGTACAGGTAACTATTCGTTAAATAATTTTCAATTAGTTGGGGCTCTATACCTGTTATATTATAACATATCTAGTTTTTTTTAGTAAGATGTCACGTTAAAAAGTGTCAAACGCCTGTTGTTTTTTTTAATTTAGAAACAAGCCTAGCGTGAGCAATTTACTTTCTATGTTCTCTACACTTTTGTCTTTAATATCCGTGGATTTATGCATCTGAAAACAATATTGCGCGTTAGTAAATAAATTATCTTTATGGAAAACTAGTCAACCTTTTAAACAAAACCCCGAGACATGGGAGAAGAAAGGACAGCACATCACGAAGTCTTAAAACACAGCTATGTTTGAAACTTCATGTTGTGTTGTCCTTCCTTCCCCCTTGTCTTGGGGTTTTGTTTGAAATGTTAAACCTTCAGAAGCTTGTTTGCGCCCTAGCGTTTTGCTAGTTCACCCGTCCCTGAATGCGCGTTCGCAAATTTGAGAGAAGATGGGAATAGAAAGTGGTCTGTAGTAATGGATTATTCTTTCTCCTCCTCCCTTGTACACAGGAATAACTTTTGCCGATTTCAGCGTGTTAGGAAAATTACCAATTTCGAGCAATCTATTCGCAATGTAAGATAGAATTGGCCTCGCCAGGGCTGCTTCATATTTAATTGGCACTGTCTTTATTCCGTCGTCACCAGCAGAAACATTTTTTTTTTTTGATTTCCATTAATTTTATTAACTTCGCTCGGTGTCATCGGAACAAACATTATAGACCCAGAAGGATTAGCAGACGTGTGGTTTTCTGCTTTGTCGTGTTGCTCAACGTTGTGTCAATACTCGTAAAGTGTTGGTTTATTTTGTCGGCAAGTTTTCGCCAGAAACATATTTGATTATCTACCAGGATATGTTGCACGTGGCCGCTAGCTTGCTTCCTGTTAGTCAGGTCGTTTACGACGTCCCAGATCTTCCTTTCATCATCGGGAATGGGCTCGAATTAATTTTGACAATATTCGCACTTTGCCTTTAACGAGAGCGTTAAGGCAAAATGCAAGGCAAAAGTAAAGTGCAAAGGCAAGTTCCTTAACGCTAGAGCGTTAAGAAGCTTGTGTCGTAGAAAGGCCGGCCTTGGTGGCATAGCAGGATAGTCGGCGTCGGTGGCGGGACGCGAAAATCCTGATTGGTCGATGGGGTTATAACGTCCCGATGTTTTAAGAAACAACCCGCAACGCTCACGTGAAGCGTGACGTCACTAGTGGAATAAAAGCGATTAAATAACATGACACGTAATGCGAATCAAAGGTCGCCGCATGTCTGAAATGATTTCACTTTATAAAGTACTTCTTTTGCCTTAAACAAAATATTGAAGGATTTTAGGCAGGATTCGAGCCCACGACCGTTCGGTTGAGAGCCAGACACGCTACTACTAGGCCACGCAAGGCACGCTAGCACTGCGACTAGGGAGTTTTCGTAGACCGCGTTTCCCCCTCCGCTAAGCCCTCCGCAACAAAGGAGCCGCTAATGCGCCTGCGCTGATGGCCTTGGCTGTAGAGTTCCGGGTATCGTAGCGCGTTGCGGAGAGCGTTGCGGGACAGCGGAAACGATCTACGAAAACTCCCTAATGAGACAGCTATATGAACGGGATCCGGTAACGCTGTCGCGTTTCACTCTTAAAAGCGAAGCGTAAGCGTTCTGCAAGTCATTAGGGAGTTTTCGTAGACCGCGTTTCCCTCTCCGCTAAGCACTCCGCAACGAAGAAGCCGCTACTGCGCCTGCGCAGCACTAGCCTTGACTGAAGAAACCCGGATCTCGTAGCGTGTTGCGGAGAGCGTTGCGGGACGGCGAAAACGATCTACGAAAACTCCCTATTTAGGTCCAAGTTCAGTTTATTTCTTATCTTTTTAAACTCAATAAGCATGTTAGGATCACGATAACAAATAAATGCATGAAACTTATTATTTTTATCTTTAATTATTTTAAGTAGGTCAACAGTCCCCACGGCTCGTTCTTACTTTTGCTTCCTTCAGAGGAAATGCTTCATCGCAGCACTATTTATATTTTATTAAAAGGCATTTATAAGCTAAAGTAGCATTATTTTGAGCGTACACGTTATCGCTGTTTGCTTGTTATATAAGGCAGCCGTAATGTATTTATGGTTCTCGATTTATTGTGCGATGCCCACATGTTTCCGTGTTAATTTTACGTATCATAGAAGAAATATTTCCCGAGCACAAAAAATGGGGAGATGATCGCTCGCTCATCTCTTTCATAATAATGTCAGCTATAATATATTTTTGATCTAAGCTTGTGACGCAAATGTCGAGAGATGTTGCAGTGTTCAAGGTCGCCCTGGGGAGCTATGTTCGACAAATGTTTCGTTTCTCCTAAAAAGAAATGGAAGTGACGGAACTGACGATATCGCGTCTGATTGGCTAGAGGCTCAAATGACGAAAGAGGGAACTTCCGTCATTTGAGCCTCTAACCAATCAGACGCGGTATCGTCAGTTCCGTCACTTCCGTTTCTTTTTAGGAGAAACGAAACATTTGTCGAACATAGCCCCCCTGCTCGGCAGTGATATCGCATTACAACAGGCGTACTCGTTAATCAGATCTATCAATTATCTTGTTTGTAGATTATCAAAAATGGTGGTTATATTTATGTCTCCAGGAACTATAAAGGGCTCTGACGTTGATCCAAGAAAACCCAATACATTATCAAGCACTTTCATAAATTCAGCAACATATCCTGATGGCAGTTTGAATAAAGCGACAAATAAAATATTGGATATTTTGATAACCTAGCTTTCAACGTTTTCATTATTTTAGTGAATTCGTCGTATATTTGGATCTGCAGATTGTCCTTGATATAGATAGCCCTGCCCCCGCCTCTTCTTTCCTGCCTGATCAGGCTTTCGCATTTATCATTCTGAATCTGCAGTGGTATGTCGCAGCTGGTTAACCATGTTTCAGTAAAAACCATCGCATCCAATTCCACACTCAGCGAATACAAAAAAAAAAATCAACATTAAGTACCTTATTTTTTATGCTTCTCGCGTTCATGCGTACCGCCGAAAACTTCCGTTCGCACTTCTTGTGCATTTTGCTAAAGGCATTAGAGTCGTAATAATTACATCTCGGCTAAATATATCCGATCGCGATGGTTAGGTGTAGAATTTGCAGAATTTGCGGAATTTTAGTTCCTTCGTTATTTAGTTGGCAATTTTATTTTTATTTTTTTGGCATCGATTATGCTAGTGATTTTTACGGCGTATGTGTCTTTTTCCGTTCGCACGAATACCTTCCCGCCAGAGGACCAGGCATACTTCTAGCCCGCCCTTCTTTTTTGTTCAATCGCTGCTCCAAGTAGTTTTTCATTTGGGCTGGTCGAGTGCTCGTTTACGTAGACGGGACTGCTAACCCCACTGTAATTAAAGTCTGGAGTTGTAAATCTCTGCTTTTGGAATTTTTTCAGAATTGGTTGTTTTTTGTGTTTTTTTTTTTTTTCATACGCTGCACGAAACAGACAGCAATGATTTTTTTTTTTTTTTAAAGTAGAAACGCGGTGACATATGTTTATTTAAGAATCAGACACTGGATAATTTAGTTTGTTCGCAATTCGTTTGAGAATGTCGTAGGGGTCCCCCTCTCCTGGGACACCTTTTATTTTAAGGTTATTGGATCTTTGATACTGCTCGGGCTCTTCCCCTTGGGTAATAAGCCTGGCGTTCTCGGCTGCCAGCTCGTCATTTCTTTCCGATAGTTATGGAATCCTTTCCGAAGCTTTTTTTCATCTCATCTCTAATCTCTTCTACACCATTGCAGGCGTCATTGCAAAATTTCACGTTGTCCTTGACAGTTCTTAAGTGAGCTTTGATCTCGCGCCTTAAATCGTCAAAGAGCTAGCGAAGGCAAGCACTCTGATTTCCTTACTCATTGTTACGAAACCACAAAAAAAACTTACGTTGGTTTTAGCCCAAAACGACAGGCAGAATGACAAACAATACAATGTTGGCTGTGTTCGGCAGCAGTGCAAGACAGTTTCTGAGTTCACACTCGGAAAACAGACAATTCTCACCTGCGAAACAGCAGACGGACGTGTATCAGCGACCATCCTCGAAGTGCATCACTGCTGAACTGTAGACATAGATGGCCTGCCGTCTGCTTAGGTGGACGAGATTTAGCCTCTGCTGACGCTCTGGGTGCTTTTCGCTTCACGTGGCAATGTTTCCGTCGGATGACATGGAGATGTCTTGCGTGAAAAGAAACAACGCAGGCCCAGGAAACTGCGAAACAACAAAGGGGTGTATCAACGACGACTGTCCTTGAAGTGCAGCGCTGCTGAACTGCCGAATTGCACCCCCCCCCCTCTTTCGCCCTCGTAAAATGCGCCCCTGAAATGCTATACGGCGAGCAAGTGTTCCAAAATGCGTCTTTCGCGCGTTGGAACGTGAGGAGGACACAGAGAACGGTAGGAGCTTTGCGATGACGATGCAGCCAAGCGCGCACTGTCATTGGTCAAGGCCGGGGGTAAACAAAAGCACGTGGGCGCGTTTGGGGGGTAAACAAACGCACGAGGTGCGCAAATAGCAGGCCGTATTGTTTACGTACACTACGCGACACTGTTAATGCGGACACGGCAATGGCACCTTACTTCGAAGGGCTATTGGCGGGCATACAACTTTAGAACGTACATAAGTGCCCCAAATGCCTACTTTCTAGCAGACTAGTAGTTTTGGTGACAACACTTCGATTCTGAGAGATTAACAGAAAAAACCACCGGCGATCGCTCGTTCGCGCTGACAGTATTGTGAGGTGTACCAGATACACTCTGGACAAAGTAAAAAAAAAGCGTCAAAACTGTAGTGTGGCACCGAAACAAAAATTGATGGAGATGGTAAACTGATGTAATCATTTTTTTTAAGAATTTCCCCTCAGTTTACCATTAACGCTACTTAACACGAATCTTTTTGTTTTAAGTAACTCTCGTTAAGTCGTGCCTACGGCAGCTTTTAGCGCGGTACCGGTTGTGCCTGAACTTAACGCGTATGCTAATATAAGGGCGTGTGTTTTTACTTGGAACAATGTTTTTTTGTTATTTTTTAAAGATAGATGACCATGGATTTTGTGTTTTCTTCACTTCTTTTTATCGGGCTCGGTGGGCATTAGGCTGGTCGGAAAGGGAAGGGAGGGGGGGGGGGGGGGGATTGCGTCTATTATACTCTCGAGCACGTGAAAGAGCATCGACCCCCGTAACACGCTCCCGGAATTAAAGTGATTTAGAATAGGGGAACCCAAAAGCGTCAAGGACCTGTTTTACCCTCTCTATTATAAAGTTTTCAAATACCTGAACCACGAGCTTTACGTACGGAAAGAAACAATGAGGTCGCCACGCGTCAATGCCAACGGCGGTTTGGACTCGGCGCACGCGCAGGGAAGACAACGCCATTTCCTGGTGTACGCAAAGCTTTTGCATACGCTGTACTAAAGCTCGCTATTAGAGAGTCGGAGTTTTTTTTTTTGTATTTTCTCGCGTTTAGTTACATCTTCAAGGAAAGTGAACGTGATATTCACGGATATCAAATTCACGGGATAAAAATACTCAGAGTTCACATCAAACCCGTTTTTTTTTTTTGTGTGTGTGTGTTTTTTTTTTAGACCCCTTGAGCTTCCTTGTAGCTTCCTTGTAATATTCAAAATTTATTTCGTTTTTCTAGGAATAAAAAAAACTGGCCTATTTTCGTTAGAAAAGAAATAGAATGTTTTTTTTTTAAATCTCGATATTTTTTCATACAATTTCTAAAGAGTTTTCCGTAGAAATTTTATAGAAAGTGGACAAATATTTTTGTAAGGGTACCGCGCTATACGGCGGCACGTTGTTACGGGCTATTTCTTAGTATGCTTCCCGTAAGCGCGTGCCGTCGGCATCGGGAGCTGCAGGCCTAAAAACGGAAGCCCCCCCCCCCCCCCCCCCCCTAAATTTAGGCCCCCTCCGTTTAACTTCATGTCCGCCCACCACCGACATCGGGAGGCGACGGAGCGAATCAGGCAGCGCCGAAGGTGCGTTGTCACGGTGTTCGTCGCCTTCGGACCGACTACACCAAACACGCACACCGAATGCGCCAGGTTTCTGCGCTTTTTTTTCGCGAGTGATTGGCTTAGCCAACGCGTGATTGGCTTAGCCGTTGGCTAAGCCAGCTAGGCCAACTAAGCCATTGACTATAGCCAACGGCTATAGCCAACGCACCGAAACAACGAACGCCACGAAACTTTGGCGCTGCTTCATTTCCTCTATCGGATTGTTGCATCGGCTGCACTCAGATTTAAAGTGAAACGCAGTAGCGGTGAAATGTACGACACGTGCGACCCATACGTCGGCCAACGTGAAGAAACAAGAACAACGCAACAAAAAAAACCAGGAAACATAGATTTCCATCGGAGCGAGGTAAAGCAGGCTCGCCCGTTTCCTCGACCCTGACCGATCGCTTCGTCCGCGAACCGTCCGGCACAGAAACGCGAATCCAATCGGTCCGGCGGGGCTCCTCACTCATCCAATCATCTCGACGCGCGGCACGGACGCGGTTACGTCGAATCAGCGAAGCCTCCCTCGCGCTTGGCCCCGAGAGATCCCAAGGATTTTTCTTGCCTAAGCCCGGGCCGTCTCCGACTGTCGATGCCCAACACACCGTGGACAGGGGAGGGGGGGGGAGGGGGGATATCGGGGCAGCACTCTGTCTTAGAAAGGATTACCCTACCCCCGGAGACCCTAGATGTAAGAGAGGGAGAGAGAGAGAGAGCAACTCAAACCATGAGCCGCGTTTCCGAGCTCATGGTGGACGTCTCCCGCGGACAGGTGAGTCGAGGAGTGAGCGGGTGCCGAGAAGGAAAGCAGGCTGGTAGGCTTCCACGTTTCGCACGATGAGCGCTTTTGTCACCTCCTCGCGGCCTTTAAACCACGTGACCCCAATCGCCCTGTTGGAAACACTCTGAGATCTAGTCACACTAGCAACCCCCAGAGAGCCTTTCGTCGTTCGCCGCGCCACCGTCCCGGTGGCGGCCGCCACGCTAACTACACACTAATTGCGCAGAAAAAGGCAGGGACAGAGAATAAGAACACGTAGACGACAGGCAAGTGCGCTTGTCTGTCGTCTACCCGTTTCTCTTCTTTGTTCCTGTCCTGTGCGCAACTGTAACTACGTCAAATCTATACCCACTCGCCCAGCTGCCTACATTGCTGACTACACAGTGTGCTCTTCAAAACTCGCAGTCTTCGAAGCACGGCGTCTGGATGACGTTCCATTGTACTCTATAGAGTACACGGTTTTGTAGCGCAAACTCTAGACGGCGCTTCGAACGACGGATGGAGGACTTGAGGGCGAGTTCCCCAACTATAAAAAAAACTTCGTCTCACCCTAGCATGGACTACCCGCGAAGGCTGTGCTAGCGCGAGCGGCCAGCCTTCACTGCCTTGACAAGAGCACTTGCTGCACGAGCGCCGTGCAGCCGCCGCGGCTTCATTCAAAGCGACTAGCCCGCGCTTTTAGCACGCGCATCTAACAATAGTCCATACTAAGGTGACACTGCCCGATACATCGTTCAAAAGGCAGTCCGCAGGCAGACTGCCTGAGGTATGATTCTTCCTCGTCTATTATGGTCCTGTCGTATTGCTCGCACAAAAACTGTCTGCGGACACGCTTCGAAGATGGTCGAGGCGTGTCCGCACACACTTCTGTCGTGTCTGCAGTAAACGCCGCGTCTTTTGTATGATGTACGAGCTCTGTAGCTTCGCTTTTACGTCCTGTTATCGCGCTGTCTGCCAGGATGCTGCCGCGGTTACACAGCAGCGGGGGCAGATGCGGTTGGTTTAACCACATAGCCAGACAGACTGCTTTCTGAGATACGTGGCATCTGTAAGCCCTGCCGGAATGTTGCTCGAGTGTTTAGAAAATACAGAAATTCATAATGTACCGTGCTATTTTTTTTCATTTTTTTTTCTTCGTGAAACAAAAAAAAAGTATGCGTCCATTCTTCGCAAAGCCCGTTATCAAATAAAGGCTCAATGAGCGGCGTTTCACGAGAAAAATTTGTTCTAAAACTATGTTAGAAAAGGAACCAGATAACTGTATTCGTGAGGGTGACCTCAAGATCAATAAAGCTAAGTCTCATAAAACAATAATAAGAATAATAAAACTAGACGCCGTGTCGCCACGTCGCAACCGCTCTGCAATCGGAATATCGACTTTAAGAATAACATACAAGAAAGAAGAAGGAATGCGAATCACTTTTTCTTCTCGGTACAAAACCAAGATCCAGAACAAAATGCGTCTCTACGCTCGATCCTCTCAGCATACGCACGTTGAAAAAAAAAAAAAAATGAACAAAGAAAAACGTCAGACAAGTTTTATTTAACTTTGAGGGGAAAAAATTGCGCGATCTGGTTTCAGAGAATTTGACTTGCAATTGTTATTTCCCGGTGATATCCTTCTTGTAAAAAAAGATGAAAAGGTAAGATCCATGGAAACGATTCGTTGACAACCTAGCACTATTCCGACATTTGTCACGAAGTTGAGCCCGGCGTTCTCAGTCGAACCTGGAAACAAACTATGGAAGACGAGTAAAGGGAACTTTAAACTCATAAAAAAGGAAAGCACGCATATGCGAAACAAAAGTACGGTTTCGAAAGTTCGAAATCTGTTTTCAACGTCTCAAGATCGGTACATGCAATCAGGACGCACGATCCGCCTGTCGAGATCTTTACGGATAAAAAACTAAAACTACAAGTTTTCTCCGCTTTTTTTTTTTATCTTCGTACGTTACAAGGAAATAGGATGTTCTTGGAACGCATTCCGAATCTTCGAGAAAACGACAGGGGACTCTTTAATAACCATGCCCTCTTGTTGCTTGGTTCTGAAACAATGTCAGGGCCATCGAAAAGGCAGAATCCACGATATGGTTTACGCAACTTAAAAGCTGACCAAAAGATGTCCAGTTTTGTTAAAACAGTTTCCAGAATACCGCCTGTTGACTAGTATGCGTTTGAGGGCTTAAATTTTCAAAATTTTAACAGCATCCTAAGAGTGAAAGGTGAGTTTATAATCAGTATTTCGTAGTATCAGGATTTGTACTCATGTAGGCCTGTTTCTTGTCAGCCATGGGCGCGGTGTAAGGTACACACGGGAGCGGGCACGCAGCACGGCGAAGGCCGCGACGCCAACGACCAGATAAATTTCAATAGACCTATTGCTAAATTACCCAAGCATCAAGGAGAATGTAAGGATTGGTGTTCCACGCGCCACACGTGCACGCCTTCCCCGCAATAAAGATTCGAAGTAAATAACCAAAACAAAGCGTTGACGAACGCGCGTGCAAGATGCAATTTCTTTTAGGCATTTGCTTTAGAGAAGTTACTACTGCTGAGGCCAGCACGTGTGGCGCGAGGAACACCAATCCCTGCATTCTCATTGATGCTTTGGTAATCTAGCAATAGGTCTGGTGGCGCGCGCCACACTATATCCTGTTTCATACTTAGCGTGCAACGCTGTCAAAGCTACTGGCGCGAGCGTGGGGCTTGATCTCGTTGATCATTTGCACGCGTTCTCGCGCAAACAAAACCATAGATGAAGCCACGCGCTCACGCCAGTAGCTTTGACAGCGTTGCACGCTAAGTATGAAACAGAGTATAGCCTATTTCGACTGCGTCTCCGCCGTCCTGACGGCACAACTGACAAAAAAAAAACGTGTTTTGTTGTCGTGGCACTTCTTTGCGTGAGCTTTCCCCTCGGTACGTCAGCACCCTATTTATCTGACACCGTGGTCAGCTCTGACCTCGATGAACGCTGCCTTGAACACCTATCCAGAGATCTCTTCGCTTCAATGGGGTTCATAAAACAGTTCTTGCCGCCATTGAGACGCGAAGCTAGGTTCAATGTAGAGCAACGCGCGTATATGCGCAAGTGCCAAGTTCTACATGACATGGCACACCGAGGAAACAACTTGAAAAACAAGCGTGTCTCGCATAGAGAAGCATGGGAGACCGGGCCCGCCACAGGCAACAACTAACCGAATATTGAAGAGTTACCTGGTGGCGCCACGTGCAATCAAGGCTAGGGCTGCGACGCGCGCAGATCTAAAAAAAAAAAAAAAAAAATCATCTTCCCAGATTGAACGACTAAGCTAACAATATTTTTGCTGGTTCTCATCCGAATATCGGCACGAGGAAGGGTAGAACCTTTAGGACACTAAAAGAAAAACAGAAAACAAAGAAATGGCTTCCGCAATCGGATGCGGAAAAAAACAACGATCTTAGATTATTTATTTTAACTCTCAACTCTTTATTTCGAGTGTAAATTATATATCCCTTTTAAGAAGAAATAAGGTTGACCAACCAATTGTTAACGCTCGCACACTAATAATCTCATTTGTACCTTAAACATCGAGTCACTGGAACGACCTTCCCGCTTTATTGCTGCAATTACCTATGCTGCTTCTTTTTAACATACTCTTATTGTTCGCACGTTTGGATTATGTTTTTTCATCGTCTTGTGAGTTCATTTACCGCTGTATTGCACTTTGAATATTGAGGGTAAATCAATGAATCAATCGTTTTTGTTTTTATTTATAGTTTTTTTTTTTTTTCACAGCGTAATAAATGAGATGAATTTGAATAGTACCGGGTTAGATCTAGATAATGAAACCCGGTTTATCGAACCGCACAAATAAACTACGCATCGGAGAAAGCTGGCAGTCCGTGAGATTATGACGCAAGCAGACGTTATAAAATACGAAAAGTTTGAGCACATGACGTTACCTGGATCAAACGATACAAAAGAAAGACTAAATTTATATACGACCCGACTTCCACCTAAGCCTAATACTCATAAAACAAAACTTGAGATTGTGGTCGCCCGTAGTAACTATGTCAGTGAAAAAACGTGTCAGCAAGAAAGAAAACAAAATCGCCTTTCTAAAAGACAAGTTTCTTGACTGAAATAATACTACTCGCGCGCACAAGCTCAGATGTCGGTTTGATGAATATTAGGCTTAGCTGGACGTCGACTCATATAGTCTTTTTTAGAGTGCACCTCTTAGGCGTGACCCCCCTTGGGGGGGGGGGGGGGGGGTCACGTGACCCCCCGAGGTCACATGACCCCCACCCCCCCTTGCCTTCCCCTCCTCCTCGAGAGCTGTGCTCTAATTCGGCGTTACAGGGAGTTGTAAACGGCTTTCACTTTTTTTTTGTATCCTTTGTTTTTGGTAACGTCATGTGCTCAAACATTCTAATTTTATTACCACCATTATCGTCACATTCTCACGAACTTCAAGCTTTCTGCGATGCGCAGTTTATTTATGCGCGTCGAAAAACCGAGTTTAATTTTATTGATTTAAACCTTTACATTCACCCGGATTTAATTCAAAATAATAGAGAAGAACATAGCTCATCACGCTTTCGGAAAACAAAAATGGCCAGGTGGTTTCGCGTACATTTAATGGGAGTCGTTCTACGCCATAAATAAACCTGGTTTTGAGAAAGGAATTGAAGAAATTTTAAGAAACAGACTAGGAGGGCGGGAGGAAAAAACATGCTAGAAAAAGGGAGAAGAAAGAAGTGACGGATGACTCAATTCTTAGGGTAATGAAAAAAAAAAGAGTAAACCCTTTCAACCCAGGTTAGCTAAGGAGAAATGAAAGGGGACAAAGGGAATACATATAAAGATTTCAAAATTAAGTTACCAAATACATAGACGGTTGGACAGCGCAAGTATATTGCGCGAGAATCACTGTAATTGCATGTAAATAAAAAGGCGTAAGAACAGGGGGAAACATTTATAAATTAAGGACTTCGGCCGGAAAGGTTACGCTGGAAAGCAATCCAATGCAAAAAAAAAAAGAAGAAGAAAAAGTTAGACTAACCGTTTTCTTTAAGCAACGGAAGATGAATGGCAAAAAAAAGACAACAAAGAAAGCCTTGAAATGAATTCATAAAAGAAGGAGAAGGAAAAAAAAAAGGCGAGGAAGACGTGCAATGAAAAGGCGAGATAAAGCACCGTTTCCACAGAAGTGCCGCCATCTTGAATATCGTCACTCCAAAAAGTACAGGGCGAAAACATTGTTTTGCCCTCGCCTCGCCATCAGAAGATACGCAGACAATGAGCGTAACCGGTCCATCACCCATTCCCGTTTTGCCTCGCCTTTATTGTATTTCTTTTTTACAGCCAAGCTGTATTTGTCTCGCCGGTCGAGTTTTCTCGTGTCCGTCGCCAAAACAGTAGTCGACAAAAAACCATCGCGCGCGCCTTATCTTTTATCGTGTGGTTTTACCACTTGTTTCATTAAGAAAACCACATAACGAGTGTCGAAACCAGGTGATAGATGATAAGCACGTAACGCGCCCCGCATGCGTTTCTCGATTAAAAATTGGAATGACGTCACTAGCCCCACTAACAATGCGAAGCACGTAGCTCTCCCCGCATGCGTTTCTCGGTAAAGATTGCGGTTGCATAAGCGGCCGCGGTAACGGCAACGTACAAGTCTTTCATGCATAAAAAAGTTTTAGTACACTGCATTTACTTTTCTTTCGTCAATCATTTAGTATGAACCTTTTTCTGTTTACAAACATAAACTGCCGCTTACGTCCCAAGCGACTTCCGGTCGCACCGTCTTTGCAAGCCTATTGAACTTGCTTATGTCACCAGTTCTAGAAAGCATAAATGCTACACGGACAACTAGGTTAGAAATTACTCGAAACATTTAAACAGATCTCCCACTCCTCCGTTCTTTTGGCGTTCACTTGGTGATTTTTTTGAATAAGCATTTCATCCCCATTTCAAGCAGCGGTGTTACGGTGGCCTTCCTTCATTATTTTTATAAGCCGGAAGTTCTCCGGGACGTCAAATACTAGAGCACCACCTGGTGGCATTTGCCATAAACTGTCCACCACCTTCACAGCGTAAATTAGTCGTTTTTCTTACATTTTGCATTTTTAAATGTTTTATTCTTTTTTTTTTTTTTCGTTGCCCATACCGGATATGTGTACCATGTGGCTGGGGACGAAAAACGAAAAATAAAAAAAATAAAGATAAATAGGGGAACGAGTGGTGCCAGCCGGGGCAGATAGGTGTGAAAAGAGGCAACCGTAAAAGGGGGCAGGGGATGTACATACATTTTAAGAAATCTGGAGCGCCAACTTTCCCACAGGAGAGCCAATCGCGGCGAATGGCGAGGCTTAAAACATGCCTAAAAATAAATGAAATCTGCGCTGTGGCAGTTACCATGACGTTTCATCGTACTTTCCAGACTGTTTTTGTTTTTTTCTTCAGGTTTGAGCATATTTGTAGCCGCAGCACGACTGGCTCGTCCCGAGTGTCTCGGGGGAGAGCTCCAGATTCTTTACAGCGAGCAATCAAGCCGCCATCCCTAAACACAGTCTGAGAAGTGTTTTTGCCTCGTGGGACGGTCGCAATGAGCCACTGCTTGAACGTCCTACAAAGCGTGCACACGCTGTCTGTCCTTGCACTCCTAGAAACTGTCTGCAGCCATGTTGGAAGCATATAAAAGAGACATGCTTTGAACCTGTCACGAGTCGCGTTCGCAGACAATTTTGGCATCGCAGCGAAACACCGCGTGTGCCATGGTAACCAGGGAGCGGAGACAAAACGAGCCGAACAACACAACGCTATTTAGAGTTTTGTGTTTTCCAAACCGTTTTTCTTTCGCTCTTGGGTTACCATGTAAGGATGAAACCAGCTCGCCTGCACATTTTCTCTGGTTCCAACTATTCTTCCCAATGCAGGCATTGTACCCCTTTCGAAATTGGAGCTTCGTGCTTGTCCGTCCCGTTTTCCCTCCGCTCCCATGGGCTAGCATGTCAGTATGAAGCCAGCTCGCCTGCACACTTTCTTTAGTTTCAAAAGTTACGGGTGGGAGAGGAAAGAAATAAACGAGGACAGTCCCCAAGACCGTAAACGACGTCGGCCGGTGAAGGTGGTATACCGTCGAGACGGCGGGGACGACCGCGTGCTTCCGAGCGCCCCATCGGGTCCCGACAATTTACGACCGCGTCGACGACATCCAGCAGCGAGGCCCGGGGGACGCGGCCCGCAGGACCACCGGCGTCCAGCCAAGGCTAGGAAAGGGGTTCGAGCCCCGGGGACACCTTTTAATCAGCGTCGAGTGATCCGACAGGAGCAAGCTCAAGCCCCGCCCCTCCCGAGGTTTATCCCGATAAACAGTAGGCTCGACGCCACCGACCTGATGGGGGGGGGGGGGGGGGGGAGAAGAGGGATGTATGGACTCGTTCCTGCCCGCATATATATGGGGTCCGCCGTTATTACGAGCTGGGAGGAGGGAGGGGAAAGCTACGCGAGATGGTCCCGACCGCGATGTCGGCCGCTGTCCATATTGCGCGCGTGAGAAACGACCGTTGGTCGGGTTACGCGTTGACGGAGGCCGACGCGATAACGAGAAAGAAATCACACGAGCTTGGTCACGCCGACAAAGACCGGCAAGTTCAGAATGTGTCGGGCGCCAACCACGCACCTTGTTTAGTTTGCGAGTGGGTCGGCCCTCGGGCAAACCACACACATCGTGTCATAATGTCACGTGTCATAATGGGACGCACCCTGTGACGTGACGTGGCACCCTGACGTCACGTGACAGCCTGACGTCACGTAACACCATGACGTTGCGAGAGGTAATGATGTCACGTAATCACGTCAGTGTACACATTAACATCATGACCTCCTCATGGGCTCTACGGACTTTGTGTACAATGTAATGCTGGAATCTCATAAGCAAGCGTAACGCTTTTCTTTTTCACTCCCGTGCGTCTACTTTCCCGCACAACACTCGCAGAGCCAACCACCGCAACTTACGGAGGCAGCTCAGCGAATAACGATGCCGAAACATATGTCTAGACCAAAAAACGCAGTTTGAGTTTGCATTTTGCAGCTTGCATTGCTTAATGACACAACCCAGACTGCATTTTTTTTTATCTAGACATATGGTTCAGCACCGTCATTCGCTGTGCTGCCTCCGTAAGTTGCGGTGATTGGCTCTTCGAGTGTAGTACGGGAAAGTAGACGCACGGGCTTTTTTTAGAGTGTTCGAAACCGGATAATAAAACATATTCTATGTTCAAAAAAATGCAACGGGTCTCTCGGTAATATTGGGCCATTGGCGGTAGAGCAACACTGGCACGACATACGCTGGACGGAGTTTAAAGTCGTGTTGGGTCGAAGAGCAGCAACACGAGCAATCGATCGGCGTTGCTAGCTACTCCGGAAACTGTAGCATTCAAACCATGAATACACTGAGTGCAGTTGACGTATGCTGACGGTATGACACGCACTATATGCCGAGGCAGACCTCGTTTTTTGCAAATATATAGCATCGATGCGTGACACATAATGAACTCTCCTTTATGATAAAAAAAACTGGAGATGGCCGCTCCCTTTCACTGCTGCTTCTAATGTACATACAAAAATACTCCACGGTCGCCGATTGTTTAACACCGACAGATCATAATCATCCCCGTATACTTCAAGATCGGAGTGGAGACGATGACACAGTCGTAAAAGAACCGTTAGGAATATTCGTGTCCTCAAGCTTGCCAATTTGAATTCTGAAACGAACAATAAAAACACCTCCAACAATAAAAAGAAAAAACAGGATAGATGAACTAAAGGGGAGAATTCACTGACATTGTTTTCTAAAGAACATATTCAAATAGCTTCTGAAATTAAAAACAAAAATGTCAAGCCGCTTTTTTGAAGTGGCTTCCGGAGTAAGTAGCGCCTTTATGTGGCTATTCGCCAACGCTAAACTAGCGCGATTCTAACTTCCTAATTGTTTCCACTGCCACTTTTTTTTGTCCCCGCGTAACTGACCACGTAGCAAGAAAACAAAATTCGCCTATGGTTCTAAGAAGACAAAAAAAAAAAGAGTCGCGAAAGTTGAACTTGGCCAACTTTAGCGTGCCGTTAGCAGCCACCGCGGCAACTCAACGCAACTCAGAGTCGTTAGAAAATCCGAACAGCCAACCAGGCGGCCATAAGCCAAAGCTCCACTTCGGCAATCCCCGCACCGCATCCATCCCCAAAGCAACATACTGTTGCTCCCGCTTGTCGCCGCTCGGCCATCAGCAAAGCGCTAAAGCCGGTCGGACCGGAGCTCCATGCACTGCACCGCCTTAGGATGGATCACAGCGGACGCTACGGGCCAAAGCCCATACCGCGTCAGTGTCACGTGACCTTAGAGAAAGGTGCAACAATGCTGGATTGCCCGTGGGATGGCTCGCGGAAAAAGAGGCCGGCCCCTTGACGTCATCTTTGGTGGACACCCCGACCCGCCTGGATGCACCGGCGATGACGTTTGAAGGGAGGAAAAGCTCCAGCCTTCTCTTAGCTCTTATAGGCCCGTAGTCTACGCCGTGGTCCATCGCCGACTTAAAAGGGAGTCCATCCATCCGGGCGAAAGCGTGTCTCGCCGCCGCAGAAACTGCAGCTTGGAGCTCGGGCTCGCTCCTCGGAACGTTAGCGTCGCTCCAGTGGCGTTACGACCGCCAGCTTCCGGCATGGCGTCCGCTTTTCCACCCATCAGGCGTCTCCCCCGCTTTCTTCGCTTCTTTTGCGTCGCCCATTAAAGTTTGGAGACAAACAACCGCCCGGTCTCGCTTGCCAGACCCCGGACCCGTTCCCCACTTTGCTCGGCGACCGTAAACAGTTTTGCCGTGGCTGCGGTGTTCTCAGACTTGCTCGGCTCCGAGCGCAGACGCGTCGACGCGCGGAGCTGAAGGCATGGGGCGGTATGATGGGACTCGTTTTCTTTTTTTTTTTTATTATTTGTTTTCTTTTACACAAAGTTTCGGTTATAGGGCGTTTTTTTTTAATGCTGGTATTGAGTATTGAATATAGCGCACATGTGCATGAAACATTAAGTTAATGAATAGCAAGTTCCGAGGCTTAGTGGAGTATTTTGAGGGAGGAAACAACCCGGCGCTAATTTTAAGAACCCTACCAGTCCTACGAAAGGACTGCGAAAGCTGATAAATAGTCTTCAGAGTGGAACGCTTATGCCGACTTCGATTTTCTACCGGTGAAACGCGAAAATTTTTTCAATTAGCTGCGTTAATTAAACACCCGCATCCAACTGTTCTCCGAATGGCGCAAACAAACCGCACAGTTCAGCAAACTTGCGAAATTCGTATCTCCAAAATCTGTCCTCTATGTGATGTCTCGTTAATATGAACACCCCCCCCCCCACACACACACACACACACACACGCACATTCACAAAAAAGGGTTCATACTGAGAGGTGTCCATACTACTAAGACAAACATTCACGTATGTATAACCTGGTTCGTTCCCGGAAATGTGTTCTATATTGTGGGATATCTATATCAACTGAGTTAATACTAACCGAGACGTTACGTATTACGTTCTCTTCGTGAAAATTAGTCTATCTGTTTACTTGAACCTCGTTCCCAAAACGTGAACAGAGTTATGTGTTGGCACCACAGGCACGAAAGCTGAGAATAGCACCGGGTTAAGAAAGCCATAAAAGCTCTGTGATGAGAATCCGCGTGCACATCTATCTGAACTTCTTTTGGTGCGCAGATCGTATCAAAAGCCAGCCGTGAAAGCGGGCAGACGAAGCAGACTCCAGGCACGGAGCAGGGGTAACCTAAGCCTAACGCAGCCGACCAAACGGCGAGCAGACGATGAGAGCGCTGTCGGTGCGCGAGGCAGTCTGAGATTGAGTTTGTTTTCCTGCGTCGCTGAGCACGACACCGAGCCGTGTCCTGGGGTAAATTCGTCTGCTTCTTGTGCAGGGGCAATTGCGGTGACGTTAAAACGCCGAGCTTTGATTGGCTCCGATTGAAAGAATAGTGTCTGTTTTTACAATGTCAAATATAAATGACCCCCCCCCCCCCCCCCTTATGTAGTGCCCTCACGGGCCCTTAAGGTTGAATAAATGATATGAAACAGTGGGTAGACCTCAAGGTAGCAAGCCATGCAGCTAGCATTGAGGTCTACCCACTATTCTTCCAATCAGAGCCAATCAGAGCTTGGCGTTCTGACGTCAACGGAACCCCTGCGCAAGAAGCAGACGAACTTGCGCTTCGCATTGAATCCCCGACCCGCCTCAAGCGGCAAACACGCTGTAGCTCGACGAGAGTACGCCATTAAGGTGCAACCCCACCCTTGGTTAGTGTGGTTCTGAACCAACAGATGGCGGTGAGATCGCCTTCCAGGCCTGTACATCAATGCGAGAAATCGTGTGTGGTGGCGCTTCGATACAGTGGGTTATTTTTCTCTTTCCTGAATTTGACATCCCTGGTTCCTTGCTTAATTTTCTCTGCACGAGCTTTCTTTCGAACGCGCACGGCTGCACCAGTTCTCGTGCAAGGGGGCCAGTTTCCTGCGCTCCGAGCTCACGTCTCCAGCAAATGGGGGCAGAACAAAACGCGAAAATCGTCCTGAGCCAAATGGCGAGACACATGCAGAACAAAGCCACTGATGCGTTGAAAAATGTAAAATTGCCTGTGCGCCGTCATCGGAGATATTAGAGGCCAATTACACATATTTTAATGTGATCAGATTTATATTGTCACGAATAAAGGTGACGAGAGGACGAACAGTGAACTGAAAAATAGAGGTTTAATCGGTGAATTTGTGCCAAACAAAAAAAGTAAAGAAACAGCGTCGAGGAAGCAGAAAAGCAGGCGGCGATTCGGCAGCGCAACAGACAGCGAGAGCGAGGCTGATTCGACTTGCGGGCAGCTGCTTATTTACTATCTACAGTGCGTCACAATCTCGGAAGTTCGGCAAAGAAGGTTCGAGCGTCGCGCGCTCGGGGCGAGGGCGAGAATGAACTGGCATTTCCGAGAAGAAAGCAGGGCGAAAGTTACGTCTGGTGTAAGAATGAACGCGAATCTTCTTGAAGTCCATGACCGAGTGTTGCTTTCTCTGCTCTGTAGGCGGCAATATGAGGGGTCGGCCCTTTTGTCGTGCATATGCTTGGCTCTTTGTGGATTTCCAGGAAAACGTGATGACGTGATAGACTTAGGTTTCCAAAATTCTAGCTTGAGGAATTAATTACCTAAAAAATCAAAACAAAGGAACTACTTTTTGGGCGGTCAGGTGTCTCATTCAGGTAGCTGGGTGTTTATTTTGACCAATACCACGAGGCTGGAAAACACAAAAAATGACACTCAGGTTTAGATGTTGAGTTTGGTAAACCCAAAGTAGGACTGGTGCGGGAGTCATAATAAAAAAAAAAAATGCTGAGGTTAATAATTCACTCCCAGCAATAAATGATAAGAATTAATTTTAGTATGAGTTCAGTGTAAATGCAGTGGCTGGCCAGGCAAAGATTCTGGGGCTGTGGATAGCTTTTGCGCATAGTTTAAGCAATGCACAAAGTGTCACAAAAAAAAAACATTTCTTTTTACTGCAAGAATATACTAGGCATTGCCGGACGCTCATTTTCCTCCCAAAGATAGCGCTAGAGGTCACAACTAGATGTCAAAGTTTCAGCCCGATCCTATACCTTATTCAAAAGTTATAAGGGATTTTCTGAAAACGGAGTTTTCGAATACAAGGGCTTTATGGCACCAGAAACCGATAACGGACAAAATGGGCTCCATTTTCCCATTGACATTTTCAGAAAATCACTTATAACTTTTGAATAAGGTGTCCGTTCGGGATGAAACTTTGGCATCTGGTTGTGACCTAGCGCTACCTTTGGCCGGAGAATGAGCGTTAGGCGATGCGTAGTTTATTCTTGCGGTAAAAAAAAACAAAAAAAAACTGTAAATTCTTTTTGAGGCATCCTGTACCAGTCTTAATTTGGTGATTTATGCGCGCAAGTAGTGGTGTGCATAAATGAAAAAGATGCAAACGGGTAAAGTTTGACGCTGTATAAAATATAGTGTAAGCACGCACATGGTACGCTGACTAAGAATGAAACAGCCCTACATTTTACACTAGCGGTGAGCGTATCGAAAGCTAAGAGTGCATCAAAAGCTGAAGCTTGTACACATATACTGCCCAGGCCGTTACCCTCAGATTTGGTGTAAGTTGTCTCTTGATTGAATGCAACAGAAAGAAGGAAACATTCTAACTTTGGGTTGATGAAAAAACTCCACCTGCTGACCGCTACCAATCATCTCGGTGCCGATTATGAGTATTCACTGCATGCCAACGGTCGCGTGCTTAGAACGAGTTTTTCCCACGTGGTTTCATACAATCGCAACTGTTCTTGAAAAACAACAATGTTTACTCAGGCAAGCGGTCACATGTGAAGCTTAGAATATTTTGTATTAATTGTGGCACACGTGGCAAGTTGCATACGTATTTTACAATCCACGAAATAGAATGCTTCTGGGTTACCTTGGTCTCTAATGCATGTAGCGCACAAAAGAGCACGAAATGAATCGCAGTGGGAAGCGAAAACAATAATGATAAACAAGCATGTGTACAAGTGAAAACCGAGGGCATTGCACATATACAGAAGGTAAGCTTTGTTTCACTAAATACATTGCCAGTAAAGTATTTGGTTTTATCGTGCGAGCGGAGCGGAACATACAAGTGCGAGCATACTGCCCTGAACTACACTTCCAGTGAACAAGCGCACCATCCAAAGCATCGGGCTCGCTTTTATAGCTTTTGGTGCGCTCAAACCTTTGAAAACACAATTATAATCAATTCAATTATTTCAGTTATTTTTATTAAGTGCGCCTATGTGTTGTTTTTTTTTCTTGTCTTTTGCGTTCACGTGCCATTTTCTTGTTATATAATATTTTTCCAGAAGTCCGACAACTATAGTCTTTTTCATCATATATAAGAGCCGCACAATAAAAAAATGTAGACAAAAAAAAAAACGCGAACACGCAAACATACATTAAAAATGGAATGTAACGGCGCATTCAAAATTAGTCGTTAGTTTTTTAGAGAGCAGCAGTTTCGTAGGGCGACATTGTTACCGGTTGAAGATTATAAAAAGTGCAGTACAACTTTTAGCTCGGGGTCTTTAACGTGCATTACGCAGTATATGTGGCACACGATCGCACGACGGTAGGATGAAGATGGACAACTGAACCCAGGGTCCTTGCTAAAGCCCCTTGATAAAGGCGTTTTTTACAAGTACCGCCAACCTTTGTTGTGGAAACGCGCAATACACGTGCCACGAGCGGGTGCTCCGCCGCCATTCGCTTTCAAGGGCCAATCATTTTAGTGCTGCGCCGCCATTTGCCTCCAAGGGCCGCTCGAGAGACGGGCCTCATGCACTGGCACGTTTGACGTTACTTGTACGACCAACGTAAACACATCGAGGCAGGTCAGGTTCTGCAGCGTGAGCTCCGTGCTTTGCATGGAGCTCGCGCTCGAGCATTTCTCCACGTGCTTTGATCTGCGGTGCCACAACACACTCGGCCAACGATCCCCCACCGCACTTGGTTTAGCCTGCGAGGTAAACCAAATGAGCTACGCTTAGAGTATCGGCACTTTTTCCCCTGATATTGTTGTAGACGCCGCCACCTTGGTTAGTAACAAATCAAACGTGACTTCCGATCGTCATAATTCAAAAGTGCGACTTTCTCAGCATTAGTTTCGGTGTCAGGAAGCTCACGTAATATTGCTTTGCTTTGTCGCGAACTGTTTAAACATTTGTGGAGGACGGAAAAGCGTTTCCTGTGATTTCAGATAAAACTTCAAATAACTGGCAATCATCATTTTAAGCACCAAGATGTGTATGAAGCGTAGCTTATTTAGTGGCTCTAGTTTAGCCCGACCGCATAGGCACAGAGAGAGAACGAACAGCTTAACCTCGCGCTCTTGGCGCTGCTTCAGAGGCTTCATCAGCCCGTAACGTTGGCTGCGCTCCGAACTAAGGTAAAGCAAAGCAAATATTCAGATCTTAGGGTTCCACAAGCCAAACCAACAAAATCACTTAACAAGCCCCAATAAAAAAATATTGCGGGTTCATTTTGACTAATTGGTTATCTTTTGACGTGCAACCGAAATCACAGATTGGCCTCCGTCGGATTGCGGGCACCTCGGACAATATTTAAACCCGACAAATATGGATTTATGGGCCAGCGCGTTGGCTCAGAGACACTAAGACGTTTAATGTTTTATGTTTTGTTTTAATATCATTGCCACTTAAAGGGCCTCTGACACGCCAAAAAAAATATTTTTTTTTCACGCTAAACGTTGCAATGGCATATCAGGACATTACAAAAAAATTGTTTCACTATAGAGTTGCGTAGTTTTTTTTATAAAAAATAGAAATACGAGGCCCAATTCAAAGTTCCCGCCGTGCACTGTGACGTAACAGTGTACCGCAAGGTGTCGGGGCGGTCAGAAAGGAGGCATCGAGCTACGTCACTAAAAGTGGGTTAACCGGAAGTCGCGTGAGTTTCACTCCTCGTGCTCTCCGCGACCCTGCCTAAGACTTTTTTTCTTTTTATTATTCTGCTCTTCGTACGAGCGATCGTAGAAAACGAAGTTTCAGTTCCACTAGCTCTTTATCCCTGCACCGTTGGTTAGTTTGCGTGCTGTAAAATTTGAGGACGAAGAGTCAGTAGATCGACGTGATGGAGGTCAATGATGAAAGCGTTGCGAGTACAAGCCAGTGTACGAGCGCATGCCGTCAGTCCAATAATACAGGGCTATACTGGGCGCAAAACAAGCTATCAAGTTTTGAAAAAAAAAAAAAATTAGAACGCTCGCAGAAATTAGGATTGCTAGCATACGACACCCCCGATCGCATTGCTGAAGGTTGAGACACCGAGGTCGTTGAATCATCGGATACTCTCCAGGCTGTAGATGCCTGCCGTCTAAAGAATACGAACTGGTGAGTGTACCAAGTACAAGTAAACGTCGAGCACAAAGTACGTATTTTGTCTAGAGCATGAGTAGAACTTGTTTACTGGGTGCTCATGCGGCCGATGTATGTCTCTCAGAAATGCATGCAGTGTGATCTCTTCTTCAGTTGCTGAAATACTGGGACAGTCCCTCACACAGCACCTTCTAGGCAATGTAGTTTATCACGTCAATTCACTGACTCCGCTTCTTCTACCTTTACAGCAACATTAAGCGATGAAAAGCAAATAAAAGAAACCTTGTCGGCTTGGATCGCTCGTGGAGGTGCGGAGAATAACAAAAATATTTAAAAAATATTACACGCGCTCGCGGTAAGCACGAGGAGGGATACAACTCACGTGACTTCCGGCGATGCCTCCCTTCTGACCGCCCCGACACCTTGCGGTACACTGTTACGTCACAGTGCACGGCGGGAACTTTGAATTGGGCCTCGTATTTCTATTTTTTATAAAAAAACTACGCAACTCTGTAGTGAAACAATTTTTTTGTAATGTCCTGATATGCCATTGCAACGTTTAGCATGAAAAAAAAATTTTTTTTGGCGTGTCAGAGGCCCTTTAAGAGACTCCGAGGTGGTTTTTGAAACAAAATATAGTCAAGCCATTCCGACAAGCATAGTTTGATTGCGAAAGTTATTTTTTGCAAGTGATAAAACATTAAAATGTTTTCGCATACGTGGCGGAATCTGAAATGGCAGGATGCATTTCATGGCGCCCATTTCATTTGGATCGCGTCGGGCATGTGTACCGACGCTAGAACGCGCGCAAAAGCAGCTGTGGTGCACCCGCAGCCTCGCGCTTGTTGTTCTGACATCTCTGGCTCGCTCACTGCGGGCATCCAGGCATCTGACACCCTGACATCTGGCGTTTTTTCTGTCTTTCACGTGGCGTTCCAAGCGGCACACGACGGAAAATGCACATCAAGCTGTTCTTGAACACGTGTCGCCATCTGTATTTTATATTAAGAAACTGCCGTTTGCCGTAACTGAATGGGAAACGTTTGAGGTCTTATAACATTCTTAACGTGTAATACATCAATATGGAAGTTCTCGAAAATGTAATATTGAAGAATGCTTCATAATTTAATGTCTCGTTATTTTGATTAGTTGACTTGATTCCGTTTTTATAGCGCCATAAAATATTACCAATTTAAACTTTATTTTTTATTTTAAAATATACATTATCTGTACAGTTCGTTGCTTACTTTTTTAATTTATTACATCCAACCGAACGCTCACGTAAAATATCGTGGTTGATGGGACGTTATAACTCGAGAAATAATTTTTTCAATATTAGAGACTGTGGTCTATTAAAAGCTAAATAATTAACAAACATCTAAAAATAATCGTAATATCGAGACATTAAAGTGTCGCTGAAAAACAGCTCTTTAATTTGACATTAACTTTATAATTGTAAGATACACAGAAAGAAAGTTTAAAGTCGTCAAAAAAAGCACCAAAACGTCATGCACGGTGGGGTTGCACCTTAAAGTGGCAATTAGGGACAGTTGGTTCGTGATAACGTAGGTAAGCGCGAAGAAAAAAAAAGACCAAACAGACAGGGACAAAAAAGTAGACAGACAAAGGCACACTGGCAACCAGTCTTGGGCAGTGACGCGTTACTAGTAACGCGTTACTCTAAGTTTTAACTTTGTTATTTTTTGGTAACTTGTAACTGTCACGAGTTACTTTTTGAAAATGTAACTTGTAACTGTAGTTCTATTACTTTTTCTGAGGTAACGATGAGAGTAACGAAGTTACTTTAGTTTTTTTTTTTTTTAATAATATAATTTTGAACCGGTTGCAATCTAGATATTTCTTGCACTTTCCAAATCGTCTGTTCCGATATTTCGAGTGTCAAGTTGGCCTTGCACACACTTGTTCACACGTTCTTTCTCGCGAGTCCCGACCCGAATATAGCCACGAGTAGATTTGATGAAAAAAAATATCTAGTTATCGTTGCTCACGCGCTTGTACTTTGTGACTGAACACTTATATTTTAGTGTCTTGAAGCACTATGTATGTTGTGTTTTTTCTTTTTTCTTCGCAAACGGTTTTTAATCGGGTGAATCAACCGTGAAACAGCAGTACACGCGCAGGGCACTGCGCATGTTTCGTATTTTGATTTGTGTTACTACTCTGACGTGGAAACGTTCAAACACTAATTTCGAGAAGCAACAGCTGCTAAGTTACAATATGAAGTAAAAAGCGTACTTTTTAATTTTATGCAATAAAACTTGGTGAGGGGCGTTTCTAGGTTTTCCTAAGTTTTTTTTGTGTTATAAAAAAGTAACTGAGAAGTATTAAAAGTAATTCTAATTGTAACGAGTAACTCTTTTGTTGCGGTAACTGTAACGGTAACTTCGCTACTTTTTTCTCAAAGTAACTGTAACTGTAACGAATTACTTTTTTAAAAGTAACTTACCCAAGACTAATGGCAACTAACTTTTCTACGCCACAAAGCGGCAGACACGAATTCTTGGCGTCGACGCGAACTAATGTCGCGCTTGCTGTGGAACATCGCAAGGCGCGATGGCGGTGGCGCTGACGCCAGCTAGGCGACGCTGCGTGAATCAACTAGTGATGACTGAAGATCTGGGGAGGGCGGGAGGGGGAGGGGGGGGAAGGGGGCGTCGTTTTTTTATTATTTTTTTTTTTTTTGCTGGTATATATTTGTAGCTCTCAAGTTTTGAACAACCCCCCTGGCGAGAAACATCGGATAATTTGAGGTCGCGTTTCCACTGTGCGTAATGTTGCGTCCTTTCAAACATACTGTTAGTGTGCGTGAACCATGAGCAGACGCTGAAGGAAGCTGACAGACGCTAGTTTACGCCCGTGCAAGGTGGGACGGTAGGACACCGCTTCACGTCAGCATTAAATGGTTGCGTTTCGCGGACGCTAGCGAAGGCGCCTCTTTTGTGATCGCGTCTTGTGAACGTGACCGCGCCCCCTGGCCGAGAGAAACAGGCCTATTGGTTTGAACCAGACTCCTCCCATTAGCGATCTACCCAAAGAAATTAGGAGCACCGGGAGAGGAGAGCAAAGTAATTTCAACGCATCTCAGTAGGGCGTCTGACAACCGTCGGGTTTGTCGCATGCGCTGGAACAAAGCGGGACGTCGATGCGCGAGCGTTGCGAGCTCGACCCAGGGCCCGTTAGAGTTCCTGTATAGGCTCCCTACGGGAGCCAGAGTTGCGCGTTTGATTCCACATGCCGCGTGCCGCCCTTGCCGCTATTCGCCGAGATCCGATCACGTGAGGAGCCGTATCAAGTGTCGTGCAGCAAAGTAGACGTTGCACGCACCCCGGCGTACGTTCCCAGGCTTTTGAGCCCGCCGCGCGCCTCGAACGCGCGGCGCTGCTATTCGCCAAAATTCAGTCACGTGAGGAGCTGGATCCACATGCCATGCGTGAACGCGCAACTCTGGCTCCCGTAGGGAGCCTATACAGGAACTCTAGGGCCCGTTTGCTCGAAGCGCTAACCGCGGCTAAAGTTAGCCACAGTGCCTAGGAGAGGGATTTTGAAATCACGTGACTGCCTTGGTAGGGATGCGGGAAAACATGGCGGTGTCCCGGTGAGTGGGCGCCGCTCGCTTTGGAACTAATACGTCGTTGTAGCTGCAATATCGAGCGCGTTAGTCAGCAACGAATGGTGTACGAGGCTTTCGCTTTGCCTTACCTCACTTAAAGTGGCAATGCAACAATTTTTGTACTTTGCTCAAATACCGCTTAGAACGGATCCCTGACGTTAATGACCTATGAAACACGCGTTCGTTTTTCACCCCACGCAATAGAAGTCCCAGTAAAAAATTAAAGAAAAACGAGCAAGCCTTCACCCCCTCAACTCGCAGCCAGAACAAGCGGCCACGTGATCTGGAGCCGTTTATATGCCACCAATGTTGATCATAGCCACGCGCTGGGGTTGGCAAAGCACAGGACACGCGCTGAGTTTCAGACAGTGTTATGGCTCGACTAGTAGAGAGTTTTAGTAGATCGTTCCGATACCTCCGATACCCCCGATAACGATACTATATATGTAAGCGCAAAGGCGGAGGCAGAGTATCGGGTATCGTTATCGGAGTCATCGGAACGATCTACTAAAACTCTCTATTGTCGTCGTTGCAGCGATCGGACACGGGCCACTCAGGGCCACTACCTGAATGCTTCTCGAGCTATCAATTATCACGAGCCCAAATCGAGTGCTCACGCAATGCTCGGGTCCAATCTATGAGCCGCATTCAAATATCGTCCCTGGAGGATGCTGCTACCACCAGGGTACGTCATCAAAATTTGCGAAGGAGAGATTGAAAGAAAACGCTCGCTTAACTTTTTGAAATTACACCGCAACAAAGAGGTTTCTTGGTCAGTGGCGTTGCGTGCGAGTGTACTTGGGTCCCACTAGTGCCAGTAAGCTCATACAAAAGGAAAAACGCTCAAAACAAATATCGTTGCACCGCCCCTTTAAATCGCAAAGCATGAGCAATGACCTCGCCGCATTTTTTATATAGTCTTTCGATTCTGGCCATTCCTAAGCCTAAATGAACGCGATAATTGTCGGCATGGCAACGTCTTTGGAAAGGGGATTGCCTTAAAGGAGCGGTGCAACGATATTCAATTGGAATGTTTTAGATGCGGAGCATCTCTTGCTCGGGTCTATGTCTCGCGGCGTCGGCCTCGGCGTCGTAGTCCGCACTCACACTACGCATGCGCAACTCTCCTCCTTCCCTCTCTCTAACAGCTGCGCGTTACTCTCTCCGCTCTCTCTCTCTCTACCAGCTGCGCGCTCTTCGCGTGCGTTCGCTTCTACTCACACCGCGCGCGCATGCGCAACCCTCCTCCTCTAGTCTCCTCTCCTTCAAGTGTGAATATAAGCAGCGGTAGCGCGCTGCGCGCGTTCAGTTCAGCGCTGTTGACTCCACTTCACTCCGTTCTTCCGATGAAGTGTGACTACCAAAAGCAATACGCAGACACACATCCTTTTATGCTCATTGGCGACTTTAATGTCAACGTCATGAAGAGCCATTGGATAGTTGAGCACATGTCATCACACCACTCGCTGCAACACGTATCATACGACGACCGCAAACAACAGCCAACTACCATTCACGGCACATGCATTGATCACGTCTTCACCAATTTCAAGATCCACCCACTGCACCAAGAGGGGTAATAACACCGTTAAAGGAGCTGTGCAACGATATTCGTTTTGAGCGTTTTTCACTTTGTATGAGCTTACTGGCACTAGTGGGACCCAAGTACACTCGCACGCAACGCCACTGACCAAGAAACCTCTTTGTTGCGGTGTAATTTCAAGGAGAAAGCGAGCGTTTTCTTTCAATCGCTCCTTCGCAAATTTTGATGACGTACCCTGGTGGTAGCAGCATCCTCCAGGAACGATATTTGAATGCGGCTCATAGATTGGACCCGAGCATTTCGTGAGCACTCGATTTGGGCTCGTGATAATTGGTAGCTCGAGAAGCATTCGGGTAGTGGCCCGTGTCCAATCGCTGCAACGACGACAATAGCCGAGCCATAACAATGTCTGGAACTCAGCGCGTGTCCTGTGCTTTGCCAATCCCAGCGCGTGGCTATGATCAATATTGGCGGCATATAATCGGCTCCAGATCACGTGGCCGCTTGTTCTGGCTGCGAGTTGAGGGGGTGAACGGTGCTCGTTTTTCTTTAATTTTTTTTCTGGGACTTCTATTGCGTGGGGTGAAAAACGAACGCGTGTTTTATAGGTCATTAATGTCAGGGATCCGTACCAAGCGGTATTTGCGCGAAGTGCAAAAATTGTTGCATCGCTTTTTAACTCAATCGGCCGGGTATTGATATACCCGTTGCCCTCGGGCAGGGGGCGCGAGCGCGTTTGCAAGACGCGACCATGTTATGCTGGCAGCACAATCCAGGCGGCGCTGTAACGTTCGATTTTTGCACGTGCCGCGTTCGAATGCAAGCATCTGTCAGCATCTGTAGACGCGCGATAACAAAACGTTTAAAAAATAAAAAATAAAATAAAATAAAAACAATCATGCAGCTCGCGGCCTCAGCGTCCTATTCGGCTTCCAAGCACGCGCGCTCGTGCGCGTGCTTGGAAGGGACACTGCAAGCTCTGAGCTCGCTCTTGTAGCCTCTGCTACGCTGGCACTTAGAATGGAACGGAGTATAAAAAACTGTAGTGGGGAGGCGTGATGACGCACGTTCGAAACGCGAGCCAAACATTCTATTTTGCTCGCCTGGAGCGCTGCTCAAAACTTGAGAGCTACGGGCCTATAGCACACAAAAGCAGACAGCGTCACAAGAGACCTTTTTCTAAATTTCCCAAGCACCGAGGTGCATGCTACGAGTGTAGTTACACGCGTTGCACGTGCTGGCGTCTGCAGTAGTAATTGTTCTAAAGCAAAAAGTATAAAACAAATTTTGCCTTGCACGCGCGTTCGTCAAAGCCTTATTATGATTATTTACTTCGAATCTTTTATAAGAGGAAGGCCAGCGCGCGCGGACCGTAGAATTACACTTCCAGCGTTCTCCTCGATGCTTGGGTATACACCTTTTCTGCGTGGGCGCCGCCATCTTCAATTCAGGAACTTCCGGTATGCGTGAAAACATCGCTTTCCTCTCGCCTCACCAGTAGAACATGTTAACATTTTAATTGCAACCGTCATTCCTTCTTGTTATGCCCTTTCCATACTTTTCTTTCTTTTTCCGCGTTGAAATCGCTTGCTTTTTTTCGGAACGCATACCGGATATGGGGACAACGTGGCTGGGTACGAGGCTAAACGAAAAAGGTGTATATTATAAAAAGGTCTATTACTCTATTGGCACGCTGTCTGCTTTTGTGTGCTATCAATACCCGGCCGATTGAGTCAAGGCAATCCGCTTTCCAAGGACGTTGCCATGCCGACAATTATCGCGTTCATTTAGGCTTAGGAATGGCCAGAATTGAAAGACTATCTAAAAAATGCGGCGAGCTCATTGTTCATGCTTTGCGATTTAAGTGAGGTAAGGCAAGGCGAAAGCCTCGTGCACCATTCGTTGCTGACTAACGTGCTCGATATTGCAGCTACAACGACGTATTAGTTCCAAAGCGAGCGGCGCTCACTCATCGGGGCACCGCCATGTTTCCCCGCATCCCCACCGAGCCAGTCACGTGATTTCAAAATCCCTCTCTTGGGTACTGCGGCTAACTTTAGCCGCGGTTAGCGTTTCGAGCAAACGGGCCCTGGTGTGGACTTTTGTTTAATGAACTGCCCTTCAAACCGCCCCAGGCCAAGAGCCATCGCGCTATGCAGTCTACTCTCCCGCAAAGCACGAGCCAGTCTTCACAATCCAGAGAGGGAACTCTTCAAGATGACGAGGTTGGAAATATGCTCAGCCTCAAACCTAAGAGTATCGTACAAGTGTGCAGACTTGTACGTTTCTCGTTTACAAGTAATCAAATACCTCGTAATCAATTATTCTTAAAGTAAATGTCTAATCACTTCATTCCATTTTACTGTAGAAGGAACTTGTTCCCAAAAGGCCCGCCTGTGTGTCTTCTTTCTTGTGTCCGTTGTTTTTGCGCCTTACACCATGCTTCATATCATTCATTCCATATATTAGGAATAATCGCGAGAGTAATATGATTACTTTTGGAAGTACTAACATTTCTTATAACCGTTACTTTTTTTCCCCTCCCGCTTCGAGCGGCGTCCTTTGTTCGTACAGGTTTCCTATCGAGGAATCCTCGAAGTAAATCTCCGACACGAGGATATGGTTTCACCGAAATTGCTGGATTAAGACGACAAGTAGTTTATTATTCGGTGATTCAAATTCAATAATAAACAGTACGAAAGGACCGTTTACAAATTGACAGAAAACTGTCGTTTTGAAAATCCGATGTAATGGGAGAAGTAACGGATACTTTATCAAGTAACGGCCAATTACTTTTCGTCTCGAATAATCGAGTAATCTAACTGAATACTTTTTTTAAGCGAGAGTCATGGTAATCGACTACTTTTTCCCAGTAACGTGTACAAGGCTGGACTAAAGATATTTCGAGCCTCGACATTCGCCCAGTCAGCTCCCTACACGGTAGCGGGAAACGCCGATGCTCCCGACTTCTTTAAAAAAAAAAAAAAACTAAAAAGAAAAAAGCTTTTTGTTTTAAACAACTTGGTTGGGATACGCGTGTCGAAAAAATAATTTTACGCGTTAAAAAAGAAACTTTTTTTGGAGCAATATTGACGGCGCGAAACGCGGTTTAGTCGGTAGTCACCTCCTTCCACTTGTTCTCTCTCTCTCCTCATTTCAGGCGCTTGGAGGAGAGGTGGATCGGCTTCGCCTTCACGTTGAGGTGGAGAGAGTGTGTGACTATTCCGTGACGTTATGGACTTTGCGCGCAGAATTTAAAATGAATCTCGCGACGTCAATATTGCTCTAAAAGATTTTTTTTTTTTATTTCGCGCAAAAATGTATTTCTCGACACGCGTGTACCTACCAGATTGTTAAAAAAAAAAAAAAAAACTTTTTTTTTTCTTTTCAGGGGCCCTTTAAGAGTGTATTCACTGCCAGATTAAGAAGCAAAGGGTGTGACGAGTCCCCGAGCATTTGATTATGACCTTATAGCCAATGAGATTGCAGCATTGGCGGATAAGAACTCCGAAGGACCAATCACGAAGCCTGATAACCATATGCCACGCACCGCGTTTCTTCGCATGACGGTGACTTATGATTAAAACGGCGGCGGGAGGTCGATGACTGAGGGGCCAAAGAGAGGAGGTGAGAAGCGAGGCCGCTCCCCTCATTTTCAACTGCTTCAGGAAGATCGTGACGTCACAGTCCACGCTTGATCACGCCCTTCTTTTCCAAGAATACGGCCATTCGTTTGAGATATGAACGTATGAGTTATGTTTCGGATTTCGTAGCATCCCGTTCAAAGCTCTCGCGGCCTTATTTTGCAAAATACAAGTTTCGATTCAGAATCCCTTTAAGATATGCACCAAATGGGCACGCAACATTTCTATCTAAAATAATTAAAAAAAAATGTAGTGCAACATGAGCAATCTTTACTTAGGCAAAACTAAACTTCATTTATCTGACACTTTTACGCGTGTTTCTATTCTGAAATCTCAAAAACAGGAAAAAAAAAAAACGAAACTTAGACACACTGTAACTAATATTTTTCTTTTATCACCGTTTCATGCGGTGATTATAGCATGAGGTAACAGAATTAAGCGAGTTCTAGATATTCTTCTTGCTTCGCCATAACAGCGCTGCACTCGACGTACAAAAAAAAAAAAGGAAGCAGTAAAATTATGAATCGAGGCAATTCCAACTCATTAGGCTAAAACCACCTTGCCGGGGACGAATCCTAAAGCAAAATATAGAAAACCATATAAAGCTGGCCCCCCTAGCAATATCGTGCACCCCACAACACGATCGCCCGCTTTTATTTATTTTTTTTTTTTTTTTTGTGAAGACCACTGGTATAGTAGTGCGCGCCATCGAATGTTCCTCCAGAAAATCACAGTAAAAATATGTTTCTTGCTCAAAAAGATTAATAAAGTACTATACACAAGAGAAGCGCATAGGTGAGTGGCAATCACCATCTTGTATTTTTATGTTATAGTTTATTTAAGTACTTGAGGCCGTCCCTTTTACGAATCTTTGATGGCGGGAATCGTTTTAGGAAAGCGCGGGCCGGCGCTTTTTTTTTTCTTTCTAATAAAGAGTTTCAAAGCTTACTGGAAACAAATATATAAGAAAATATAAAACAAAACGAATCACGTACTCAAGACGATGCAATGAGAGCCTTGAAATCAGTAAAACAATGTCGTAAAAAATCGTAAAGCTGCTAAAGCGCGATGCAGTTGTATTAGGCTAGCGAAAAATATCGATAAAAAATGAACGTACGAAACAACGCGTCAAAAAGATCTCCCGTCCTACGCCTTTTTACGGCCGCTCGCCACACCGGGCACAACTTTGGGGAAGTTCATGTATTTCCCAGGTTAGTTTTTTTTTTTTTTTCATTTTTCCGTAAAATATATAGATATATATATAGGGTGGTCCAAGTCACCAGGCTCGATCTAAAATGGACCGTAAAAATCGACGTCAGCCCGTAGCAATCTAAACTTTTCGACAAAAGTGTATTTCACAGGTCGGTTTTTTTTCTTGTAAAATTACAAAGCGGAGTTCTCTTTCTGTAAAAAGATAAGGCCACGAAACTTGCCAGGGTCTACGGCGGGCAGCGACGCAGACGACAGGGGTTCAGTAGCGGGGTGTGTTTGGCGTTCGTATGAGTGATGATACAGTCACTGACAGAAGAATGAGAACGTCAGGACGTGCAGTTCGAATGCCCGGCCTTTAGTACGCGCTCCATGTCCTCCGCCGTGCGGCTGCGCGCGTGCGCTCGAAGTGCACGAAACGTCGTAGCGTGGTCGAAAACGTTCGCGCTGCAGAACCTCCCTGCCCTTCTCATTCTGTCGGCTACAATATAACTCATTAAATAAATCAGAGAGGAGCCAATAAAGTTGCTTTGGCTGCGAGCAAAATGCAAGCTTTAGAAACTTTGTAGAACGAGAAGTGTAGTATGAGCTCGGCACTGAGTGCAAAAAACGAATGCATTCCATCGACACCTTTCCTTTTGTGTGTGTGTGTGTGTTGTGGTTAACAGTGAAACGCCTTACGAGCTCCGCCTTATGAGCTGCCTTTCTCCGGTGATTATTATTGTTTATTTTGTCCAGCTCGCCTGCGCCTCTTCATTAATTGCATTTACATTATTACCTTAAAAGGCAGGTTGTTCACCCTTGTTGGGGTTAGACTTGTGGCGGCTGATAAAATCGGCCTGCTCTACTGACGTCTAAGTCCTGTTGATAGAGCGCTACACTGGAAATGGAAAGGTCCCTGGTTTGATACCAGGACCAGGCGGGTTTTTTTTGTTTTTTTTTTCTGTCACGCATCAGTCTCATATTTGTGTTTGTCCTTTGTCTCCCTCGCTCCTCTTCTCCGGGGAATATTGTTTATTGCGTAATTTCAATGAGCCGCCTTTTGTTTTCCACCAAATTCCACGCCTTCCCCCAAATAAATATTTAAGAAATACCTCTCCAATGCGTCGTTAGTACGCCCAAGAACAGCCGCTACGCACGAGCGCGAAGTGGACCCCTCGAATTTAAGGCATCCCAGTTTCGAAAATCTTGATCGAGCATTACGCGATGCAACAAATTAGAAAACACTCGCGCAATTGTCAGCGCCGATTCGCAGCTCGCCCCAAACGAGGACGAAATGTAAAACGAACAAAAACATGCACGAAATCAAACACCAGGAGAAGTTAAACGGCACTTTAAAATATTCCCCCGGCAAATACGCCAGCACGCCAGCAGCAAGCGAACGAGCCAACGTCGTCGTCGACGCTAATCGCCGAGGGACGCACATAAAAATCTCGCTATCTCGTACGGCGGAGGTGTGTTCCCAAAGGCGTAAAGAACGGTCACTACTCGAAAAGTCGTAAACAACGCCAATAAAAAAGAAAAAAGAGAAGATTTAAGAAATAAAACGGAACAGCCGAAAGGTTACGGTCCTTCCGCGAATAAAAAAACAGAACGAGGGTTGTATTCCTTGCGCTTGTCGCAACGCCCATTAGAAGCAGGTCCCTTCCTCCTCGTTCTCTTCTGTTTGAAAAGTCTCCCCTAGAGGGCGTTTGTGTCGGGCCCACAAAAGTAGAGTGTCCAGATGTAGGAGAGGAGGGAGCAAACCTTTGAGAGCGTTTGCAGTTTAATGGCGGACGCCTCTTGGGCAGATTCGTCTCAGGTGAGCACGCATCGCGTTCTCGCGTGGCGAAGAAGAAAGGCGGCCCGAGAGGTGGAGACGCTTCTAGACGATCGACTCGTTCGCATCGTCCTCGCAACTCGTGGTGCAAAACGCGGTTCATAAACCACGTGACCCCCGATCGAGCGGTCGGAAACACCCTGAATTCTAGGCACACTACCAGAAAGCGGTACAGAAGAGGCGAACGTTTGGAAGAAACGCAAAAGAGGACTATCGTCGAAAGAGCCGATAAGAAAAAGGCGTGGACACAAAGGCGAAGGTCGTAAGGCGCCTTGCTAACGAAGCATGATTGCCAGGGTTGTGGTAAACGGTCCTACCTCCGCCGTCAAAGTCTTCTTTTTTTCTTTTTTGTCCCCAAGGAGAAAGCGAACACACACGCGATTTCCTCGGGTCAAGAGGAAAATACGCATAAACGCTGCCCCCCCCCCCCCCCCCCAAAAAAAAAAAAAAAAATTGTTACGCTTGTTTGTTTATTCGTGCATTTCCCGCTAAATTTGGAAAAAAGATTGATGTCACTTCAGTTTTCCAGCTACATTTGGCGGAGAAATTGATCTCACGTGACCTATGCACCATGTTAGTTTCCCCACAAAATTAAAAAAAAAAAAATTATATATAGATCTTTCTTTTCTGAAGCGACTGCAGTGTTTAATATCTTCTAAAGGAATTAAAACGAAATGAATGCTTCATTTCATGCATTGCAGGACTTCATTATAGACCCCTTTTAAAAATCTGACAACTCTTCGCGCCACTGTCTACAGTGTGCGCGCTCTTCATGGTGAAGGAATGTTTGTTCTTCGACCCGCTGGTACTGCGTGAAAAAGCGTCATGGCGAATGCGAGTAACGCGGTTCTGTTTCCCATCGATGGTTGGGAAGATAACCTTGCTAGCGAGCTTGTTAGGTATGAAACCTGAAAACAAAGAGCTCTCATCATGATGTTTCTCCAAGTCATTTTTGGAGTCCACAAGGCGTCTAACCAACTAAGCGTGCATAAAAAATATTCCCATAAGGGGAACTTAATGCGGTCCTGTCCAGATACTGCATGGTAACATAAAGTAACATGGTGTTAGTGGATGTTTCAGTAACATGAAAAATATATGAAAAAAACACGTCTGCAAGGCGGAGCTTTTTTTTTTTTTTTGCTTTTTTGTTCGGCAGGGAAGAGCAGAAAACGTTTGCGGGACTGATACGCGAATTCGACTACTCGTTTAGCCACGCCAACGGCAATTGTTTATCGGGCAACATGAAGTGTTGCTCGATAAACAAATGCAAATCGTGAGGCTGGCCGAACGGCAGCGGATGCGCCGGGTGAAACCGACGCTCGCTTACCTGCGCCAGACGTTATCTGTCTAACAGCAAGAGTAAATACAACGCAAAGCAGTGTAATGCAGAACCCATATACTAACCTCATTAAGCAAATGCTTGCGAATTCGCGAGGCTAGCTAAACGGCCGCGACACCGTACACTTCGATATACATATATGCGAACTACCTTCTATCCGGATTTATGCATATATCCATATCGTGCGCAGTCCGGGACACAGCAGTGTGTTAGCAACTTCACTGATACTCTGGAGCGCATAAACTGTCCTTAAAACAGAAAATGGAGCTCTTAAAGCTCGATTGGCGCACCAGCAAGGTTGGGACCTCCTCTCCTTTACAATGGCACGCAGCTGCTGACCGCCTCGGTGTTGCTATGGTTGGATGGATGAATGAATGAATGCTAACGGCTGTACCTTTCATAACGGGCGGTAGCTTGAGCCACCTAGCCTAGAAATTAAGAACCAAAAGTATAATTTCTTTCCTTCACCAATTTGCTTACCCTCTGCAATTTCGTAACTATAACCAGGCGGTGTGGGACATCACCAAGATTACCTTTGGGGGATAAGGCAAAAAAAAAAAAAAAAACTAAAAACATCATTCCTTGCCTCCCCCCCCCCCCCCCCCCCCCCGTTACCAGGCCGAGACACGCTGTTGCCGGGTTTTCTGCAAGGAATCTATTAGGGGCAGCTTCCTTTTTTGTTTTAGTTATTTACATTGGCACAAAAGAGACCTTTTTCTTATTTGTGCCAGCTAAAACCACGAAGTAAGCTACGCAGCAGAGTAAAGACACTGCAGACATTTTTGTGTTTAGAATCTTTGCTACCACTTATTGGAAGTTTTATTTGGAATCGCAGGAAACTATTTTTTAGAAATTTTAAAACAGTACGCGAGAGAGAAAAATGACATCGCCTGGGCTTCCTGACACCTCATCTATACTCGTATTCGCGTCAATGACAAAAAACAACCGTACGAAAATATACAACCTTGATCATGCTGCCAAAGACTGGTAGGCAGAGTATGTATGATAGGCCTCACACTTATCGCCCTCTCTCTTTTTCCACCGCAACCATGGCTGCTGCTTCGCAGCCATGGCCACGGTTGAAGAAGAGAGAGGCGTCAGAACGGCACCACCTCGGTACAAAGCAAGTGTGTCGAAGATTCGCTCCGATTTCCGACAAACGCCATGAGACGGCGCAGCATGACATGCCCACGCGGGGGGAGGCTCTAGTTAATCGTCCACAGAATTGTAACCAAGTGCGACCGAGAGAGACAGGACCTGTTGACACCTCTGAAAATATCTTAGGACTCTGGCGCCATCTATGCGGCGACCCTGGAACTGCCTTTCACGAGAGCGAAGGTTTTGCGGGAGTTCCGAGGTCAAATGTGCGTAATACCTACGAAAAAGGCTCGTTTAGAACATTGACAAAAGTTTTGCGAGCCAAGGAAGAAAGGATAATGCTCGAGAGAAATCGAACATATGCCGGACCGCCAAGTTTACACTGCTACGCAATAGATGGAGCCAGTGTGTCCTTTAGTTTTAAAAAGATTCCAAAGCACTTTGTTCTCAGAGGTCGCAAGTGTGTAAACGGGCCATAAAAAACCGGTCTTGTCTCTCACTGTCCTACTCGACTGCAAATGTGTGAACGGCGCTTTAGGGTGGGCGCAACTCAAATCCTGGAGAGCGTTTGCAATTTAATGGCTGCGCCCGAGGAAGAGGATTAGGAAAGGATATGCGCCAATGTTGCCTGCACGAGAGCAGACGCCCGCTCTGCTGCCCCATGTGCCTTTCCTCCTCTCGCCTCCCATTGCAAGCAACGAACGATTTGACGTAGCCTTTCTCGCTTCCTTCTCGCTCCGGAATTTGCAAACGTCGAGAGGAGAAAGCAGGGTTGCCAGACAAGCAGCAACGTCTAAGACGACGGAACTTACCTCTTATCGGAACAAAACTGGTTGCCATAGAAAAGTAATCATTTATACCTTGCGTAAATTATTCGAGCACATTAAATGGGCTTTTATGACCTGGGTGAGGAGATGAAAGGACTCTTTGCCCCGTAGACTCCCAGCAAAATTTAGCAATTAGATGGCGTCCATATTTCGTGATCCCCGATCTAGCACTTGCGCCCATCCTAACCAGAGCCTCCCTGCCCACGCGCTTTCAAGCGCTTCGCGGCATTGAAATCGTCGACAGCAAACGACGCCCCTCGCTAAGGCGAACGCCCCCCCCCCCCCCCCCAAAAAAAAAAAAAAAAAAAAAAAAGTCTTTTGCTGATTTAGTATTCAAAGCACTTGTATCACAATAGGAACCTTTAGCAAACCGTTTCCGTGCTTCGCGTACCGCACTACCTGAGCCTTTGAAGCATGCTTTTAAGCGCCAGCCCCGCGGTCACGGTACCACCCAGCGCGCGCTTAAAAGCATGCTTTAAATGCTCGGATAGTGCGGTACGCGGAGCACGGAAACGGTTTGCTAAAGGTCCCTAATATTGAGGCTGTGAGTTACAATTGTGCAGGGGGGGGGGGGGGGGGGGGGGGTTGAAGTTTTTTTATATGGCTCCCATGAGCGTGACGCCTTCGGTGTCGGTCTTTCGTTACAGCCAAACGTTACACCCGAAGCGGCACACATTGATCTCCATAAAAAAATCGGCTCATAAAACACTTTTTGGGTTAAAAAGTTTCCGACTGCGGAATGTTATCAATTTTCTATTTCACGCGTTGAATCAAAATATGTGTAGGTGCATCTTGGATCGGCTTTACGTTATTTTGCCAAGACGTACTCGTTTTGAACTGCAAAAGCACTGCTTCTGCCTCGCTTGCAACATTCGCTGCCGAGGAAGAAAACGGTGGTGAGCCGCCCCTTCTCAGTCCCAAATGTTTCCTGTAATCTTTCATACCCCCCCCCCCCCCCCCCCCCCACCAAAAGGTGACCCACCAGGGGCTCTGAATCAACACTTTTGTTTTCCCTTCTTACTAATACTCTGACCGTCTGACTTTCCGAGTCTTAACCATCGCCGATCGCTCCCACCCTGCACTAAGCGGCAAAATGGCGGCGCCCATAGAAAGAATCGAGGAATAGAGGGCCAATATCCTAAGTGCAGCAAAACGGCAAACATGATGAAGACCGACTAGAGTCACCCGCAAAGCGGATGACGCGTCAGTTGTGGTGACAAGCGTGCTAGCGTCACTCACACGTCACGAATCCCACGCGGAAGTGCAGGAGCCTCCTTTCGCAAATCATGAACTCGCAGAAAATGAGCGTGCGCACACGCGGACAAACATGCTGCGATACTGGTTGTGTTCCGAACCTTATTCGACTGGATCCGAGTTACTTCGGCGGATCATGTTACGTCAGTGGTTCTCAAATAGGGGTCCGCGGACCCTTTGGGGTCCGCGAGGGCATTCTAGGGGTCCGCGAAGCCCAGCCTCATCAGTCAAGCCCGGCTCTAAAAGTTGTGTTTTCTCAGATTGAGAGGAAACGTTCCAATTTTCCGGTGAGTTTTCTCGTGTATATATCAATAAAGCGAGTCTACTTCACACTAGCCCTTAGCTAAATTCATTTATTATATCAATATAATATTTAACCTATACCCTCCTTCTCCCCTCACTACGAACGGGGTCCTCCATCATCTCCGCCGATCGACAAGGGGTCCGCGAAACATCGATGGTTGAGAACCACTGTGTTACGTGATAAGACAGAAAGAGCAACGCAGGACTCGGGTCGGCCAAAACGTAAAGGTACAGGACCTTTACCCTCTAGAGTGAGATCGAGTACGCCAAGGTACAGGACCTTTACCCTCTAGAGTGAGATCGAGTACGCCAAGGTACAGGACCTTTACCCTCTAGAGTGAGATCGAGTACGCCAAGGTACAGGACCTTTACCCTCTAGAGTGAGATCGAGTACGCCAAGGTACAGGACCTTTACCCTCTAGAGTGAGATCGAGTACGCCAAGGTACAGGACCTTTACCCTCTAGAGTGAGATCGAGTACGCCAAGGTACAGGACCTTTACCCTCTAGAGTGAGATCGAGTACGCCAAGGTACAGGACCTTTACCCTCTAGAGTGAGATCGAGTACGCCAAGGTACAGGACCTTTACCCTCTAGAGTGAGATCGAGTACGCCAAGGTACAGGACCTTTACCCTCTAGAGTACGCCAGGTAGACTTACCTGAGTTACGCCAAGGTACAGGACCTTTACCCTCTAGAGTGAGATCGAGTACGCCAAGGTACAGGACCTTTTACCCTCTAGAGGAGAGTCGAGTACGCCAAGGTACAGGACCTTTACCCTCTAGAGTGAGATCGAGTACGCCAAGGTACAGACTTTACCCTCTAGAGTGAGATCGAGTACGCCAAGGTACAGGACCTTTACCCTCTAGAGTGAGATCGAGTACGCCAAGGTACAGGACCTTTACCCTCTAGAGTGAGATCGAGTACGCAAGGTACAGGACCTTTACCTCTAGAGTGAGATGATACGCAAGGTACAGGACCGTTTACCCTCCTAGAGTGAGAGAGTACGCCAAAGGAAAGGACCTTTACCCTCTAGAGTGAGATCGAGACGCCAAGGTACAGGACCTTTACCCTCTAGAGGTGAGATCGAGTACGCCAAGGTACAGGACCCTTTACCCTCTAGAGTGAGATCGAGTACTTACATTTTGAACACGCCCTAAGATTGGGAAAGGTAGTGCCAAATGCTTTTATCTTCGCGTGTCAGCAGTATGAGGTGATCTTTCGCAGCGGATGTGTGGTGGGGACCGCTAAATTTTAGTGTGAAACATCTCCCTCTCAATTTAGAAGAGTCATTTCCGCGCCAAATTCGGCGGAACATTTTCCCGTTGACTCGGAAATTGTGGCGCCATATTCTGCGTGGACTTGCGTAGCAATATGGCGTGGCACCATATTGCGCGAGGGCAGGGGTGGGGACAGAACCCAGGGTCCTGGGTTCTGCAGAGCAAGTTTTTCCTCCGCGGCTTGCAGTGCGCTAACACACCCAGTTACCCCCCCCCCCTCCCTCTAAGATTAATGCGTGCAGAGTCATAACATTCAAAGGCCTCATCTAGAATGCGTACGAGAACACAAAAAGAAAGAGTCGAGGCAAAAGATAACGATGATGAACGAGGTACTCAACGTCGGCGCGCCAAGAGACCTTTCATTATTCGATCCAACGTCGCTGAAGTGTGCTTCCTCCAGTGCGACGCCACTCAGATCTCGCGGAGTCTTTAGCCATGCATCTATGCGAACATCGCACTTTCAGCAATATCGGTGAAAGCGGTCATCTCCATCAGAATGAACGAGCCGCTGCCTCCCCCGCTTCCCGACGTGGTATATGGACGTCAAGCGGACGAGATGGAGCAATGAACAACTCGGCAATCGGCAACAACTACCACGATAAAAGTGCCGATATCTAGCTACACGAAGCAGTTCTTCCGAATAGAGAGGGCTCTCTCTGGAGTCATGTCGTAACGTCGGACATCGCTTCTTGGGTAATTGACTGATTAATTCAGCAGAGGACTCACTTCTCTCATGGGGAGGAGTGTTGGCTAGCTTCGCATCCGGCGGCCTGAAAGCAGCTTCAAGAAGGTCACACGGGCAGTTGTAACATCCAGGACTGTTGAAACGCTCCGGCGGACAAATGTCAAAGGCCCACGATCAGGATCAAACCGAAACTTCTAAAGCATAGCGGGACTAAAGCGGCAGTCATATACTACTAATACATCACACAAAGGACGCGATGATTGCTGCACGGATGATGCAAGAGTTATCTGCGGTCTCCAGCATGTTCCCACCATGTTTGCTTCATGCATATGTAAGCTTCGAACATGTCTAAAGACTGTTTTTGCATAACCAATGTGAAAGTACGGTCTTACAAGGAAGGAACACTTCTCGGACAATGTCTGCACTTTGTCTTTTGTACGATGGATTCGCAGTATGACCGCAGCTTTAATAAGCAAACTTGCACAACCGGATCAACTGTCAGTGACACCGAAGGAGTGTTGGTGGGAATGCGTTACAGTAACGGCGTTACCGGTAACGAGTTGCTTTTTTTCGGTAACGTAGTGACGTACTCCTTACTCTTTTTTAACACTAACGGATAGCGTACTTACGATACTTATTTCGGGTAACGAGTAACGTAGTTACCTTACTCGCTACGTCTTTCCAAGACTCAGAAAATTTTACGCTTCAGTTTTTTTTTTTTTGCGTTTCGGTACAGGACCTTTACCCTCTAGAGTGAGATCGAGTACGCCAAGGTACAGGACCTTTACCCTCTAGAGTGAGATCGAGTACGCCAAGGTACAGGACCTTTACCCTCTAGAGTGAGATCGAGTACGCCAAGGTACAGGACCTTTACCCTCTAGAGTGAGATCGAGTACGCCAAGGTACAGGACCTTTACCCTCTAGATTGAGATCGAGTACGCCAAGGTACGACCTTTACCCTCTAGAAGTGATCGAGTACGCCAAGGTACAGGACCTTTACCCTCTAGAGTGAGAGCGGAGTACGCCAAGGTACAGGACCTTTACCCCTCTAGAGTGAGATCGAGTACGCCAAGGTACAGGACCTTACCCTCTAGAGTGAGATCGGAGTACGCCAAGGTACAGGACCTTTACCCTCTAGAGTGAGATCGAGTACGCCAAGGTACAGGACCTTTACCACTCTAGAGTGAGATCGCTAGTACGCCAAGGTACAGGACCTTTACCCTCTAGAGTGAGATCGAGTACGCCAAGGTACAGGACCTTTACCCTCTAGAGGAGATCGAGTACGCCAGGTACAGGACCTTACCCTCTAGAGTGAGATCGAGTACGCCAAGGTACAGGACCTTTACCCTCTAGAGTGAGATCGAGTACGCCAAGGTACAGGACCTTTACCCTCTAGAGTGAGATCGAGTACGCCAAGGTACAGGACCTTTACCCTCTAGAGTGAGATCGTAGTAGACCTTACCCAAGGTACAGGGACCTTTACCCTCTAGAGTGAGATCGAGTACGCCAAGGTACAGGACCTTTACCCTCTAGAGTGAGATCGAGTACGCCAAGGTACAGGACCTTTACCCTCTAGAGTGAGATCGAGTACTTACATTTTGGAACACGGCCCCTAAGATTGGGAAAGGTAGTGCCGAATGCTTTTATCTTCGGCGTGTCAGCCGTTATGGGTGATCTTTCGCAGCGGATGTGTGGTGGGGACCGCTAAATTTTAGTGTGAAACATCTCCCTCTCAGTTTAGAAGAGTCATTTCCGCACCAAATTGAGCGGAACATTTTCCCGTTGGCCTTAACTCGGAAATTGTGGCGCCATATTGTGCGTGGACTGGCGTAGCAATATGGCGTGGCGCCATATTGCGCGAGGGCAGGGGTGGGGATAGAACCCAGGGACCTGGGCTCTGCAGAGCAAGTTTTTCCTTCGCGGCATGCAGTGCGCTAACACACCCAGTTACCCCCCCCCCCCCTCCCTCTAAGATTAATGCGTGCAGAGTCATAACATCCAAAGGCCTCATCTAGAGTGCGTACGAGAACACAAAAAGAAAGAGTCGAGGCAAAAGATAACGATGATGAACGAGGTACTCAACGTCGGCGCGCCAAGAGACCTTTCATTATTCGATCCAACGTCGCTGAAGTGTGCTTCCTCCAGTGCGACGCCACTCAGATCTCGCGGAGTCTTTAGCCATGCATCTATGCGAACATCGCACTTTCAGCAATATCGGCGAAAGCGGTCATCTCCATCAGAATGAACGAGCCGCTGCCTCCCCCGCTTCCCGACGTGGTATGGACGTCAAGCGGACGAGATGGAGCAATGAACAACTCGGCAATCGGCAACAACTACCACGATAAAAGTGCCGATATCTAGCTACGCGAAGCAGTTCTTCCGAATAGAGAGGGCTCTCTCTGGAGTCATGTCGTAACGTCGGACATCGCTTCTTTGGTAATTGACTGATTAATTCAGCAGAGGACTCACTTCTCTCATGGGGAGGAGTGTGCGATAGCTTCGCATCCGGCGGCCTGAAAGCAGCTTCAAGAAGGTCACGCGGGCAGTTGTAACATCCAGGACTGTTGAAACGCTCCGGGCGGACAAATGTCAAAGGCCCACGATCAGGATCAAACCGAAACTTCTAAAGCATAGCGGGACTAAAGCGGCAGTCATATACTACTAATACATCACACAAAGGACGCGATGATTGCTGCACGGATGATGCAAGAGTTATCTGCGGTCTCCAGCATGTTCCCGCCATGTTTGCTTCATGCATATGAATGCTTCGAACATGTCTAATGACATTTTTTGCATAACCAATCTGAAAGTACCGTCGTACAAGGAAGGAACATTCCTCGGACAATGTCTGCACTCTGTCTTTTGTACGATGAATTCGCAGTGTGACCGCAGCTTTAATAAGCAAACTTGCACAACCGGATCAACTGTCAATAACGCCAAACCAGCGCTGGCGGCAACGCGTTACAAAAACAGCGCTACCGGTAACGACTTCTTTCGGTAACGTAATAACGTATTCGTTACATTTTTTTAACACTAACGGATAGCGTACTTACGATACTTATTTCGAGTAACCAGTAACGTAGTTACGTTACTCGCTACGTCTTTCCAAGACTTGGAAAATTTTACGCGTCAGTTTTTTTTTTTTCGCGTTTCTTTGGTGCCAGTTCATGAATTCTTGCACTCACTGCACATACCTTAAAGTGTTCTCCCCTTTGGCCACGGAAGCACTCGTACATTCTTGAAATATGGCACTTATGCGTGCCCGTAACGTTAAAACAGTAGAGCTTCTTTTATTTTATAATTAAAAAATAACGCCCAACTAAGGTGCGTTAGATTGATTTGTAACAAAAACCGTAACGCGTTCTTTTTATTTTGTCGTGACGTAGGTCTGCAACGCGTTCACATAAAAAAAAGGGTATCACCTTACACCCTTTTGTTTTATATAATACACCCCAAAACTTCAGTTTGACGTACAGTGCCCTATAGCCGAACAGACGGCCCCAAATTTTACGAGGGGCTTGATAACGGTGCGATATAACTTTTTTTAAATAGCTAAAGTACGTAACAAAAACCACACAAAGAAAACACTAAGTTTTCGCAATAAACCAAAAAAAAACGATATATATATATATATATTTTTTTTTTTTGTAGTTAGTAACACGTACATTAGCTATTTTAATAACTTGTACCTCACGGCTTTCAAGCCCCTCGTAAAATTTTGGGCCGTCTGTTCGACTATAGGGCGCTGTACGTCGAATTGAAGTTTTGGGGTGTATTATATGGGACAAAGGGTGTAAGGATACACCCTTTTTTCTGAGAGTGTTTATTTTACGTGCGAGCAACATGCAACGTATTTTGTTACATATTTTTTTTTTCGGTAACGCTTACAGCATTGCACCAAAAGCCGCCTTTTTCACGAAGAAGCGGCGGCATCTTCAAAGACCCCGAGCAAACGCGGAAGCGATTCCTCGAAACAAAGCTCGAAGCGGTCTCGTGACTCCGGGCAACCCTCCATCAACGGGCGGCTTACCCATACCCCTCAAGCGTCATCAGTCTATAAAGCTCCGCCTTCAGCGCGAGCTCGCTGGCTTCCGCAGTGCGTTGGTTGCGCGTTCCTGCGCGTTCCCACGTGTGTTAGCAAATGGCAGGAAGCTCGCGCTGAAGGCGGAGCTTCTTAGTCGCAGCATTAGGGTGAACGGAGCATAGTATGCTTCTGCACCGTCACCAGCGCGTCTCGCAACGTCTCACAAGGAGCGCGACGCTACCACGCGTCTGTCACTTTTGTGGAGCCTTCCGTCGTGCTTCAACCTGTCTACCGCTGGGGACGGGGATTCGCTAAGAATGACGTCACGCGCAGGCCTTCTCTTCTTTGGGTGGCACTGCCCCGAGCTCCGACAACGCGATACCGCTAATTGCACCGACGCCCGCGCGCACGCGCCGGCGGCCTTTTCGCCATTTATTATTAGTGGCATTGGTTCTCCTCGCGCTCGTATAAACTCATTTTGCCAACGTCGTTACTACTCATTAGGGGCCGCCAGGGCCGCCGGCAGGGAATGGTGTCTGGAATTAATTAAACAGTCGTGCGCGATGAATGCGGCAATGGCATTAAATCGTCCGTGCACGCGCCCTGTGCGAGCCTGCCCATCGATGAATGGCTCCCCAAAGGAACGTCGCCGTCGACGCAGGGGTTAAGGAAAGCGTCGTCGGCTTTAATGGAGTTGCCCGGGCCTGGCCGGCCGCTGGCTCGGTTTCCTGCTCGTTGCCGCGGAGCTCCGAAGTTCGTTGGGTTCCAACCCTGGCTGTCTCTCTAAGTAGCTGTAAAAGAAACACAATATTTTTTTTAATGAGTTAGCGTTAGTGCATTTCGTTTTGACGAAAACGCGGCGGAGTCTTTCGTTTGCCAGCACCGGGGAGAGAGGGAAAAGAAGGTGGAGAGGGTGACACGTAAGACACTCCATTCGTCCGAATTGCTGACGTCAGCACGCGTCAAACCCTCCCTCTCTTCCCGGCACTGACAAACTGACAGACACTACCGGGCCGTCGTCCAAACGAGCACTTTCGTTTTCGTCAGAGTCACGCGCGCAGCTGTCGCGGAGCCAGAGAGGAGGAGGCGCCACACAACACCTCCTAGATAACAAAGCCGTAGTGCTGAATGAGATGGAGTCATCGGAGAAGGCCAACGCTGGACACAAATTGGAAGCGAGTTCCGCGTCAGCGCTTGGCTTCGAGTCAAATTTGAGCCGAACGTTGACGCAATCGTCGCGTCCAATCTGTGCCCAGCGTTGATCGTTTCTGATGACGCCATGTCATTCGACACTACGGCTTTGATACCTAGGAGGTGTTGCGCCGCGGCGCGGTGCGGAATGCGGGTGTGCTCAGTCGCCGCTCTGCCGTCGCCGGTTGTTCTTCGCTCTGGGTTTCCGTAGTAGCGGTGCGTGGGCTGTGATGTGTGTGTGCAGTGAAAACGATGTATGCGGCCGCGGTTCCCACCACGAGTGATATGGATGTGGTTCTTTCCACGAGTGATATGGATGACCGTATCCAAAGGCGTCAATGTACTCTGACAAGCAGAGTACAGAAATGGGGTGAAACAAATTACAGGAACATCAGTTTGTGGATCTGTTGGAAATGCGTTAGAATGACGTCTCGGGAACGCCACAGACGTCTCCCTTTGAAAAACGCTAATATTGACCTTGTAAGAAAGCAAAAACAAAGCAAAAAAGGCCGGAAAAAATAGGGGAAGCCAAAGAGAAAACTAAAAGGGCCAGCGTTAGCATTATCCAAAGCGGGACGTGTGTGACGTTTCCAAGGGTTATGCTGACGTATTTCCAAAGAATTCACCGATGAATCCTCCTGTAATTGTTTTTCTTCCATAGTGTGCCACGAAGTGGCATCGATCGCTGCGTGTAGTAAAACCAGGGTAGGAAAATAAATGCGGCGCTATTCGTGAGTATCTTGCACGCTGTTTGTTTCTATTAAAAACATATTATCAATAAGCACAGATAAGAAATAAAAATCTTGGTTTAAAACAGTGGACAAAGCAAGGACACAGTAAAGACGAGCCAGACGACAGCGTTGTTTCGTTTTTACTTTGTCCTTTTGTTTTTCGCGATGTTTTAATCCAAGATGCTCGATCATCAACCAACTAGCGCAAACATACCTTTTAGCAAAAAAAAAAAAACAAACAAAACATTCCCGGGTTCTTGGTGTGCCATCTAAATTAACTGCGGAGGCAGCCGAGGCTCCGCACTCTGCCGCACACAGTTGCCTGCCGTGCTTAAATTTAGCGGACGGTGTTCGTGTGACACGTCGCGTGGCGGATGACGTCACGTGACACAAAGACCTTTGCCGCTATATTTAGCGGGGAATCGCGGTGTCGTGACATTGCCGACGCCACAATTTTACCGCCAAGTCTAGTGGGCTACAAGGTACGTGCACGAAACCCATAAGGAATTCGCGGCGAAACCTTGCCAGTAAACTATCTACGTAAAAAGGTTATTTTTTTGTGTAAAATCGAAGTTTCAAATGCATTTCGGATTTCTCGCTCTCAGAGAAAAAAACTATTTATGACGCATCAGCAACCATGCCAACACCTGTTTAGTGCAACTTAACACAGCGCGTGACCGTCGACGTCGGAGTCGACGAAAAACAACTTACCAATAAAGTGCGAGCGCAATCGGATCTTCCCTGAGCACTCGTCCCGAAAGAAGGAACAACGTCCCTCAAATTGAATTTCTTTGGAAAATGCGGATCAATCGTGCGGAGTTCGAGCGGGAACAGCGCGTCTCAAACAAACATACACACGCACAAAAAGAAGCTTCTGCCGATTTCGCCACTCTACAATATTCTTTCTTCCAAAAACGTACAGGCAGCGGAGATCGGGGTACAGCAGTCAGGCGTAACAATCTCTCCCGGGCGCGATGCCCGCTTACGCATAAAAGCACACCGAAGTTCGGAAGAAGAGACGAAACGACTGGTCTCGGAAGAAAAGAGCCCGCCGGGCGAACACGTGGCGCTGTTTCTTACAACCAACCAGCGAAACGAGCAACGCAATTCGAAATGTAAAGAAATACAAAACGTTCCCTTTAAAATATTCTGCGAAGTAAAGCTCGCTTCTGCGAAATAAAGTAAAGGAAATAATATAAAATTGAAGTAACATTGCCGCCGATTTGAGTATGCATAGAACGAGAGCAGTACACGCACAGCGCATGCGTTAACGCAGCAGTGCGGGTCTGTGCATGCCGAGGCTCGACATTGACGCATAAAAGCAGAGATGAACGAGTCCCGGATTCCATCTCCATATTTATGCGGTCGCGTGAGTCCCCCTTTCCCCCTCACTCACACAGACACACACGCGAAAAGAAGGCGCACGAGCGTGCGCGCTCGGGAAGAAAGCAGCGAGAGAAGAGCGATGTGCAAGATAAGTAGAAGGAAGGAAGAATAAAATGGAAGTCGGTTGAGGAGGACACAAAAAAAATAAAGGGAGGGGGAGAGGGGGGGGGGGGGGACCTTGCCAAAAATGCGGATTCCGGGAGCATTCAGCCGCAGGCACGAGGGATTCGACGACAGAGCGAACCGCGCTGTTTGCATGAGACTGCGGACCAAAAAAAAGGTCCGTCGCAATGGGAGTGCCCGAATGGAATAAGGTGTAGGAGAGGTATACTGTATACTGCGTTAAACGGCTCATGAATCGTATACACAAAGCACACGGTGTTCCCTGTAGAAACGATGACAGATTTGTCTGCGGGCACGCCTGGCGCGTGCTCCAAGGACGTTTGCTTCGTATATTCCTCGAACGTGCCTGTGGACGGTATGGCTAATGTGACAGGACCATCGTACGAGGAAGAAACGCGCCTGTGTCTGCGGAGTGCTTTTTGCATTTTGTACGAGCAGTGTGAGCGCGGCTCCCGGGAACGTAACACTGCGCACCACCCAGGCACGTATCCAGGGGGGAGGCCCATGGGGCCCGGGCCCCCCCCCCCCCCGAAATCTTCTATTTTGCTGGGACCTCCTCTCCCCCCTCCCCCTCATACAGCATTTTGTCATGGGCGGGCCCCCCCCCGAAACAAAATCCTGGCTACGTGCCTGGCACCACCAAAGTGCGCCGCGTGGGCCGTGGTGGCGCAAGGTGCGTCGATGCACAAGGCACGTGCAACGTGCAGCCCTTGGGAAGATCATGGCGGCACAGCGCAGCACCGAGCTATAAATTTTAGACGCCATGTTCTTCCCAGAAGTGTCGCGTGGCGCGTGTCTCGAGCATTTCCCCAACGATGAATGGCGCCACTTTTCCCAGGATCCACGGCAGCCATCTTGAACAAGGCGTTAGTTCAACCAATAGATGGCGACACGCACCCGTGGGGTGGCCGAAACATTAGTTCACGGTGGGATGGCTCGTGCACCATCACGTTCCCCTCATGGCCTTGCTCGCGCCGCTGCCAGCTGTGCTCAGCTGGCTCAATAGCGTGGCCCAGCAAACGCATGTATGCGAGAATGTCAGGCTTTGTATAAATTGTTCTGAGCGTGTGGCCGGTGCCATTTTGAGTATTCGTGCGTATGGCGCGTTCTTTGCTCGCTTTCCGAAGCGACGAACACGCACGTGCTGGACTGTGAAGATCGCACGCTGGACTGTGATTTTGTAAACATTGGAAAGGTCTATAGGGAGATGCTGTTCGGCAGTTGTCACGGGCTTTCGCAATAAATCTTTCCAAGAAGGAATCAATTGTTGATTGACGTGTCAATATTCTTTCAATGAAAACTTCTTCTGCAGGAATGCGCGCTCAGTAGACTCAATCTTCCAAGACACCAATGGAGGCGGACGTCAAGTAAACTGCTTCGCAATTTGCGGTACTTACCTCACCATTATAATGACGACCGAAAAGTGACATAACGAAATATTGTGTTTCACGGGATCGGGAAGATTTTGTAAAGGTTGTTACATTATAGTTTCCAGAAAACAAACGCCGTTGCAATATTTTCGGAAGTACCAACACACATAATGTTGTAAGTACAGCTTAGGAGGAGTATGATGAAAACCATCAGAATAAATAGGAAGACGTTTATTTGCAATGAAGACGCTATGAATGAAAGGCGTTTAGCGACGGCAAGTTATGAGCGTATGGGAATTTATAAGTTCACGTGATTGCTAACCATGGACATGCGGACAATGACGACCTGTTTTGTCGGGAGATGGAGTAGCGGTGATGACTTGATATCGGACGACTCGTGGCAGACGAACAAGCAAGTTTCTTCTCAGCAAATGGTAAGTGTCCAGTGTCAAGCACAGCACGTGGCTACCGACGTTGTCGACGTTTCGAACACTTACCGCTTTCGACAAAAGTGCTGGCACCTGGGCTAACTTTGTGGAAAGAGTCGAAGGCTTCCTCGAGTCCAGCGCCATCATGAACTGTAACTGAAAACGATCCACTATTCAGTCTGTGGGTGGCGAAACGTATCCGCATCTGCGGAGTCATGGTAGATGCGTACTCTAAGTGGTTGGAAGTTTACACGATGCCTGCCACGATCCGTACAAACGCGTCATTGACGTTCTACGCTCTCTTTTCCCTACTTCTGCCCTACCGAAAATACTTTTCTCTGATAACGCGCCAAATCTTGCTTTAAAGAAAATAAACAAGTCCCCCCCCCCCAAAAAAAAAAAAAAAAAAAAAACGGCATCAGGCATCGCATTAGTGCACCATACCATCCTGCAACTAACGGGCAAGCAGAACAGATAGTGTGCGAAACGAAGAAAGCCCTCTTAAAGCTTACGGAAGAAGCAGTTCAGTGAAGAATCGCCAGGTTCTTGTTCCAGCAGCACGCGACGGTCTCATCTTACACAGTAAAAACACCCGCCGAAGCGATGTTCGGCGGACGAAGAGCCACACCCCTCGATCTCATGATACTATGGCCATGAATGAAGATCGAGAGATTCCCAGATCGGGAGTAATGGCAGATTATTTGGTCGGACAACTCGTCTACGTGAGGAATTTCAGCGGTAGTCGGGCCTTCCATGCAAAACTTGAGTAGAAAAGGCTCTATGATTGACAAGAAGGTGTCATCCCTCTGAATATGTTGGATATCAATACCCTTGAGTGTAAATATAACGACATCACAAAACTCTCTTTGTGTATTGTGTAACTGCCCTTGTATTTGGTAGTAGAGGCTGTGGTGGTGATTTGGACCTTTCACACCAGGCTCCTTTTTCTTATTTTTCGCCTCACTCCTTTGCGGTTTCAGTAGGCTTCAAGAATCTTTTGGAACAGTGACATGTACTTTACGTCAACGAGGCCATTTGTTCCAAGTAGTCAATCAGGGAATGCTGCTAGAAATCCATCCTTCATATTAACGAATAAGCCGCACTTCTGCACATTGCAGTTTTCCTGTTCCACGTACAGTTGTAAAGCAGCATCCTCATTGATTTTACCATATTCTGTTGCGGGTGAAGAAAGGTCTTTGGGTACGACACCCACTAATATCGTCGTCCTTATAGAGCCTCATCATTTAATCATTACCTCGTCACCTCAAATTGCTCTTCATCAACAGTAAGTACAATAGGCTACCGCCATATTACAATCCAAGAATTGAAAAATTGAGTCGTTCAATCCTTCAATATGTTTATTATTTATATAATGTTATTACGTTACATTACCTCGAGACGATCGACGTCAATCGTCGATCTTCAAATACTTATGTAAGTGTGTGTGTGTGTGTGGGGGGAGGGGGGGGGGGGATCGGTGGCCGAGTGCATTTTCTAGCGCACACCAGCTCGGAGCACGTGGAGCGAAAGCTCGCGCTGCAGAACCCACCCCGCCCCTGCCCGTTTCGATCTGGAAGAGCATCATACCGGCGTGCGGTCTTGTATCACTACTGCGTGGTGCACGTTAAAGACCCCAGGTTTGCGGTTGTACCGCACTGGCTAAATTGCTCATCTACATTTGAGACACCAGACGCCCACTAAGGCAGACTAACTTCCGGCTGTATAAACATACACACAACAATTTGCTTTTTTTATCAATTCCCCGATAAACAAAAATTAAAAAAAATTATAGAAGCTCGCTTACGCCAAAACACCGCCGCATGTTTGAAACATGGTGAATAAAAATCTGGGCACACCATTTTAAGTTTAATGCTTGCCTGCTGAAACTCGAGCGCTGTGCGTTGAGCTGGCACGACACGACCTGCTTGAGACTGCCATATTTGAAAGAGAGTGGCGACTCCCATAGGTCGCTGGAGTCGCGAATAGCCAAGTTTCTGTTGACAACCGAGACACCAGGGTCGCTAAACTCGTGAAACACAAATATTCTTTGTGTTATGACATAGTGGGCGGAGGAGCCGAAAGATTGCCGCGAAGTTTTCTTTTCTTTCATTTTCATTCCTCTTATTTCCGTCGATGATAAATCTCCTTTCCGACGTCATAGTCAGCGTTCGGCCAATCGTGGAAGGCCGACCACAGCGACGCTTTCGGTCGCGCACGGGGCTAATACTTCGTCTCACCCACGGTGGAAATCCACCGTGGTCTCACCTTATGTTGTACCCCAGCGAAGGCTAGAAGCGCGAGCTCATAGCGTTGGCAGTTGCCCTTAATGCACGAGAGCTTGTTCCACCGAGATGTGCCCCAGAGCAAGGAGCTTGCGCTTGTAGCCTTTCCTGCGGTACATCATTAGGTGAAAAGACTGCGTGAAAGAAAGCCCGCCAAGCCTGGGGCGCGCGGGCGCTTGAAACTAGACTTCACGTGCCACTCCGCTCGTGCGCTCGCTTTGGTGGTGCTTTCTTTCACACAGTCTCGGCTAAAATGCTGATTCTAGCAAGCCCGCCCAGACGTTCATTGGGGTAGAATTTATTTCCATCGTCTAGATATACACTCAACAGAGAACCACTTCAACTGTAATATTTCAGACGAGCTTTTCCAGTTGCAGACATCGTCACGACTTTTTTAAGATTTATGTTTTACTCAGTTTTTTTTATATACTTTACTTTTAAACGTAATATGAGTTGACCGAAAGCACACAAATGAAGTCTATCATGTACACCCGTGAGCGATATGAAGGTGAACAGCCCTCTCTTGTTTTTGACGCTCCTGCAAGTTTTGGAAGAAGCTCTGTTGCAGAAGAGGGCTAAAACGCAAAGTTTAGACCCCCAAGCCACGTACCATTTGAGACGTTGAGAGTTAATATAACTTTAGGGAGCCGTAAAACAGGCAAGAAACCAGGTAACGTGTTCACCCTCATATCGCCGGCGGGTGTCCGTGTTTAAACAGGGGAAACTATTCGGCTTAAAATGACGTCTAAAGTCTCCAAAATAGGAAATGAATTTAGCCGGACTACAAGAAAAAGCACCAGCGTATCCTTCCTCCCCTCCGTTCCACTCGCTCACCCCAAAACCTATCCTTCCTTTTAGTGTACCATTCATTCGTCAACGCCAAACTCAACCGCGCTTTTTCTAACGATGAATAAGACTTCGACACTCCTACGTATAAAATCCATTGTTATGGTTGTGTGCCGCCTCCCAGGCGCCTGCGTTAAATAACATGACCAACGAAAAAGTGTCCCTCCACTCGACGATGAATATGATTGCCGACCTAGTGTAAACACGACTTCTCTCCATCTTTCTCTCCCACTCTTTCTACCCTTTCGACACTCTCATATTCTCTCACGCTCTCACTCCCTCACACTAGCGCACCCTTTCACACTCTCTATCTACCACTCTCAAACTCTCTCTCTCTCTCTCTCTTTCAGACCTATCACACCCTCACACTCTCAACCTCTCTTCACTCAACACTCTTCTCCTGCTCTCACCTCTCTTTTTTCACTCACTCACTTACTCTCTTGGCCTCTCGCGGTCTCACTCTCTCCCACTCCCACGCTCTCTCTCAGACTCTTTTGCTCCACCTAACATTCTCACACTTTTTCACTCCCTCACGCTTTTTACAGTCCCTCTCTCACTCTCTCCCTCTATCTCTGTCCCTCTTCTTCTTCATCCCTCTCCACGTCTCTCGTGCCGTCACCCTGAGGCCCGCATTTTCTTTTCTCTGTCGAACGCACAACACCAGACGTCCCAGAGACGAGTTTCTTCGTTTTCGGGTCACCGCTTTCCATCCGTGTGCCATCCACTCGAGCGCAACACTCGGAGCGGACCTCTCGGCCGCTGATCCCGCCCGTGCGTGTGCCTCCCTCTGATCCCACGACGTCTTTTGTTTGCCCGCACAGCTCTTGCTCGTCGTCGTGGTCGTCGTGGGAACGACGTCGTGCTGGGTTAGGCTGCGAGTCAACACGCGCCGTCACTTATGCGACGACGAAGTCGGCGCTGTGCTTTCCGATCAGCGATTCTTTCAACAAAAAATACTTTTTTTTTTTTTTGGGGGGGGGGGGGGGGGAGGGGGGAGATTTCAGAAAGATATGTAACCTCACGGACAGGTGTTAGTTCCATTCACACAAAAGTGTTTGTTTACATTTTTTACGTTACACATGCCTGCCTCGAATATCGCGGGCAAGGCTACTCATTAAACTGGTTGTCATGCCTTATAGGGAGCACGGATGTCCCCGTGGCTCACATCATAACCAGATGTAAACTCTCGTAACATTACGCAATGTAGGTAAACTGCCGAGTGTAACGACTTTAAATGGGTCATGAAGCGATGTTCTACTTTCGCTAAATACTAATTAAAGCCCCCAAGCACATGTGCGTTAGAGCGCTTGACTGCGTTGCGTGGGGAAGGAAAGCAAGTAGCCGGCACTAGGGTGCCTTCATGTGCGCTTTGCTAAGGGTCCCATTTTGTCCCGCACGTTTATTTTTCTTTTTTGTTCAAAAGCGCGTGAAAGGGCGTGCCTTTGCACGCGTCTGTGACGCTGACTGTGCTATGGCAGCATTTTGTTTTCGTCGATTTCTTTGTATTTTACCCATGAGCGCGTGCTGTCGGCATCGGATACTACAAAGGGTGGCATCACCCTAAACAGAAGGACATTGAGGCACCCTAGCCAGCACTGGCTACGTTTACATGAATGTGATCGTAGCGCATCGAATCGAGCAGGGACCAATCGCACGCAGCCTGTCTTCCTACTTCTTCCTCTTCTACCTATCTGGTACCAATCAAAATAGTCAAATCTCGATTCGATGCGCAGCGGTCGCATCCATGGCTACGTTTACATGAATGCGATCGTAGCGCATCGAATCGAGCAGGGACCAATCGCACGCAGCCTGTCTTCCTACTTCTTCCTCTTCTACCTATCTGGTACCAATCAAAATAGTCAAATCTCGATTCGATGCGCAGCGGTCACATCCATGGCTACGTTTACATGAATGCGATCGTAGCGCATCGAATCGAGCAGGGACCAATCGCACGCAGCCTGTCTTCCTACTTCTTCCTCTTCTACCTATCTGGTACCAATCAAAATAGTCAAATCTCGATTCGATGCGCAGCGGTCGCATCCATGGCTACGTTTACATGAATGCGATCGTAGCGCATCGAATCGAGCAGGGACCAATCGCACGCAGCCTGTCTTCCTACTTCTTCCTCTTCTACCTATCTGGTACCAATCAAAATAGTCAAATCTCGATTCGATGCGCAGCGGTCGCATCCATGGCTACGTTTACATGAATGCGATCGTAGCGCATCGAATCGAGCAGGAACCAATCGCACGCAGCCTGCCTTCCTACTTCTTCCTCTTCTACCTAGCTGGTACCAATCAAAATAGTCAAATCTCGATTAGATGCGCAGCGGTCGCATCAATGGCTACGTTTACATGAATGCGATCGTAGCGCATCGAATCGAGCAGGGACCAATCGCACGCAGCCTGTCTTCCTACTTCTTCCTCTTCTACCTATCTGGTACCAATCAAAATAGTCAAATCTCGATTCGATGCGCAGCGGTCGCATCCATGGCTACGTTTCCATGAATGCGATCGTAGCGCATCGAATCGAGCAGGGACCAATCGCACGCAGCCTGTCTTCCTACTTCTTCCTCTTCTACCTATCTGGTACCAATCAAAATAGTCAAATCTCGATTCGATGCGCAGCGGTCGCATTCATGGCTACGTTTACATGAATGCGATCGTAGCGTATCGAATCGAGCAGGGACCAATCGCACGCAGCCTGTCTTCCTACTTCTTCCTCTTCTACCTATCTGGTACCAATCAAAATAGTCAAATCTCGATTCGATGCGCAGCGGTCGCATCCATGGCTACGTTTACATGAATGCGATCGTAGCGCATCGAATCGAGCAGGGACCAATCGCACGCAGCCTGTCTTCCTACTTCTTCCTCTTCTACCTATCTGGTACCAATCAGAATAGTCAAATCTCGATTCGATGCGCAGCGGTCGCATCCGTGTAAACGCAGCCACTGAGTGCCTTCATACACTCGCGCGCTTTTGCTTGAGTGGTGACAACACCTGCATGGAGACAACAGCGCTGAAACCCCAGAAACACTCGTCCCAGACCTGGTATGTCGAACCGCGAAGATCGTCTTCGCAAGACTTATGGGCAAAACTAGCAACGCAGTCGTTATCACGTTCGAGGGCACTAGGCTACCAAAGAACGTAATGTTCAGCAGAGAGATCTTCACTGTGAGGCCGTACCGTCCCCGGCCCATCGTATGCTACAATTGCCATGGAATCGGTCACAAGAGCGATGTATGCCCTATCAAAGAAAGCAGATGCGGCCATTGCGGCTACACACATGAGGAAGATATGGAACAATGCAACAGGGAACCCAAGTGCCGAAACTGCGAGGGGCAGCATGTCGCCACAAGTAATGCGTGTCCGAAAAGGAAGATACCCGAGAAAACAAAACTACGAAAGCAGCCACCAACACACCAACCAAGAGAGAGCTATGCCGCGGCAGCCACGGACAATCGAAGGTCACCTGCAGAACAGCCCAGGGTCGAAGCCACGCAAGGATCAACGCAAGGAATGATTCACGAAGAGCAGGGCAAGTGTCTGGCCTGGATGCCCGAATGGGCCCAACCTAGGGCAACTTAGGTGCAGGCAACACGACCGCTCAAATCACCCTTCGACGCAGAAACTGAGCACAACAAACTTCGAGAGGAGATGTCACTTGGCTTCAAGATGATCTTCCAGACACTAGGCGAAATCAAGAAAGAGATAGCAGAACTGAGACATGAACGACGTTAGAAGAATGACGACCGGACGAACAAAGACGGATGTGACCCGCATCGTACAATGGAACTGCAGCACGTTTACGGCAAGAAGTGCGGAACTTAAACTGCGCTTCGAACGACAAGCGCCACCAGAATTTCTATTACTTCAAGAAACGAGAAGCCCGAACATGACCCTACCCTGCTATAACTTTTACTTAACGCCTATCATCGAGACTGTCCCAAGCCCCTGGGAGAGGAACCCGGTGACTCGGAAGGGATGGGCGGCTATCGGAGTTCTTCGGCATCTACCACAGGCGCAGCTTGACACCTCCGCGCTATGTTCTAGCGACAGGGAGGTCGTCGCAGCGAGAGTCAGACATGGTGGGCACAAGATGGTACTCGCCTCTATATACATCAGACCCAGAGCCAAACCAAAGGACGGAGAGACGGCAAGCTGGATCCGCGGCCTAGTTGAATTGACGGAGACCCACTGATTGTGGCCGGGGACTTCAATGCCCCACACAAAAAATGGGGGTACGCAACAAATACGAAAAAGGGCAGGGAACTGCTGGAAGCCATGAGAAAGGAAGGCCTGGAGCTTCAAAATGAAACTGGAGTGAAGACGAGGCTTGCTAAGCAGCAGAGACAGAAAGATACCACACCGGATCTCACGTGGATCACGGGGGACCTGACCCTCGAGTGGAAGCCATGGAGGGACACGTTGGGCAGCGACCACTACCCCATCGAGTTGAAGGTAGCACACTGCGCAGGGAGGAAAGGCCGAGAGGTGAGACCTATCATCAAGTGGGATCGCTTCAGAGAGATTGTGACCCAAAATATAGGGAACGACAGGGATATTGAGGTCTGCATACAAGAGGCGCTCACGGGGTCGAAGACGCAAATCTCGGTGAAACGCGGGAGCCCCACGCCAGACACACATCTGTTAAATCTTTGGGCTAGCCGGCTCCAAGCCCTACAGAAATACAGAAAAGTTAGAACGACACCGCAAAAAATTAAACTCAATATAGCCACAGCCAAAGCCACAAGGTATTCCAAGGAGCTCGGCAGGACGAGATGGAGGGCGCACTGCGGATCCTTCAATGAGAAGACCGGCCTAGGGAAAGCCTGGAGGACCTACAGAGGCATGGACGGTAAAAGGCGCAAGGCAAGGAATGCGGCACAAAACTTAGCCCTCCGACTAAACATAACCGAAGAAGAAATGGCAGTCAGGGCAGGCGAACTTTTCTTTCCACAAGTTAGCGCAGCATCGCCGAGGACTAGAAAAACATCCGAAAGGACCCACACCCTTGAGGCACCAGCAGAACCTGGGATGGAGGACCAGCTTAACATGGGAGAACTGTTGGAAGCCATATACACGGCTGTTCAAGGCGGGGCTTAGGCCGCACGTCCGGGAGCTTCCTGGCTCGTGACGACGACCATTCCCCGAAGTGAAGAACCCAGGGGTCCAGTGGAGGTGGGAGAATTGGTAACGTAACGAACGGTTTAATTACATGGTAGCGATACAGTCGTCAAATCCGAGAGAAACAAATGGAGCTCTCACGCCCCGCCTTATATAGGGGTCCGTTTTCTCCCTCTCTCTCCGCCAGGGCAGCAGGTGCGACAGCCACGTGCTTTGCAGCTGGGTCCGTCGCGACGTAGTCAGAAATGAGTCATAGCCAAGGTTCTCCGCAGTTAGGCCAGGCCTCTCTCCCCTTCCGGAGCGCACGAACCCACACGCACACACACACACGTCCCGTTGACGTCACGGACGCGTTGAGACACGTTTTGGGCAGCCTTCGACAGGTGGGCGTCAGTCCTGAACACGTCGGGACTCGTTTTGGGACTCGCCTCCGCAGCGTTGAAACTCGGAAGAAGGTTGCCGAAGGTTCCATTCTTAACAGCCCCTCCGGGGCCAGGGAAACCTCGAATGGCCGGTGGTACAATCGCTGGCCTGAAGAGGTGGGCTTGGAGTAGGCCTTGAGAAGACGCTGCAAGCACCAAACAAACTCCCAAACCTCTCACAACGGAGGCATCAGCGGAAACGTCCCCCACAACACCACGCCACACCGCAGTCAAACGCTCGGAATTCGCCAAAGACCCGCCAGACTGGATTACGGATTACCAAAATTTGGTACAATTCCGGGTATCGAGACCCCCTGTCGCCAAAAAACTCATTTTTCCAACGAGGTCACTAAGAACAAAAGACAAAAGACAAAAACTCTTCGCAATTTGTGAGGTCATTTTGGGGTTTCAACGAAGTGCCCCCACTTAGATCCTCATTCCCGTGGATGACGAAGACCTCTGAGATCATCCCTACTATTTTTCGTGATGTCAGAAAAATCTGCTCAACCCATCGGCATTGCCGTTAAATTTGCCTTTCCTTTTTCTTACGCTAAAGTCGTAGTGATCGATTTTCACGTGATTTCTAGACGTGAAAATGCGGTCTTTATAGCGCCGATAAAACAATCCGCCTCTTTCATGCCCCGTCACATTGGTCCTAGCAATCTCCTGAGCTGTATCGCGAAACCCTGACACACTAGGGTCGCTCTTCTGCTCGACTCTGTCTACTCGTAGCAGAGGACCAAAGTTACGTGACGCCGGAGCTACGAGAGATCTTTCACTGATCCCGTCTTCCTCCGCCTTTTTCGCCGGCGCGTTGGGACGGCGTACGCCTTCTAGTGCGACGAGGTCAGGCTGTTCTACAACCTGGTCCCTCTCATCCCGGTTTTCTGCCTCCAACTCTGGGAGTGCTTGCTCCCCGTCAGCTGCCTCTGGCTCTGGATCCCTCGTCAACAAAGGGGCGACCTGACGCGATTTGGACCTCGTACATGACTGAACTAGCCCTTCTCCCTGTTGTTGACCCCTTTCGTGCAGCAGGAAATCTGACCGGTTAGAAAACAAATAAGGATACTCCAACGGGACTGTTTGCGAGACAGCCGCCTCTGTCACTAGCTCTCCGAACGGGCCAGTTATCCTTACTGTCGCCATAGGCAGACAGACACTGTGCTTTTCGAGCAGCTGCTTGATCCAAACTACCTTTCCGGTAAAATCGGATGTCATTACATACGACGGATGGACAACGTCCATCGTCGCTGCACTGTCACGAAGCACCCTGCACGGCTTTCCGTTTACCTGGAGCTCGTGAAGATAGGGACGAAGAAGCTTCAGGTCCTTGTCACTACCGTTCACGTACGAGAATACAACCCGCGGTTTCTTACATCTGGCCGCTGTGTGTCCCGGCTCCTGACAGTTGTAGCACAGGAACGGCTTCCTTGCCTCGAACTGCCCTGTTGGGCTTTTCCGCGCCTCGTCTCCGTTCGAGTGTTCTGCGCTCTTTTCTGGGACCTTTTGTCCTGCTTCGGGCTTCTCGGGCCCGTTTTCTCGCGAGTCATTTCCGTGTCGGAAGGTCTTACGCTGATCGCTTCGGCCGGATTCGCTTTCCTCTCCGCTCAGCTTTCTACGCGTTGCGTACTCTTCGGCTAGCTCAGCGGCCCTTTCGACAGAGTCGACTCCCACCCTGTCCTGCACCCAGAGCTTGACTGACTGCGGAATGCTACGAAAGAACTGTTCGAGGCACACACACTCGACTACCTTGTCTCGGCTTTCGTACACTTCCTCGCTCTTCAACCATTCTATCAGGTTGGTTTTAAGCCCGTACGCGAATTCCGAGTAGCCCTCGCTGCTCTTTTTGGATGCGTTTCTAAACCTTTGACGGAACGCCTCGGCAGAAAGGCGGTACCGCTTCAAAAGGCTGGACTTCACCTTGTCGTAGTCGTCCGCGTCTCCAGCACTAAGGCGCGCGACAACCTCTGCAGCCTCACAGGGCAACAGAGTCAAAAGCCGTTGCGGCCACGTTTCTGGGGCGAAGCTCAACTTCTCACATGTCCTCTCAAAGTTAACTAAGAATAGGCCCACGTCTTCCCCAACTTTAAACGGCTGCATGAGCTTCTTCATTTGATACGACTCGGTCTCACTTGCTCGTACCGGAGCCCCAACTCTACTGTTCTGCGAGTTTAATCGCTGTTGTTCAATTTCGAGCTCTAGCCTTTTCAGCGCTCGCTCCTGGTCTCGTTCCTCTTTCGCTGCAGTCTGTGCTCGTTCCTCTCTAGCTGCAGCTTGCTCTCGTTCCTCTTTCACTGCAGCCTGTTCTCGTTCCTCTTTCGCTGCAGTCTGTGCTCGTTCCTCTCTAGCTGCAGCTTCACTCTTAGCGTTCTGAAGCAGTTCCCACGTATTTTTAATTTCCTCTGCTTCCGCGCTCTCTGAAATCGCTTTACTGATCTCAGATTTCTTCATCTTTTGCTCCACCTCCACACCCAATTCTTCACATAAACAGAGTAAATCTGTTCTCAGTAACCTCATCAGATCCATGATCGCTGCTCTTTAGCTTTGGCTTTGCAATAAAACTTGTCGCGAGGTTGTACACAAACCTAGCGCACGAGTCAAACACTAAGGATTCCCAGCAGTTCAAAATTAATTACCCATAATCTGAAGCCTGGCGAATCTCAAAGCAAAGTCCAAACGCTCACCCGCAGATGTAGCACGATGTCGCATGGTCCGATCCCAACCGCTGCCAACCAGTTGTTCGAGGCGGGGCTTAGGCCGCACGTCCGGGAGCTTCCTGGCTCGTGACGACGACCATTCCCCGAAGTGAAGAACCCAGGGGTCCAGTGGAGGTGGGAGAGTTGGTAACGTAACGAACGGTTTAATTACATGGTAGCGATACAGTCGTCAAATCCGAGAGAAACAAATGGAGCTCTCACGCCCCGCCTTATATAGGGGTCCGTTTTCTCCCTCTCTCTCCGCCAGGGCAGCAGGTGCGACAGCCACGTGCTTTGCAGCTGGGTCCGTCGCGACGTAGTCAGAAATGAGTCATAGCCAAGGTTCTCCGCAGTTAGGCCAGGCCTCTCTCCCCTTCCGGAGCGCACGAACCCACACGCACACACACACACGTCCCGTTGACGTCACGGACGCGTTGAGACACGTTTTGGGCAGCCTTCGACAGGTGGGCGTCAGTCCTGAACACGTCGGGACTCGTTTTGGGACTCGCCTCCGCAGCGTTGAAACTCGGAAGAAGGTTGCCGAAGGTTCCATTCTTAACACGGCCAACACCGGCAGCGCACCGGGTCCCGACGGCATTACGTACCAAGCCCTAAGAAATCTCCCCGAAGAAGCCAAACAAAAACTTCTGGACAGTTATAACGAAGTTTGGAACTCCGGTGTGCTACCGAGACGATGGAAACGCTCGTGGGTAACGCCCATCCCCAAACCAGGCAAGCTCCAAGACAGAATAGAGAATCTAAGACCGGTCTCACTTACATCGAACATTTGCAAAACAATGGAAAAAATGGTTCTCCGAAGACTACAGTGGTACTTGGAAACTCACAACATGCTCGATCCCAGACAAACGGGTTTCAGGGAGGCGATGGGAACACAGGACAGCCTCAAGCTCCTCTACGAGGACGTCATGGCCAACAAGAATCAGCAAGACCCACGCCTCGTTGTCGCCCTGGACATTAAAAAGGCCTTCGATGCCGTCCCACACTGGGCAGTCATAAAAGAAGCTAGGAGGTGCGGAATCCAAGGAAAATCCCTGGCCTTCATACAAGACTTTCTGCGGGACAGAAGGTTCCAAGTGAAGATCGGTAACACTAAAGGACCCGACACCCCGAACTGCAGGGGAGTACCGCAAGGAGCAGTGATCTCACCGACACTCTTCAATATGGTGATGGCAGAGTTGCCTACCAGGCTTCGGAATATCGATGGTCTGGGCTTCACCATATATGCAGACGATGTCACGCTCTGGACACGCGGAGGCTCCTTGGGAGACCAAGAACAGACGATGCAAGAAGGTATAGATGAGGTCGCTCGATATCTCTCTGAAGTTGGGATGGAGCCATCACCGGATAAAACACAGTACATGGTTGTGGCCAGACCAAGGGACCATAGGAAAGGAATAGCCGACCTGATACGACTAGAGATCAATGGACAGGAAATAAGTAGACGCCCGCACATCAAGATACTGGGAGTCACCTTCGAGGAGACGGCCCGCACCACGAGGTGGATACCCGAGCTACAGAAGTGGTGGGCACAAGGTCTCAAGCTCATCCGAAAGATCACGAGTAAGTCCTGGGGCGCTGACGAGAAAACCCTCAGGATCTTAACGGAGGCAGTACTCACACCCAAGGCATTGTACAGCTGCAACTGGCTCAATCTGACCAGACAACACTGGAAGCAACTTGAAAGGTTGAACTACCAATTGATGAGGGTAGTCACAGGCCTTCCAAAATGCACAGCTATAGAAGACCTGAGGAAAGAAGCGCAGATGAACACTATCGAAGAACGTGCCGAGGTTCAAAACGTTGCCCAATTTCAACGGCTCGAGAGAACAGAGCACGGACGCAAGCTCCTAGCAATTCTAGGATACGACATGCGAGACAGGCCCCCGCTAGAGGAACCGCAGCCTCCATGGCAAGATAACACCATCACCGACCACAAACCCATGCCGAAGACTCTTAACCAAGGGAAGCGGGCTCGAGCGGCCAGACTTCACGCAAGCTGGTGCGAAACGCACGCGACAGAAGATGAGTTGCGGTACACGGACGCCGCCAAGACGGAGAACGCCACAACTACGTCATGGTACGACCCACGAAGAAAAGAAGAGAGCACAGCAATACTTTCCGAGGGGACTTCTATCAGAGAGGCGGAACTGAGGGCTATCTTGGCGGCGGTGAAAGACGTGCTCAAGAAACAGACCCAGCCAGGCAAAGCACAAATTTTTACGGACTCGCAAGAATCAATACGTGCGTGCCGATGCAGCAGAACCAAGAGTCGCACGGTAAAGCAAATAAAGAAAGTGGCAGTGGAGCTCCGCACAAGGGGCACCGTACTTACAATCGAGTGGCTACCCGGACACAGTGGCATACCCGGAAACGAGAGGGCACACCGAGCCGCAGCGGAGACAGCCTGTAGCACTCACTCCGCGCCAGGCTCAACCTCTCGGGAGACGACGAAGGCGGAAGCAATGGACCCGGAGGAACGGGCCGAACTCGCCAAACTGGAGAGAAAGGCCTACCTCCGCAGCCAGCTTCCGCCGACAGACAGCAACATACTGGCAGGATACAGTCGGTGGGAAACAGTCAGGATTCGAAGAATAAGGACGAATACTGCACTTACACCATCCAAACTAGTATTTTTTGGTCTGAGAGAAGATATGGACCCCACCTGCACGAGCTGCTCGGAAGGAGCCGAGGCAACATTGCAGCATCTGCTCTGGGCCTGTAAGGGCCTCGAGCATCATAGAAATGAGGCTCTGGACAAGATCCAAGGAGCAGACAAGCCTACGACGCTTGAGGAGTGGACCAATCCAACGGGCACTCCTCAGCACAGGAAAGCCGTCCTCGACTCCTTGATACAGTACATCAGGGAGTCGGGTGTACATAGCCTCATCTAAGACGTCACTACCATCATCGTGCAATCCCCCTCACCCCCTCACCCCTCACAACCCTTCCCCTCCCGTCTCAGGAGCACAACTCCATAGCGGGTGAACCCCTCATCAAATAAAAACATGTCTCTCTCTCTCTCTCTCTCATGGCTACGTTTACATGAATGCGATCGTAGCGCATCGAAACGAGCAGGGACCAATCGCACGCAGCCTGTCTTCCTACTTCTTCCTCTTCTACCTATCTGGTACCAATCAAAATAGTCAAATCTCGATTCGATGCGCAGCGGTCGCATCCATGGCTACGTTTACATGAATGCGATCGTAGCGCATCGAATCGAGCAGGGACCAATCGCACGCAGCCTGTCTTCCTACTTCTTCCTCTTCTACCTATCTGGTACCAATCAAAATAGTCAAATCTCGATTCGATGCGCAGCGGTCGCATCCATGGCTACGTTTACATGAATGCGATCGTAGCGCATCGAATCGAGCAGGGACCAATCGCACGCAGCCTGTCTTCCTACTTCTTCCTCTTCTACCGATCTGGTACCAATCAAAATAGTCAAATCTCGATTCGATGCGCAGCGGTCGCATCCGTGTAAACGCAGCCACTGAGTGCCTTCATACACTCGCGCGCTTTTGCTTGAGTGGTGACATCTCGGCCATTTTTGCGCCCAATCGTTTTTTTTTATGCATTTTAAAGTGCGCGCAATTCGGTATCACTCAGCTCGAGCGCGTAGCTTTGGCTCATGCATAGACGCCATTTTACCACCTAAGTTATGGTGCCTAAGTCACGCACCAAGTGCGCCAGAGTGTCACGCGCTGGTACATTCAGGGATTCAGGGCAACAATGGATGTCTTCACGCTGAGACAGGCAGACATGTAGGCACCTTAGCCGGCACATCCGTGCTTCGTATGAAGCGTGGAATCCCCAATTCAAGGAATTAGCCCCGAGAGCGAACACAAGCGTTGCTGTGGTCGGCCTTCCACGATTGGCCGAACGCTGACTATGACGTCAGAAAAGAATTTATCATCGACGGAAATAAGAGGAATGAAAGAACTTTAATTTTGACGGTGTTGGCAGTGTTCCTTTGAGAGAGCAATGATTTCAAGCTTCCACCATGCTATTTACAAACACCATCAAACTTGTTGTTTGCAAGGTAATGACGTCACAAGAGGGAACTATAGGAGGGCGCCACCAAAACATCTCGCCGCTAATAGCTTGGCACGCAGCCTAAAAATTAAGCAGAGATGTCCTGGTTTTTCCCAGCCGCATTGCAGTCAAACGCAACTGTGCGTAGTGGCCTTATATAATCACTTGTTAAAAGGATGGTTCACACATCTGCGTTGGTTGCGTCCGCATGCAACCGAAATGACCGCAATGACGAAGTCACCGGGACAAGTGTTCGCCATACATAGCATGGCAAGCGATGCAAGGGACAGCTTCGGGAAGCAATCCATGAGTAACAGTGCCAAGATGATGAACGCAGCTCATCTTCCTTTAAGATGAACCATGCGAGGAGTCCAACTGAGATCTTTGTAAATTACAACTCCTAGAAATACTAGTGTCTTTACTTATTAGAAGACGTTTCCTGAAATTAGACAGTTCTAGAATTGGAAAAACCAACGCCTTCAGAGCCCTGAGCCACTAGAGGTACCTAAACCGGGGGAGGGGGGGGGGCTATTCCAAAACTTTCTATTGTTATTGGATACGTTTCCATGTCACGTCAAGTAAACGAGACTGCAGAAGATTTCAGTATAACTAAAAGTACGCGAGTTTGCAGTCGGGGAAAAGGCGAAACGGCTTTTGGGTGTTTCCGATTGGTGTGTGTGTGTGTGTGTGGGGGGGGGGGGGGGGGGGTGTTGCAGGAGGAGGGAGCCTTTAGGATATGCGACACACTGGCGACTGTGACAAGAAGTAGAGTGCCGCGACAGTTGCCCAAAGTTGGATCGCTTCCGTGTGACCCGGTACCGCTGTCGCGTCCTTTTGGTACGCTCTGGCGCACACCACAAGAAAAGGGACGCGAAGAACCTGCGGATCGATATGGGGCCGCATCCGCATCGCTGACTCTCGCGGCTCTCTGAGAAGAAACTACTCGTTCGTTTTGTTATTCGTCCAGAAGAAGCAAGCAATACCGCCTAGGCTTACACTCCGGACACCGCTAAGCTGACAAGGGTGTGGAAGCAGCTCGCTCGCAGGACTAACCAATCGCCAGTTTCGTTGGTTGCTGTTTTCTTTTTTCTGACTTTATCGTTGTTGTCGCTCTGTTGTGGATAAGTATAAAATTAACTCGACCACACCCCGTTTCCCTGTAAGTCCCATCGACGTTGTCTTATCTGAATCAGCCAATCAGGCAGCTCCGAAACAGCGTCGTCACGACGCGCGTTTTCTTTCTGGGCTTGCCACGGCTAAACCAATCTCGCACAGGGTGAAAGATGAGGGCGCCATGACGATGCAATTTTGCCGGTACTTAATTAGCTCCGTGACTGCGGTCAGACTTCGAAGGAAACGAAGCATAATCAAAGCCCGTACACTCGAGTCACCGAAAGCTTAATAAACACGGGGCGGGGCGTATCCGGAGCATCCTCGCCTAATGGCCAATGGGGCTGCGGCGTTATCTGAAAAGAACACTCTTAAAAAACGTCTGTGCGTCTACTTTCACACACAACACTCGGAGAACCGATCAACGCAACTTACGGAGGCAGCTCAGCAAATGACGATGCCGAAACATCTGTTTAGACCAAGAAAAGCAGGCTGAGTTGTGACCTTAAGCAATGCCAATCGGACGTCGGATCGGACGATTCTGCCGTCCATGTGTCTCGGGCTTTATTCCGTATATGTACGGTGTGGCCCGTAACCTCAAGCTCTGAATCCTTTATTGCGCGAGCCAATCCTTGTGAAGACACGGGAATATGCCTGCAATATGCTCGAGCATATTGCAGGCATATGTGAGGTGAACGTGTTGTTCTCCGCTTCTGACAAATTTGCAAGATTGCGTAGAGAAGTTAATCCCTCTGATAGGGAGGCGAGGGCCTGCACTACAGAACATTGCAGTCGTTACGTCACCTGCGCTGAGGGAGTTGTTTATTTCCTTCCTCTGTCTCGCGGCAGGCGTCATGTTGGCCAGACGGGTCGCGATCTTAATGACAAGGTAAGGGAGCATGCCTACAACGTCTCTTCGACGATTTCTCTACTCCGTGTCACTAGTTGTGTGCAGTACAGGCGAAGGCAACGCCAGTCGAAGAGAGGAAAGGCGAGCACTAAGAAGGCGGAACGGGAGAGGAGAACACTGGAGGGTGAGGGGAAAAAGTGAAAGGACTAGGAACGCTGTGGTGAGTTCGATAGGTAGATCCTGAGCGCTTTCCGAAATCCGCGAGGGAGGCAAAATTCTGCTCCGTGGGACCCGCTCCGAATCGACGAGCGGAAAATGGACTCGCATGTTTGGGAGGACCCACCGACCCGGTCAGCCGTTCAAAATGGCTGCTGCGCAAACTTGACAAGCCGACCAACGCGTCAGTCAACTGAGCTTTCCGACGACCAGTGACAATTACTGTCACTGCTAAGCTGCAGAAATAACACGCAACATAGGCCGGGCGAAAATATCTATACCACGGAGCACATGTCAATTCAAATGTTTGTTAAACCAGTCTCTAATAAATTTGTGATCATCTACGCGTTCAATTTCAGTATTTTTGAATTGAAGTTTAATATTTGCATGGAGGGCCCGGTTCACCCAGGAAAATATTATATATTTTGTCTTTTTTTGTATTTAGCGATAAACCATTTGCAATTAGCCAGGATGAAAGTTCAAATAAACATTTGTTGACAGTAAACTCTAGCTCGCTAAGATTCGCACCAGAAAAAGAAATGATTTGTATTAACTTTGGGTTCACTTACGATGACGTCATGCGCAGGCCTTGTGTTCTAGCTGGTATTGGGAATCATCCGTAACCGCGTCCGGCTTGGACGCTTCTTCCAATGAAGAACTAATGTTTTGCTCGATTCTGTTTTGTCTTTCTTCGGTTTTCTGACTAAAAAAAAAATGTATTACTGAAAAAAATAAAATCTCGGGCAGCTGTCAGCGCACGGCGACACCGGCAGTGACAGCTGGCCAGCAATATCATTTGCTCAGTGCAGAGCAATATGCCCTGCTCAGTGCACATTTGGTGGGAGGATTGGTGTCCGAGTGTGCTAGCGCAGGGAGATAGCGCTCGGCAGTCGAAGAGTGCGGACGCGCGATGGCTCGCTCTGATAGCGAGGTGATAGCGGCCGACGCCGGCCGTGGTGACAGGCATTTTTGCATTCCTGCCGACTATCGGATGGTGTTGCCGACGTTGCCGGCTGGAGACAAGGGAAAAAACCAAGTCTACCTTCACTGCGATGTCAACGCCAGGCCTCTAAAGATCATCGACTTCAAGGAGCCTTTGGAAAAAGCGGACCTTCGTAAGGATGTAGCAGGGCTAGGTGTGTGCCAAATGGGACATGTGTGGCTCTGCAGCCTAAAAAGTGCGGCCGCGAAAGAACGACTGCTACAGCTTGGCCGGCTCACGGTGAAGGGAAAGCTGTGCGTCCCCGTAGACCCCAACCGGCAGGAAGTTCGGGCCAAGTTACATTGTGTCCCGTTCGACGTATCCAACGACACTCTCCGGAAGGCACTGGAAGAGTACGGCACAGTTCACGAGGTGACCAAGGAGAAGTGGCGAGTGGAAGGCTTCGAAGACATCGAGTCGACCACCAGGATCGCTAAACTGACACTCAAGGAAGGCAAGACGCCGGAGAACCTACCTCATCAGCTAAGGCTTCAGGGGGGCACGATCCTCGTTGTCGTGCCCGGGCGGGCACCGCTATGTCTGCGGTGCCGAAGGCAAGGACATATACGGCGCGACTGCCGTGTACCTCGGTGCGGGCATTGCCGTGGCTTCGGCCATGTGGCCCAAGACTGTGCACGCACGTACGCGAGTGCTGTAGTCAGCCGAGCGAGCGACGAGGGGTGCGACTTCATCATGGATGAGGCGGAAGCAGAGGAAGCCGCAACATTGTCGACGCCGTTTGATAGGACACAGCAGAACAAAACGACAGTCGAAGGACATGACAACAGGGCGGAGGCGACAGCCCAGGACGAGAAGCCCACGGAGACGGCTCCTGAAGCCAACGAAAAAGAGGGGAAGACGACAACGAGTGAAAAACCTTCATCGGAGGCAGTGGCGGTGATGGTGATGGGAAGCACCGGCACTGAGGCAGCAGCCATCGAGTGTGAGCCAGCCATGGAACTGGATCCCTCAAAGGTGAAACGGCGACTGGACGACGAGTCGCCGAAAAACGTCGCACCGGTACAGCAGTGGTCTGAGGGGGAGTTTCAGCTGATTGGAAAAAAGGGTCGCTACGTCAGGAAACTGCGGTCCTCGTCGCTGACCCGCGACGGAGGTCTGTCGCAGTGAGTATCGACCCTGGTACGGTAGGACGCAAAGGGTAATCGCCGGAAGCTGGGTCTGACGCAATAAAGAAAAACGACACAGCTAACGTCTGGTCTGCGCATAGGGACCCTTAACGTCAGGGGCCTTGCGGCACGCCGCCGACAGTGTCAGCTGAGTCGCCTTCTCCTAGAGAAAGACCTAGACGTTTTAGCGGTTCAGGAGACGAAGGTCGAGAGTGAAAGTCAGACCGAGTTCCTGGTGAAACCGTTTACGTCGAGGTACAATATTTGCGTCAGCCATGCTGTAGGTAGATCTGGAGGATGTTGTCTGTTCTTGCGGAGAGCTGCTGGGCTCATCGAAGAGAATGTTGTATCGTGTGAATCGGGAAGGCTTGTTCTTTGCGATTTTGTTTTCCTAAATGAAAAGTGGAGGGTTATGTGCATTTATGCGCCAAATGTGGAGAGTGAGCGACGCGACTTTTTTGAATATATTGGCAGATTTGTAATCAGTGACCGGTTTACGATATTGCTGGGAGACTTTAATTGTGTCTGTATGCCAGAAGACCGAACAAATCAAAGACGAAATAGTGATAGGTCTAGTGAAGTTTTAAATCAGTTGATTCAAGATAAGGGGCTCGAAGACCTGGCACCCTGCATAACACCGGGACGTCGGGTCCTTTACACGCACCACCAAGGCAGAGGTCATGCCAGGCTTGACAGGGTATATGTTTCAGCGGATTTAGTACCCCAGTGTAACGACTTCGCGGTTAGTCATGTCTCTTTCAGCGATCACAGTTTGGTGAGTTTTACCTTGGGTCAGCATAAGAAACAAACTAGCTTTTCGTGGGAGTTGTGGAAGTTAAACGCAAAACTTCTCGAGGACCAAGAATTGATAGGGAAAATCGAAAATAAGCTCGGCAGACTAGAATGCGTTTCAGAAAATAACATATGTGAGGAGTGGGATCTATTTAAACAGCAGGTTAAGATTAATGCGATTGAACGAGCAGCTAACATAAAGCGGGAAGAGCGAAGGGTAGAGAACGGTCTTCGAAAGGATTTACAAAGGCTTTATGTAGAGGAGGAGAGAACACCAGGAGCCTTCAAAGACGACATAAGCACTATCAAAGCTAAGCTTGAGAAAATAGATGAAGAGAGATATAAAGGGGCAATCATTCGAGCCCGTGCGACGAACTTGATTGTCGGGGAAACGCCCACAAAGAGGGCCCTTGCGTTGGAAAAAAAGTATGCTAGCGGGAACCGGATTGAAGAAATAGAGTACAGAGGCGCAGTAACTCGAGATCAGGGCAGTATTCAGCATGCTTTTGTTGAGTTTTATACACATTTGTTTGAAAAGAAAATACCAAAAAAAAGGGGGCTCGATACGGAATTTTTGCCAAGTCAGCCGAAGCTAGATAGTGATACCACGACGTTTTTAGAAGATCCGATTAGTTTATCAGAGGTCGAGAAAGCGATAGATGACCTAAGTGTAGGCAAGTCACCGGGACCGGATGGTCTGAGCACGGCCTTCTATAAGAAGTTTAAGCTGCGAATTGCACCGGTTCTGCATAGGGTTTTTTCTCAGTCCTATCAAAATAAAGAATTACCGCTTTCTTTCTTGTGCACGCACACAGTCTTGATACCCAAATGTAATGACGCCGATAAGCTTCGTAGTACTAGTAATTACAGACCAATTACCCTGGCCAACGTTGACTATAAGGTGCTAATGAAGGTTTTGGCCAGTAGATTGCAGCGTGTTATATGGAAAATAGTAGGGCCACACCAGACCTGTGGGATAAAGGGTCGTAGCATTGGCACAAACATACACATTACTCGAAGTGTTCTAGAGGTCTGTGACGCGGAATATCGGAAAGTGGCTATACTTCAGATAGACCTTGAAAAAGCATTTGATCGGGTGTGCCACGATGTTCTGTTTTCCATTTTACAACATGTGGGAGTTGGATCTGTGCTGCTTGAGGGGGTAAGGATGGCATATGTAAACTGCAAAACTAAACTAGTAATTAATAAAACAGTTAGTGCGGGGATTAGCGTCCGCTCTTCAGTGCGGCAGGGATGTCCCTTATCACCCTTGCTTTTCGCAATCTACCTAGAGCCCTTTTGCCGCTGTGTCATTCAATCTAAAAATATTAGGGGTTTTACACTACAGGAATGTGAGATTAAAATATTGGCATACGCAGACGACGTTGCTGTTTTTTGTTCGGACCCTCAAAGTGTTTTAGAAGCTGTTGAATTGACCAAGAGGTTTTGTGAGGTCACTGCCTGCGCGGTAAATTGGTCAAAGTGCGTGGGGTTATGGCATGGTGAGTGGATGACTGCTCCAGTTGTTTTTGGGAATATTCAATGGTCACGGACGCCTTCAAAGTACCTAGGTGTACCTCTGGAACATTACCGTGAGCCCACAAATTACTGGCGAGAAGAAATAGCTAAACTTAAGGCCACTGCAGAGAGGTGGGTACGGAGAGATTTGTCCATTTTCGCGAGAGCGACTGTGTGCAATGTGTTTCTTCTGTCCAAACTGTGGTATGTCCTTCAAGTGCTGCAGTGTTCTAGAATTAACATCCAGCGGATTCATCGTGTATTTGCAGTGTTTATTTGGGCGTCCCAATGGGAGCGAACTCGCCGTACCAACCTTTTTTTTAAGCCCAAAGCGGGGGGTGTCGGACTGTGTCACGTATTTGTTCGACAACTCGTCTCACGCTTTATCTTTGTCCGTGACCAGCGTGATCCCTTTCTTCGAACCGTTATTCAGACAAGGCTGTTTGACGTTTTGCCGGGATTTGTTGTTTCGTCCTGCCGGGCACGGTGTGGACCGCTGTCCGGTTTTTTGCGCGAAGTTGTATCTGCCTGCCGTTTTCTGTTCGTTCGTTTTTCTATGAACTATTTGTGTAGTGTATCACGCAAAACTCTGACGCGTGACCTAGTGGCCATGTTGCTGCCCATGCCAAGGTATAGGTCCATAGGCTCAGGGGCCCCGGGAGATGTGTTACAGCGAGTCAAAAACGCTATGGTACCAGCGGCGGTTAAAACTTTCTTTTTTAAATTACACAGCGAAACGTTGCCAGTAAAGACTTTTCTGAATGCAAAAGGCATGAACCTCTACTGGTCGGTAAATTGTAGTTTGTGCAAACAACCGGAGAGCATTGAGCATGTCTTTTTGGGCTGCTGGGATGCTCTTCTTTTCTGGGACGTGCTTCAGCGCACCATAAAGAAAGAGCTCCCGCTGTCACCTCAAGGAATCCGGTTCTTAACAATAGAGCGTGAACCTGTGCCCTACGACATAATCATGCTCCTGGGGCTCCACGGCATATGGAAGAGCAGAATGGCGGTGCGGCATGCTGATGTTGACGCACGCAACCCCCGAGAGTACTTCATTGAAACTATCAAATGGTTAAGAGAATGTTACAAAAAGATAAATATTGATGTGGAATGGTTGCCAGTTCTGGACGATTTAGCCACGCTCAAAACCTTTTAAATTCACCATCACAACGACCTTCAGCCAAGCATGGCTGATAGGCTTTTAACCACTTCTACATGTTAAGTAATTTGCAACAGTTGCAGTTTTCGGGGCACATTAATTTTATCAATATGTGTATTATATGTATCCTGGAAATAAATAAAAAAAAAAAGAGTGTGCTAGCGCAGCTCGGAAAACGTGGAGCGAAAGCTCGCGCTGCAAAACCCAGGGATCCCGGGTTCAATCCCCACCCCTGCCCGTTTCGGTCTGGATGAGTATCGTACCGGCGTGCGGTCGTGTATCACTACTGCGTGGTGCACGTTAAAGACCCCAGGCTAGTGGTTGTACCGCACTGGCTAAATTGCCCATCTACAGCTGAGAGCCAAGTCGCCCGTTGAGGCAGACAAACTTCAGGCTGTATAAACATACGCACACCAATTTCACGTTCGGTGGAAGTTTTAGATTTTCGTGTGCAGGCGCCAATTTTTTCGGCTCGTTTTACAGCAGACGTTTAGCTCGGAACACCCTAAATTTGTTATAAAAATCAGGGAGAACTACACTAAGGGCATTTGGGGTATGCGAGTTACACGGTCAGGGGGCATAATATAAGGGTATAATTGTCGCGATAAGTTCGACAATTACCTGAAATTTGATAGTGAACTTTTTTCTTAATGTAAGTAAGCCTATGGTTCCAATTAAATAATTGGTAAGCGTCGTAGAAACCCACTAAATCAGTTAACTTTATGAATACTTTGGGCGTGTGGGAAGCGCAGTAGTGCGGTTATCGCTAGTGTAACAGGTGAAAGGCTGGCCATGCAAAAACGCGGAGGATAAGAGACGGAAAAACCAGGCGGGAGCGTTTTCGCACCCTTATCTTTAGGTATGTTGTACGAGTGGTACAGTGCGCGACACTGTTAGCGCGAACAAGCAATCGCCGGTTTTTTTTCAGTTTTTCTCTTTGAAACCAAGGGATTTCATCCAAACTATTATTGCTACGGAAAGAGCTCATTTAGTTCTATAATGTAAGCGATAACATTTCGTGCTCGCTAATACTATAGAGAAGTAAAATGCGAAAATGCGCCGATGTCGTGTTCGCGCTAACTGTGTCGCGATGTGTACCTTTAGCGCACCACCGCGCTTTCTACGCGCTCAAGTCCTTCTAAGATTGACTATTATAGTGGTATTCAATCACGTTCAGCACGTTTCTAATTGAAACCATATGTTTATCTTAACTTACTAAGGATATATTTACCAAAGTTGAGTTAACTAATCGATCTAACGTGACGATAAGCCCCCTGACTTATATTCCCCTGGCCGTATAACTCATCCGCACAAACCACTAGCAAGCATAAAAACTTGGGGTTGGAACGCGATAGCGTTATCGGACCCAGTTTGCAAAGCCTTCTCATGTAAACCCGCGCTCGTGCACAAGCCCAGTGTGCGCGGTCTGTTCGGTAGCGTCTTCTGTCACGTGAGGTCATGGCATGTGACGCGTGACGTCACACGTGGTTGTGACGTCATGACCCTATCGACCCGCTTCATTTGGCGGGTAAATAGGGACTTTTCGTAGATCGTTTTCGCCATCCCGCAACGCTCTCCGCTACCCGCTACGACACCCGGAACTCTATACAGTCAAGGCCATCGGCGCAGTAGCGGCTTCTTCGTTGTGCAGGGCTTAAGGCCCGTTCACACTCTTGCGACCTCTTAAATCTTGGTTTCTTGCGACCTCTTAAACCTCTTAAAACGAGAGGACACACAGTGGCGCCATCTATCGGGTTGCAGTGTAAACTTGACGGTCCGGCATATTTTCTATTTCTCCCGCGCATTATCCTTTCTTTCTTGCCTCGAAACACTTTTCGAAACGTTATAAAAGAGCCTTTCTCATAGGTATTACGCACATTCGACCTCGGAAATGCCGCAATCCGTCGCTCTTGTGAAATGCAGTTCCACGATCACCGCATAGATGGCGCCATCTATGCGGTAATGGCGCCATCTATGCGGTCTACGAAAGCTCCCTAATTTTCCGCTGAATTTGTCGGGAAAATGTTCTGCTAAATTTGGTAGCAAAAATTTCGCTAAATTTTCGCACCAAATTCAGCGAGTTAATAGGGTCATGATGTCATGGCGCGCGCCTTGCATTGTGGGGTTTCTTTGTCTCACCGACGTCGGATGTTCCGCAACACGAGCTCCTAAACGCTATCGCGTTAAAATTAAAGCCCTTTAGTTGTAAAAATGCATACTAAAAGCGGCGTCAAGATGACCACGCGGCATTCTGCTCGGCCGGCGACCTACCGGGCTCGCAGCCGCTCTCCTAACGAGGGCGACCGGTGACCGCGGAACCGTAATCCGAATCGATAAACAGCGGAGTTCCCGTAACGACTCTATTCCCGCTTTTTCGCGTGGGGGGCTTAACCGGAGACTCAACTCGCTATACTGCGCGCGAGCGGGCCTATAGGTCGGCACGAGGTTGGTCCGTCAGTCCTCGGGCCGCTCTCTCCAGACCGGAGAATCGTTCGGCCTCCGACAGGAAATCCTGGGATTGGCATAGCGCGTCTAGAGCCCCGCTTCGCAGCTAATGCGCTGCGAGACAAGGCGTAATTATTATAATAATGGCAAAAAGGGTCGTAGCTCTTATCGAGAATATTATATTTATCGTCATCGTTATTAAAAACGTCACTATTTTGTGTATCGATCACTTTTTTAAAGAGACAAAGGGATATTGTATTCACGCAGTATACAAGAACGAACGACTGTGTGATAGTTTAGATTCGCGAGCTCGTACGTTCGGTTGTATAGAGCGTTTTCGCGTGACGGTTGTCATGTTGAAATATTACGTAGGTGGGTTTAGGCAACGCACAATAACGTAAATAGTTTAAGCGTATCTACAATAAAAAACTATAAAAGTTATGCGTTTCCTCCGATTTCATCTATAAAACTTCGGACAACTGGCAACAATGATATTAGTTTCGACGACCAGGCTAGGTGGCGCTAGTTGCCGCCTGTCATAAAGAGTGCATCCGCTAGCAGACGCGTCCATCCATTAGATTTCGAGCGTGCTGGTAAGTTACAAATACAAAAGGAACGCGACCTTTCTATCTCTCTCTTCTTATGTCAGTGCTTTTAAGTATCACGATGGCCAAAGTCTGCGAATCATAGCTCATTTAGTGGCCAATGCGCGGCTATGACGTCCAGATGCTGCGGTGGCGCTGCTGCCGTCTGCGCTAGAACCGCGGTCACACTTGCTAATACGGCGTACAAAAGAGAGTCTACGGACAGTTTCTGAGGCGCGTTTCATCCTTGGATGACGGTCCAGCTGCCACATAGGTCGTGCAAATTGTGTTTAAAGACAACTTCCAAGAATACATAGGTATAAAGTTAAACCAAACGTGCTTCGAACCTATAGGGTAAGGTGGGGTAACATTTGAGACGCGGGGGAAAATGCGACGGTTTGTGCTTAGCGCCATCCATCAACTAGACAAGCAATCGGATTACGTTCAAATTTCACATAAAGGTGCCGCGACCTGTACACTTCGCATGTGTCAAAAGTGAGAGCTATCCGCCAGCGTGTTCTGCAGAAAATAAATGGGGAGTTGAGGTTGACGTGTGTACAACCCCCCCCCCCCCCACACACACACACACAGACAGACACCAAACAGGCGCAGAATTACACACGAGGTTTCGCTTTGAGACGTGCACCCCGGTTGGCACCAGTTATTATTGCGAGGTAAGCTCTAATTTTAATGGCACGCTTTATGAGCTCCACGTGGTCCATAATTGAGCAATCCGTAGTTTTTTTGTTAATTAATTATTGACGTAGCGGGTTACGGGTGGGTCAAAACGAGGCAATCTGACATGCTATGACGCGCCATGTCATTAACGCACGACTTTCCTATTTCCTTCTGAGCCATGTTATTTTCCTCCCGTCTAGTAGGGTCCAAACGTAAAAAGAAAAAAAAAACGAGGGCTTCATAGCGCAAAAGCGACATGAACAAAGCTCTTGAAAGTGTCAAGCAACAGCGTCACTACCTTCGCACTGCTGCCACGCTTTTCGGCGTACCAAAGGATGCGCTTCAAAGGCGAGCCAAACGGCTCGGTGATTGTGAACAGCAGCGGCTCTACAAAAGATGGCTGGGCTACAGAAGGCGCCTTCTTTCCGACGTTTCAAGTTTCAAGAACATTTATTTCTTCAGTACCTAACGTAGGACGCAAAACGAGAACGAGCAGGTCGGAGAGCAGCACTGTTCTAACGTCATTTCCCCACAAGGCAAAGCCGATGTTGGAGAAAGCAACCAAAAACCGGCTTTCCACTACCCCCCTCCCCCTCCCCCCTCTCCCCCCCCCCCCCAAAAAAAAAGGAGAAATCTGTGAAATCGAAGAGAAATATTATCAATGATCCCCCGAAGATGCGCAGTGTCCCAGCGTTCTGCAGAGCGTGCGATGCAGACCACAAGAAACTGGCAGTGCCTGATGATATGCAAGGAACTTTGGAGCTAAGCAGCCCCGCATTTAGTATGAATCGAGTGCATGAAAAGCGAGGAGTGGGCTCGTGGAGAGTGCGTTGGAGCTCACACAGTACGTTTCGAGTGTTTTATTTCAAAAACTGAACGCATATCAGTTTTTTTTGTTTGTTTTTAAGTGTGTCTCATTGTACCCCACTGGGCGGAGCAAAATGACAGATTGTGTGACTTGACGTGTGTACAAATGAGACATTGTGTGACTTTCAGATATTGTAGTTTTGTTTGATGTTTCGCTTGCTCCAGTGACGCAATATTTACTGAGCATAGAGTCAAGACATCTGAGAATATTCCTACGCTGTGTTTTCTTTTTTTAATATTGAAGAAAAAATAGAAATAACTAATGAACTTAACATTTTGTGCCATACCTTACCCTAGATAATTATCTGCGTGTCCGCAAACAATTCTCCCATCGCAGACCGTGTCTTTAGTGTGATGTATGAGCAGAGCGATTGCGGCTTAGAAAGCGCGAAATTTCTCGAACAGCAGTACTATATAGGGCAACCTGAAGACCTATTGCCTCGTAAGAAAAAACCTAAAAAAAAAACTATACATAAGCCATCGTAATAAGCGCCATACACCTTTCCACAATGGTGTATTTAGGTTTTGTATTTATTATACTCTAATTTTGCGAGTATATATGTTCGAAAATGTACGTGAAAAACAAATACGTAACATCCGTATGCAAAAAAAAAAAAAAACGTAAAGAGATTTTTTGGTAAGCGCTGCTGCTCACCGATGGCGCGACTTTGAAGAAACAAAACTGAAAGTTTCTTCAAAATGAAAACACGGAAACCGATCCGACATATTCGAGTGTGTTGTGCCTCTGCGGGTGGCAGCCTCAGCCAGACAGTTTGTTAACGTTTTTATTCCCGTGCATAGGAATAACGATTTTTTTTTTCCTTGCATTTTTTTAGAGTTCTATACTCCAGAAAATTCAGTATAATAAATGCACCACCTAAAAACTTATTTATGCGAAGTTTTATTTTGCTCCGTTCGCTCTCTTATTTATTTCTATGTATTCATTTATACCCGTGCCACACGGGCAACTCGAATGCCATTTTCAACGAATGACATTTGAACGATCGGCCAATCAGCGCGCGACACTCCGAGCGTGAGGCGTTCCACGCGCGACAGATCGCCAGCCGATTCGTCGATCACACGAATGTCATTCGTTGTAAATGGCATTCGAGTTGCCCGTGTGGCACAGGTATTCGCGTCTCCAGCTCGACGCTCGCCCTCCCGCGGCAGAAACGAGAAGCGCTCTAGTGAGGGTTCCCCGATTCTCCTGCTCAGCGGGCACGGCGGAACTGCTCGCGATCATGGCTCGCGAGATGTCATCTCCGAATGCAAACAACACTCTTCACGGTCCCAATGTGGGGCTGCAGCCGGTATGGGATTGTACCTTATTAGAGAGTTTTAGTATTGCGTATAGAGGCAAACGCGAGCACTGTGCGTTTGCGTTAGGGTGGCGTGCTCCACGTTCAGCGTGCGCATCGTTGCCATGCTCTGATCCAAGACCGGAATTTTGGGCTCCGCGCACACGCAGCGTGGAACACGCAAAGCTAACGCAAACACACAGCGCTTGCGTTCGCTCGTATATGTAACACTTAAGGCCGGTTCAGACACTTGCGTTTGAGTGCGTTTGACTGCGTTGCGGCGAGAACCGAAAGCGAGTCACCGGCACATCTGTGCTTCGTATGAAGCGTGGAATCCAATTCAAGGAATCTTCTTGGCACGCGATATAAGCAGCAGGGATGTCCTGGTGTCTCGCTGCCGCAACGCAGTCAAACGCAACTGTGTGAACCGGGCTTAAAACTCACTACTGTTTCACCGGCTTCCAACGCCAACGAAACGTGCTGCAGTGAGCAGACGCGCGAGCAGGTAGGCGTTCCTTCGAACTGGAAAGGCTGAGATTGGCAGAACGACGGCCAGCAAATGCGAAAGTAAATAAATGTTAAAAAAGTAATAATTACTTTTTCTTTTAGGGGGGGGGGGGGGTGGAGGGGAGGATTTGGTCTGGAAGGATATTGGCGGCGACTTTGGGAGTTTTGCCGATTGTCAAAAGTCGATATTTTTATAGCACCCTCAATTAATCGAAGTTTATATGAATTTCTCACATTAGCTAGATTGTTGTCATTGATTTTAGAGCTTATTTTATACTTTGTTAATTGAAAATGTTGCAATTGGCACCAGTGATGATAATTAGCACACTTTAGATTGTCATACTTGTTCGCGCGTTTGAAATTAGATCATAAGCAACTAATTATTTTAGAGCATACAAAATTGCATCTTAAACATTTTAATTTTAATATTTATATTCTTATTAATGCAAATCGCGGCAATGTAGGCCTCTAATTAACGCCACGATCACAAAAATACGCCATTTAACCATATTAGTTTTTCCTGAAAGGTATCATTTTGTTTTCTTTTTAGCATATGAAAAACTCTGTCATCGTTATCAAGATAGGCAAACAGTCAAACGCTGGATGCAATATAAACTCCTATGCGTCACGCGTTGCTCTAAAAACACGCACACTTCAGCTGCCTGACATGGATTCCGTCTTTGAATTTTTCTAGTGAAAACAGCGTTTCTTAATTCATACGTTTTGTGAACATATTGTATAAATTAGATTTTTTCTGTTATTTTTGTGTTGGGAAAATGTTAAAGAAATTAATCATCTGAATACCCAAAAATCCATTAAAACGCCCGCAGTTCATTATTTCATATGACAATTATCTGAGCGAGAAAAGGCAGCAAGAGCGCACAAATATCAGCACTGATGTTTTCAACAAATAATAATATTCTATGTTACCTCTAAGGTGTATGAAATACCCTGTCTTTAAAGGGACAAAAGTTTGCGCGAACAACTTCTTTAACTAAATAATTACGGCGTGAGACACACTTTCAGTTATGAAAGAATCTGAAATTAAGACTTATACTGAGAAATTAAATCCAAAATCAAGGTTTGTTTCGGTTTCGCTCCGGAATTAAAACGTAACTTTTAGCCTAAATACTACGCTAAATACCGTTTTAGTTTTCCAGATAATGAGGTGACCTGCGCTCATAACACCCTAGCTTCCTCGTATTACCAGAAATAATTTGTGTCGCTCAGTGAAGCCAGCACACTAGACAGGCTCAACAGCAGCACACATCTCCGACCCTCATTAAACCCGCCATTTCGGAAAACGAGTGGCGCCACCTATAGCGAATTGGAGTTGCGAATTAGCTGCTAGCCTCGCAGAAGCTGTAGCGAGAGCGGTACAAACACACAAAAAAATACGGTTAAGAAAGGGCAATAACAAAAGACAGTCTCGGCAGCGCTCTGTTGCACTGCGATGCGTACAAACTATTTTCAATTATGCTGTGTCATCCTCCAGTGCTGGGTCATCAGCACCGGCAAAAATGTCCAGCAAAACTCCGACCACAACACCAATAGAAAATCACAAAAACAAAATCCGTCATAATACCGAAAAAAAAAGAAAACGAATGCAGAAAAATACTTGAATACGTATTCCATTCGATCTATAAAATATTGCAGCGCCTCGCTTTGGAAACGCGGTTGTTTGCCCAATATTTACATGACGGCGTTCACTGAATTTGTGTCGAACAGGTGAGATCCAAAGTCCAATACTTATCTGGCCAGTAGGAAGTCGGCGCGTGGCGGACGTTTAGACACCGCACCGGGAGCGTCGTCTAGAGCAAGTCATCGTTGCGTGGATTTAGAAAACAAGCATATCAGGCGCCGTAGGCACGAACGCTGAGAATGCCATCGGGGTGAGAAAGCCGTAGAAGACTATTGGCGACGTGCGCGGTCGAAAGCGTCGCTGTGGTCGGCCTTCCGCGATTGGCCGAATGCTGACAATGACGTCAGCAAAGGATTTCTCATCGACGGAATTAAGAGGAATGAAAGAACTTCAATTTCGACGGTGTTCTATTGTGTTGCTTTAAGAGCGCAATGATTTCAAGCTTCCACCATGCTCCTTACAAACACCATCGAACTTGCTGTTCGCAAGGTAATGACGTCACGAAAGGTAACCATAGGAGGGCGCCACTAAAACATCTCACCGCTAATACTTCGTTTCAGCTTGGGTCCAGACGCGGCCGGTGCTACAAGCGCGAGCTCCGGGCTTTCAGCGTCCCTGCCAAGCACGCGCGCTCGTGCAGTGCAGGCACTGTTCAGGGCCACATGCTCGCGCTTGTAGCATCGGCTGCGTCTGGACTTAAGTTGAAACAAAGTATAAAAACCTTGCTTCCAGTACGCGTTCGCTGCCTTCCGTCGTAATGAGAGTGCGTGTGCGCATATAAACTCCTTTGCTACGGCGATCGTATCGAATGCCAGCCATGACAGCGAGCAGACAAAGCAGACCCCATGTACGGGGCAGAGGTGGTCTAAGCTTAACGTAGCCGACCAAGCGGTAAGCAGGCGATGAGTGCAGCGTCGGTCCGCAAGTCGCTCGTGGTGGACCGTTCCGGGGATCGCCATGGGCCAGACCGGCTCCAGCGTTCCTGCCCGGCCCCAGCCTCGCGCAGCACGCTTTGTCTCGCGCCAGCTCGTGTCTCTTCGGCCGACCGCCTGTCACGTGTCCTCCACACTCGTCTCACACAAGGTCCGACGCATTTGCCGCTGGGAGCGTGTCGGCGATTCACTAGAAATGACATCTTGTGCAGGCCTAGTCTTCTAGGTGGTGTGAATCATAGCCGTCAAATGTCCATTCGGACGAGTCGTTTTCTATTTCCCCTCGAACAGCTCGGCAAGGAAACGTAGCAGAGGAGGCAGCACGCTGGCATTCTTCGCGTGGCAGTTCAAGCTAAATACTCTAAAACCGTCAATTCAGAAACTGATGCCGTGTTATGGGTACAACTCGCACACTACGGAGGTGCCACGAAGCTTTCCCCGGCCATCAACGCGATGAGAATGTCCAGTGCGCAGTCCTTCCAATGAAATGGCTGGAGGACTGTTCGTCGAAATACAATTTGTAGCAGGTCAATACCTGAGCGGCGTTTGACAACTTCCGGTTCCTTAGGAAATTTTGTTTAGCTGTTGACAAGCAACGATGACGATCTGTAAGCCTGTCTAAGCATGGTCCTCAATACTACAGTCTGGGGGTTTAAGAATTTTGCTTACACACGCTGGCAGTACATTTTCGTCGTTTGTCAACAGTGAAACAAAATATCCTAAGAAATCGGAAGTCGCCAAACGCCGCTCACCTGTTGGTAAAAGGGAAGTCTGTCACATAGAGAATTTCGTCATAGGGCAATTCGTCGCGATGATAGCTCGTCAGACAATGAAATAACCTTCTTCTTTCGTGCGTGCCATTTTTCTGGTGCCGAGCATACTGCTCCAAAATGAAAAGCCGCAAGGGATGCCCTATTGACACGATGATAGCTGGTTGAATCGATGTTACTTTCGCAATAGACGTTGTCTGATTTCCCGAGACTTCATCACATTCCGGGCACGAGTCGTCCCGGTAACCGGTAACGCCAACAAGCAATTCTTCGATTTTACCCCGGAACAGACGGCACAGACATCCTGGAGGCGTGCGCCCGAAATATTTCACTATGAGTAGATGCATATAAGATAGGGTGACCATTTCTAAATAAATTCATTTCGACTAACTTGCATGTTTGTCTCTGTCTTCTTATTAGTTACCCGGACGACTCGTACCCGAGTTTCTGTTGAAGTTATTGGTGGCCATTGATTTTCATAAAATCGCTTGTTTCAGATCGAACCATTATCAGAGCTTCCACATTTGCTGACATCATTCTATTATCCGCCTTGATTGTCTCAAACCCTTGTAGTGCTCGCCGTGATTGAGTGTTTCTTTGTTCCGCACTAAAGATTATCTCACGAGTGGTTTTTAGAGTGCAGAATGAACGCACCCCCCGCCCCCCCCCCCCCCCCCTTCGTCAGACGTCTCTCAGTAACGGTACGCTCTTGGTCACGTACAGCCAGGCTTGCACGTAACGGGGTAACACGAGTTACGTCTACTTTGTTAGTATTTTTTTTTTCGGGAACAGAGTGACGATTTAGTTTCTTTCCGAGAGGAAGCGAGCAACTTATGTGTGTTTTTTTTTTTTTTTGATGTAGTAACGAGTAATAGTATTTACTCACCAAATAGAAAAAACCTATTTGGTTTTTTGCCCAGCTAGCGTATGCAATTTTCACGGCATAAAAAAAAACGCCATCAATAAGAAAATTAAAAACAAAGATGCCCACAAATGCGTTACAAAGCTAAGCGTTATCACCGACACGAAATCCTGGGAGGCAGTAATTTCTTAAAAGAAACGACACATCCAGATTATCGAGAACATGTCTGCGTCCTGCGAAAGACTGCACTAGTCACGCCCGACTTGCCAATCCCCGTCGGTCGGTTAGCAGAAAGAAAGCAAGACTCACCCTAAAACACCTTGTTCTCCCTTCCTGGAGAACAAAGAGAGTCGAGCGAAGAGAAAAAAGGGCCCGAAACACAATTAAGTAAGAAAGAAAAAAAGAAAGACACTAAACTTTGTGACGGATGTTTGCTCACCGTTGTAAGCAAGGTTGAGCAAACACTTGCGCACAGATTTTTTTTTTTTGCTCCTTACTCTCGTTCGAACGGAAGAGGAGGACCGATGAAGTACCGAACTAAAAGCGAAAGGATCACGAGGTTGAGGGGAACAAAATAATAATAAAAGAAAAAAAAGTAACGGTGAGACGCGGACGCCAGGGCGTGGAGATGATCGAAACGCCCGAAGTAGGCACGCACGCAAAATGGGAAATTCGGGACAAAGGGAAAGCTCCGAAACGTGCCAACGAAGCGGACAAAAGTGTATGCGCGAGAAAAAGAAAAACAAAAAGAAGAGAACGGGGACAATAAAAGCTTGACAAAGGCCATACAAACAAATGATATCATTTGAAGCCTCCCCCCTCGCCCCAAAGTTTGAAAGGGGGGACATGGGAGCTACATATGGACACAGTAAATACAAGAGGGAGCAAAAAAAAAAGAAGAGTGATAGTGAGAGATAACCGCAGGGACGGACTAATGAATGCTTCGCTCAGAATACCTTACAGTATAGAGTACCCACAGAAATGACGTCAGGAGAGGAAGAGAGGGAAAGAGAAAACGTAACCAACACGATTCGAAAAGCCCCGTGTTCACAAAACGACGTTGGCGTCTAAGCCCCGGGCTTGGTTGCACGTTGGATCGGAAGTCCGTTCAATTATTCGCGGGTTCCCTTCCGCCACCGGAGCACTGAAACGTTAAATAACGCGTCAAATACTCATTTCAGGCACTATGTTCCGGAAGCGACTAGCTTTCAAAGATTTGTTTGTTTAGTTGTTTTGTTTTTTTCTTTTGCTAATTTTATATGTTTTGTTACTCAATGCGTTGCTTCTCCGTTGGTTTTGTTTTTTTTCGTAGAAGCTTTGTGAAATTTACAGTTTGGCGCGCCTCCCGGTGTTGCGAGCCCATTGTGAATTAAAGCGTTCTATGGATACGCAAGCCCGCGCAGGCATTAACAAAGGCGACTCATTTCCTCTAAACGATGTTCCGCCGTTCTTTTTTTTTTTTCGTAAAAAAAACAAGAATTTTTCCACTTTCTAACAACAACAAAAATTAAGTACTTTTAGGCAAATATTTTTGGGCCCACCGGCGTGTCTGTTTGTTTTTATGCTACCTCCGCAATATAACGATATTTTGAGACTTTGCAATGGGCGATCGAATTTGCTTCAAAAAGTCTCGTAAATTCTTTAGTTGAGCCTGATTTTTATTGCACATTGACAAAAGTTTGCTCTTGCTAATCCAGATCACCATCAGTCCACGTTAAGCCTTATACAAAAAACTGAAAACTAAAAACAAAAAGCCGATTTAGCCAGAAAACTTACACACCAGCCACTGGCGGGGCTGGAGCAACTGAGCGCTCGTGCCTTAGGTGGGCTGGATTACGTGCTAGCACATCCATCGAGCCAGTACATCCACCGAGCCATTACATCCATCGATGGATGTAATGGCTCGGTGGATGTACTGGCTCGATGGATGTAATGACATGCGTATGGATGTAGCTGCTCGATGGATGTAGTTGCTCGTTGGATGTAGTTGCTCGTTGGATGTAGTGACTCGGTGGATGTAATTGCTCGCCCTTCCTGTTATCATGCTTCCCTTAGCGAAAACTAAGACGTTTGAAATATACCACATTCTAATTTGAGTGTATTTGAAGTACAGCTCATAATTTTAAGTACACCAAAAATAGGCCGAAAATACACACCATTTTTGTTTTTACTTAGTTCTGAAATACATTTCTGAAAATAGTTTTAAATGCCTGTATTTGAACTACATTTGAAGTTCTCTTCACGTGTTCTGGAATATGTAAATACTAAATTAGTAGGCACAAAATACCTTTCAATTAGATTTCTTAAAATATTAGTTTATTTCATGCAAAATATACTCCAACGCTAAAAAAAAGGCAGCGATCAAAAATATGCGCAGAATGCTCTTAAAATACCTGGAAATCGTAAATACTGTTGTGTTATACCCTAAGTACCTTTTGAATGTAATGATTTGGTAGTTTGACTTAAACTACCAAAGTATTGAAAAGCTCGCCTATCAGAAATTCACTTCAAGCAGATGTGGAGTACATTGAACTGCCTAAATACAACATTTGATTAGTTTGTCAATTGAGTTGTGCAGCATCGCACTCATGAATCAGAGAAGTGTATGCTATTGTTTCCTTTTTTTTTATCAAGAACACACCTGATGAGTTTCTTGCACACCAATCACAAACGGGGCTTGGGAACTACAACCACAATACTTGCTGATGCTGGAAAGCTTCAGCAAGAGCTGTGAGCAGATATGTTTGGTGTAGAATTGTGTTAGCGCAATGTAAGTTCACTGAATGTGTATACTCGCCATTTTATGTGATGTGAGTAGTAACTTTAATATAGTGACGTTAATGACCATATTAAATAGTCAACTAGTAAAGAAAAGCAAAATTACTATTTTAAAGTAAAGAAACTAGCTTGACTCGCTTCATCCTGAGTGGTGCTATGCAGAGACGCAATAACATTTCTTCTAGAAGCCGTTTTTGTGGATATTGTTTTAGCGACTGCGACAAATTATTATTAGTTGTACCAATGCTTTTTACTAAGAGATATCGTCCACGAACTTCAAAACACTGTTCCCCATTTGACCGACTCCCTAGGAGAAGATAGAATACTTAGAACGTTAATAAGTGCAGAGCTGGTCGCCGGCCAAATGATTACCTTGAATATGTAGGCTATATAAGGCTCTAGAGCAGTCAATGGGACTGTGATTCAGGTGTCCAGTGCGCCATGGTGTTTGTGTTTGTGTTTGTTGCTGATGTGTAGTTGTGGGACGTGTTTAGTAGAGCCTCTAAATACCACACAAATACATTTACTAACAAAATCAAAAAAAAAATAAAAAATTGAGTAGCCGCTTTTTAGGACAAAAATGACATCTTGAGGGGGAAGGAATTATATTTTTGGTATATCTAAAATCTTTTTTGATTAATATTTATGATATATTTTGAATACATTACGTGCGTATTTCGAATGCGGACAAAATAATACAGAATGAATACAAAATTAATATCCATATTCAATATATTTCAAATTCGTTTCAAGTACGGCCTCTTTTTGCTAAGGGTTAGCGTGCCATTACATCCATCGCGCTAGTACATTCATAGAAGCCAAGATGGCCGCCGTGGGGTCGCAATTATATATTTAAGCCAATTTAAAGCTAATTACTTTTTTACGTTATTCACATTCTTATTGGATTGGGAGCCTCAGCAAACAAGGGGTAAGCCACAGAACATTAGTGAATCACAATTAAATTCGACTAGGCATTCAAACTTTTTTTTTCCTGTCAAAAAGCGCAATCAAAAGTAAGATTATGTGTACCGTCCTAATCCTCTATTAAAGTAGTTTACTGTAAACGACTTAATTTTTGCGATGACCTAATATTTGCGAAAACCTAATTTTTGAGAATTTCGCGATTTGATCAAATTCGCGAAAAATTGGTCACGCGAATAAGTCACCCCGTGAATACGAATACATCGCGTATATCTCCCGTTCATGAAATTTTCTGCCCGCGAAATATTCCCGAAATCGGCACTTCGCGAAATGTCGAGCCCGCGAAAATAAACTCGTTTATAATTAGTTAATTATGAGAATTAAAGAGCAGCGACAATAGTTTGGTAAGTGTGGAAACAACAAACAACGAAAATAACGCCTCGTCAACGGGGTTGTCTCCCAGCGGCGGAAGTGGCGGCGCATACGCAAAGCGGGCATACGACGGCCACGTCGGGCCCCAAACGCCTTCGAGAAGGGTTCGCGGAGTGTCTCCATATGGCATGACACCCATGCTTTCTACCCCTCTTGACAATTTGAAGTTCGAGCTCCATTAAATCCGGTAAATTCATCAGGACTGGAGGAGGCTCCCTGAAGATTCGATGCAACGAGGCTTAGCGACTATAAAGCGACACGACGAGCCGACGATGCGCGTGCGGCTTCGGTGAGGCCGAGGGCCGCACAAAGTGCATGACGCACGAGGGGTCATTTTACTTGCAGTTGTGCATTTAATTTGGCATATAACTCCTGAAATAATGGGAACTATACGCCTCGCAAGTGGGCTCATTTTCGTCTTCTGCGCATGAGAAAGGAGATAGCGGTGACGTCAGAACGCCGAGCCCTGATTGGCTGATCGCGACCCCTCTATCTGAGCGTCGTCTGCTCCTTTGCAAAGTCGTCTACTCGCAACGTCGTCTGCGTCTGTCTTACCTTTCCTGCGACTTTCGGAAGTGCAGGTCTTTACGAGTGAGCTCGACTTCGCCTTTCAGAGAGGGCAGACGAAATAAATCGAGTGGAACGTTGTTTTTAACAACTAGCAGACGCGCATCAAGGAGAGAAGTCAAAGGACTTACTGGCGAGGTGTACCGAGGCGCCGAGGTTTGTTTGTTAAGAACCGTGAGTGAGCGTGTTAGTGTCCCGCAAGTTCCCTCCAAATACTTTTTCCCTCCTTTCGTGTGCGGCCAGACTCCTCACTCTTTAACGGCTTTGGCGGGTCGGCGCAGTTAACATCATCGTCTGCTTTACGTCTGCTAGTCAAAGCGATGGCTGCTTTAACTTTCCTGCGTCTGTCGGAGATTCACCGCTTTTTCACCGGCGAGAGTCACCGCTGCCTCGGAAAACAATGAGATGACAAGAGGAAGAGATTGAAGGGTTCACAAGGGTCGCGCGGGCATATTCCATTCAGCACGCCAGACGGTCTTGGCCAAGAACCGTCGGAGCATCGCTGTGCCTTCTAGGCCTATCTGCCGAGTTAGTCGGGGTCGGTGGAATCGTGGCCGTTGGAGCATTTCCCGGGTGTTTGTGGATCCAGCGTTCTTGTTCGTCGTGGTTTATTTCAAGTAGTTTTTACTTCTTTTTCTTGCTGCTTTTTCTTGCTGCTTTTTCTTGCTGCATGTCGGGACGCGTGAGAAGAGCACGTACAAAAATAAACGTCCCTTGATCGTCGCGACCAAGTAACTGAGCGACGCTGTCGGCCATGCTGAGTTGATCGTCGTAGGATTCCGTCGTAACCTGAGCAAAACTTACGATAATTTTGTTTCGTGAATACGAATTTGTTCTCACGTTTTGTCTTACGCACTCTTTTGGCGTAAGATGGTTTTGTGAATCTGGCCTCTGCACTTCCGAAAGTCGCAGGAAAGGTAAGACAGGCGCAGACGACGTTGCAAAGGAGCAGACGACGCTCAGATAGGGGGGCCGCGATCAGCCAATCAGGGCTCGGCGTTCTGACGTCACCGCTACCCCCTGCGCAAGAAGCAGACGAACTTGCCCTCCGCATTGAGAAATATATGTCTCGTTTGCTGCTGCGTTCACTGAGTTCGGGCTCAGCGCGAGATGACAGGCACGCTAAGCGGGTTCGCTCTTTGATATTTTGCTTTGCTATAGCACTTTATGGTGAAATTGCGCCGAGCGTACCACATTTCCCAATGTACACATAGCAGAAAAACTTTCTAGGCTTAAGTATAGAAAACTCCGACCACATTCACGACTGCCAAATTTGCCTGGGTTAAGGCTACATTTGCGTTCAACTGCGTTGCGAGTGGTTGCAACTAATGACGATCCTCACGACGAGCCAATGTGGAGTCAACGCATTCAACGCACATGTGTGAGCTCGCACCGTCACAAGTGGTCGCAACGCAGTCGCTCCTAAGCAAACGCAAATGTCTGAAGTAGCTTTTAAGAAAAAGAAAAACGAAAGGTGTAGCGGATAAAGTCTGGGTGATTGATGCATGCAATGGCACGTTCTTGGACGGAGCTGCTTGATGGATGTCATAACACGATGGATGTGACGGCACGATGGATGTAATGACATGCTTTGGATAAAGTTGCTCGATGGATGTGATGGCGCGGTGGATGTAGTGGCACGATGGATCTAAAGGCACGTTGGATGTGGTTGCACGTTGGACGAACTGGCCCAAACTGGATCTACTGGCACTATGGATGTACTGGCACTATGGATGTACTGGCACGATGGATGTAATGGCACGAAATTGGACGTATTTGCTCGATGGATGTAATGGCACGATGGATGTGCTGGCCCCAAGCCGGTGGGCTGTCCAGACGAGCGCCAGGCAGAAGCCGGATTAAACCTATTTGGATATCCGTCCCGTCTATACCTTCGATATTGAATAGAATTTTCGGGCAATATATATTCGAAAACTAAACTAAACGTTTTCTGAAAAAAAAAAAAAAAAAAAGATTGACTACGGTTAAAATTTTTTACGAACAACTTTTCAACAAAAATAGTGGAAGCACAAACCTCCCCCCAGAATCATTATTTTCGTCTCGTTTACCCCATTCGTTCGTTCCTTTCCTGTCCAGGATATTCATTTGCCATACAAAAAAAAAACTTACTAGAAAAATAATTCAAGTTCTAATATCGTCGGTTTCTAAACGTTCTTAAGGTCGATATGCTTACACAAAACATTTCATTCTCCAAGGGCTATTATAAGGTTCCAAAATACGCAGCACACTAAAAGAAGGTACGGTAGCATAGCCGCATGGAATGTAATGTAATGTAAAAAAGAAAAAAAAAAAGAAAGGGAAAGGGACAAGAAAGAAATCTCGTCACGGCTAGAGCGACATCGAAACAAGAACGTGAGTCCAAGAAGTAACAAAAGCGGAGTTGTTTAGAAACTCGAAAGGAGATGTCGGGGCAGCGCAGCAAAGCCCCCTCAGCTTGCCTTCAAAAGCACGACGGCGATGGCTTTCTTCCAATTCTTCTTCGGCAATTCCAAGTCCGAAAGAAAACAAAAATATAAGTGGCCTTGTGGGGACGCGCATGATAGAATCAAACAGAACCGCCGCGACTTACTGGGATTGAAAACGAAACTGCAAAATGAAAGAGGGGGGGGGGGGGAAGTCAGGAGACGGGGAAACCAAAGAAGGGGCAGCCGGTCACGATGAGGTTTCGATGGGAGAAGCTCAAGGCGTTGTTTTTCTTCGTGGGACAGCTGACAGTGCGGTGAGAGCAATGCGCAGTCCGGACCAATCAACCGCTTGCCTTTCATCACCTCACATCGTTCACTGCGCGTGAGTAGGGGGGGGGGGGGGAGGGGGGGAGGGGGGGGTTAATGAGCCAAAAAGGCGACCAAACAGGGAGCTTGGCGCTACTTTCCCAGGAACCAGTGACTTTAGTATAAACAGCCGCACGACGCAATTACTCTCAGCATTCACTCTGATTTTTTTTAAACGAAGCAAATAACGAACCTTTGTTCGGCCAAAGGTGTGGATCTATCCACGATTACAGAAACCGACATCGCTTCAGGTAACACACTTCAACAATAAGTCTAGTATTTTGTTTTACTGCCTTACGAAGATACGATGCGGTGTGCTTAAAAAACGAAATAAATTCCCGAGATCAGGCGCTAAAACAGCCGGCAAGAGCACATCAGCAAAACTCAGGTTTCAAGTCAGAATGCGAAGAATTACTCGAAGGTATCGTTTGTAAAGTAACACTCATCAAAACTTAAAGTTGCTGCAGGAGTGTTTGCTGAGGGTCTTCGTAAATTGTCGTCTGGGATTGTGGAGACTTTTACGTTTAAAGCTATTTCTGCCCGCTTTGACTAGCTACGTGTTTTATTTTATAATTTAGTTAAAGCACGTTGTTTTATTGTTTCTTTTCAATAATACTTGACACGGTGCGATCCGTGATAACGCCTTCAAATTTCAAGTACGAAAAATAAGCAGTCGGGGCTCACACTCGGAGAACTAGGTCTTTCGTTGTAGACGGTTTCTAAGAATACAAAGCGCAAACATAACACCGTTTTTCACGTTCGGGGGCTGTGTTTTAAAAAAAAATAAGCCCAACACGGCGTACGACTAAAATCACACACTATGACAAAGTGATAACTGGAATGTAATTACGCGTGGCACACGGACGAATTCACGTGGCAATCGGGGCATAATCTTTGATTCTTGAACGATGTATTTTTATCCACTGGCGAACGTTTATATGTATTCTATAGCCACCGAGCATTGAAACAATTCTGACAACAGCGCGCTCCTCCTCGAAAAACACACTTCATCGATTTTCGGGCGTTACTACTACATTTCAGACATGTGACACAACACGTACAAAATTTGCGGCACGTACGCAAAAAAAAAATGAAAAAAAAAACATTGAGAAAAAAAATTGTGTTTGTTCACGAGGAACACAATGCAAACAGGAGAAGGGCTGCGAGGCTGAGCAGGCAACACCCACGGTCGCATCCGCCGCGTGGCAAAACTAACAAATCCCCAAAATGAAATGCGAGCCAAAAGGACGAACGGTTCGACTGGCGTTTGTTTTTTTTTTTTCTTCTTTTATTCCACACATAAGGGAAGAGGAAGCAACTCTAAACCCTAACGGGAAGAAGGCAGAAGTGTTTTGAATGGAAGGAAAGACGCCGGATCTGCTTTCGCGACTACGTCGCGACAGAAGCCGACAGTGGAAAGAGACAAAGTGGCAAGGAGAAAGAACCCGATGGGGAAACTATTCAGCCAGAGCCCCGGTCAATATACATCGTGCAATCGACTGTCGGCAGACACCGTCTAAAGCGTGTTTCTTGCTTGTACGACGGTCCTGCTGCCACACTGGTCACGCAAAAAACTGTCCGCAGACATGTTTTTGTGAAGAGTTTTTAGTGAATCACGCCGGTCTATTTATAAAAAAGTGCAAATAAATTTCTTTATAAACTGAATGCTTGGACGATAGCAAAGGCATTGCAAGTAAATGCGACCAAAACGAAGGAAGTCTTATTTAAAGAAAGTAACAGAAATAGCTTTCATACCCTCAATATTTTTCTTGGCGGAAATAAACGAGACATTATAGAACGTGTAAAGGTTCTCGGTATAGTCTGTAATCAGTATAAGATGTGGGATGAGACGATGCAGCGTACATGTAAAAAAATCTATCCAAGGCTGTTGGTATAATTTACAAATATTCTGACATACACCCTGTTTCGGTTTTGCTACTCATCTATAATTCACTTTTTTGTTGCCAGTACCTCGAGTGAAGGGAAGTGGTTCATGAAACCTACTGTGTAAAAAATTGAATAGTGCCGCACTCCAGAACAAACTTCAGAATTCAAATGCTAAGATACACGCTACCCTATCTCTTAAATCGTTGAGACAAAGTGGACATAAATATCATTTAAGCAACTAGGAAAAAGATAGGCACGCTATTTATGTAAAGATCTGTCGTTGTTGTTGTTGTATGGGGTTTTTTGGCGCAGCAGCATCGGGGCTATAGTGCGCCTAAAGATCTGTCGGTGTTTAAAATAGTTGTATGCAAACTGAATGTAAGTTACTAATAGTGAATGCTAATTCTTAGAGCGCAGCTCTTCGACGCCCGTTTCCGGCTTGAGCGGCGTCGCCGTCGGCGAAACCGCCCGTTGCATTACGGGACGTTTCCCATAATGACGTCACACGTGACGTCACGTGTGATGTCACAAGGGTCACGAGGGACATCACGAGGGTCATGAGTGACATCACGAGGATCACGAGGGTCACGAGTGACGTCATGTGTGACATCATCCTCGTGACGTCACACGGCGCCTAAATTTTCCTCCAAATTTAGCGGGAAAATTTTCCCGCTAAATATAGCGAACAAATTTTCCCACTAAATTTATCAAAAAAATTTTCCGACTAATTTAGTGGAAAAAATTTCCCGCTAAATTTAGCGGTGAAATTTTCCCGCTAAATTTAGTGGGGTAATTGTTTCGCTAAATTTAGCTGGGAAATGTTTCCGCCAAATTTAGCGGGCAACTTTTTCCGCTAAATTTAGCGGGGAAATTTCTCCGACAATATTTTCCGCTAAATTTAGCAGGGAAATTTTCCGGCCAAGTTTAGCGGATACATTTTTCCGATAAATTTGGTGGACAATTTTTTCCGCTAAATTTAGCGAACCCGCCAAATATAGCGGGAAACTTTTCCCGCAAAATTTAGCGGTGGAATTCACCGGAAAATTGTCCCACAATTTCCCGGTAAATTCCCCTTTGTACCCCTCCCTCCTCCTCATGAGCTGCGCTCTAATTCGGCACTACAGAGAATTGTAAACGTCATTCATTTTTTTTTCTTATACATTATGTCTTTAATTATGTAAAGCTGTGTGTTTCCTTATTTTTTATTTTCTTTTTTATATGCTGGTGCCGTTGTTGTCGGGGGAGGCAAACGCCTTATCGAACAACTCCTACACTTCATTTCAGAAGTTCCGTGCAGCACTGTGGAAGCTGCGGGGTGCACGCAGGCTCCATGGAGCGCACCACAATAACGTTCTGTGGTGCGCGATGTGTTTTCCTTCGGTGCCCCTCAAGAGATTAGAAAGCTGCATGCTTCTCAACTGCTTTGACCTTGCCTAATTACAAACCGCGTTCCTTTGTTCATCTGAATAATTCGGGGAGATATTTTGGTACTGTTCGATGTACTAACACTCGAGAAAGATATCCTATAAACATTCACACAGATTATTAGGAGAGGTTAAGCGAAAATATGTTTTTCGAAAAAGAGTGTCACGGATGATATTTCAATATATTTTATAATGAAAACCAAATTTGCTTTAGGTTTCGATTTAGGCGAAGCGCATATAAATGTTCAGGAGGTGCTTCGGTTCCCCGAGAAAACGGCAGCTACCGAAACACCGATGCAGTACCGCACTAAAGCCTGGGTCAGACAGTTGCGTTTGACTGCGTTTGACTGCGTTGCGGCTGCGAAAAACCAGGACATTCCTGCTGCTTATATCGCGTGCCAAGATGATTCCTTGAATTGGGTTTCACGCTTCATATGAAGCGCGGATGTGCCGGTGACTCGCTTTCGGTTCTCGACGCAACGCAGTCAAACGCACTCAACCGCAAGTGTCTGAACCGGCCTTAAGCCTACATATTATAACAAAAAACCAAGAAAGTCGCTGTAAATGCTCTAGGCGCGCTTCAAGAGGATGGCGGCATATCAGTCATCCTGAGAAGCGTCTTTCAGACAACGACGAGGTGTAGAAACATCTAGAATGAAAACGACTAAAAGTAGAAATTTGACGTGTGGAAAGAATACGAGAAAAAAAACAAAAAAACGTCAGCAGACAAATCTGAGTTTGAGTCACCACAACATCGGAGTTTCTTGCCGCATGTCAACCAATTCAAAAAGTAGCTTAGCACGCCGCGTACAAAGCGCGTGTACCGCGGTGTGCAACGTTCGAGCGGTGTTTGTAGACTACCGTATATACGATTCATAAGTAATGGAGCCCGGTCCTTACGGTCCGTGCCTGGCGCCTTCAATTAAAAAAATACAGCGTCAACAACAGGCAGATGACGGATCACGCAGTATTTCATCTGCCCCTGAAAATAACAGAAGTATGGTTCACACATTTGCGTCGACGCCATTGCGCTGCGTTGCGTCGCGCAGCACGGCGCTTCCCCATTGGCTCGTCGTACCCGTCACCATAGCAACAGCTCGGTGCGAGGCGTTGCGGCTGCACTCGGTAGAACTCGACGCAAGTATGAATCGCCGTAACCCAAAGATGTATTAACTGTAACAAAACTACAAACCTTCGCTAGCATCCATGTCCAATTAATAAAATCGATTAAGCGGCGATTCAGATTACCAGCCGCGGCTAAAATAAAAAAAAAATAACGAGAAAAAGCAGATAGAATGAAGAGAAAGCTAAAGCGCGTAGTGATACCAATTTGCGATGTGCTCGTTTTGCCGATCGGCTAAAAAGAGCATACAGCTTCCATTGGGCTGCCCGGAACTTCTGAGATGAAGTATAAGCTGCTTTATTTCTGTCACTTCCCTCTACATTATCGAGAAAAAAATAACTGAATTTGAAATTTTACATAAGCACTAAGCAAACCCGCTTAGCGGCGCAGCACTATCCTTTGCGTGTACCCACTGAACCTTCCAATCAGAGCTCGGCGCTCCCCGCACGCTCTCATTTCCTCCTCTTCCACCCGCTTCTGTCGGCGCACCGCACGCTCCGACGCTTCCCTTTGCTCGAACCTGGCTTGTGCGCACGTTCAGTGCGCACGCCTGGTGCGGACAAAGAAGACCGACTTGTCTACAAAAGGGTGCTTTACGGCATTCTACTACGTACAAAATCAAAGGGAGATGATATCCGGGTACTCTCGAACGAGCCGATGGGTCGGGGCGGCCGTTCGCCGATCTCGCGGGCCCTCCCGAATAACGCGAGAGTGAGGCGCAACACTCGAGGTCGAAGAAGAGCGCGGCAGATAAAAAAAAAATCGATAAAGGTATTACCGTCCGACGAAATAAAAAAAAAACGGGTCTCTTTTCTAATGGAACAATGGGATCAAAGTCGCTTTCTCCGGGCAAGAGACGCCGCCGAAAACGCGCACATAAAATGGAAAAGAGCTCCGGAGGATATCTCGAAACGAAACGCGCGAGTCTTCCCTCGAAAAAACTTGGGACGAAACGAAACGGAATCATATTGTGGTATAGTCCAGCTTTAAAAAAGAGACGCAGGTTGTGTTCTCACATTTTCACACTGCTTACTTTGTGATTGGTTCTGCGGTTTTCTTCTCGGATAATGCAGCACTCTGATTGGCTGCTGCGCGATAATGAGATGCAACGGGAATCACCACCCTTTGGTTTTCTTAAGATGTCGCTGGCTATGGTAAGCACGCAAAAATGTTCCAAAAAGCCGGGATTCATGATTACAAAACACATACCTCCGACTTGTATAACAATGTCAGCGATTTATGAGTAAACGTTACATACACTCTAAAAAAAAATATTCCGTGCGTCTACTTTCCCGCACAACACTCGGAGAGCCAATCACCGCAACTTACGGAGGCAGCTCAGCGAATGACGATGCCGATACATATGTTTATAGATCAAAAAACGCCGTCTGAGTTGTGACATTAAGCGATGCGAGCGTGACGTTTTGCATTGCTTAATGCCACAACTCAGGCTGCGCTTTTTGGTCTAAACATACGTTTCGGCATCGTCATTCGCTGAGCTTCCTCTCCGAGTGTTGTGCGGGAAAGTAGACGAACGGGCTTTTTTTAAGAGTATAGGCTCGAAGGAACGGAAGGCTAAGGGGTCGAGATCTAATTAGGCCGTAGATTTTCAGGGTTCAGCTAAAAAACACCGATAAACGTTCGATTAAAAATTCAGAAGCACCAATAAACGTGTCAGAAATAATAATAAAAAAAAAGAATCGGTTCATACCAAAAAACAAAACACGTATAAACGTCCGTTGGTGTCAAAAACACGAAATCGGTGAAAACCTCAATGCACCGATAAACAACAGCCGGCGTCATAAAAGAAAAATCAGTTTAAAACGAAAAGCACCGAAAAACAAATCCGTCGGTGTCAAAAACTATAAAATCGGCTAAAAGTGTAAAACACCGATTTCTGGAAACGTGTTGCTCCAGCTAGAAGCGTTTTGTCGGAACCGTCGCCTCTTAATATTGAAGTCTTGGTTTTCTAAATGAATTAGTTTTCGCCCCATAATCACCGACTTGTTTAAAACAAATAGCTTAAAAACACCGATATTCACAATATAAGCACACCCCCCCCCCCTTCCCCCCCAAAAAAAAAGACATCCCCCGATTTGCTCTTTAAATAAACACTGGAAAAATACGGCCTCGATAAAATCTTGCTGGGAACAAAATCGATCCTATCGCATGTATGATCAAAAAAAAAAAAAAAGATAGGACGTTGTTACGAAGGTATATTTAGATCCTAATGACAAAAGCGGGAACATCGCCGGCGAAGAAAAAGGCGTAAGGTAATAAAGTTGGCGCTTCGTCGGTACTTTATAAGGTTCGGTTCGCAATGGAGCACGTTAATTGCCGGGCTTAAATTCGTCCTGCTCATTCTGCGCACGAGAATTTCTTTTTTTTTTCTATATATATAGGTTTTTTTTTTAAACTTATATTTTTTTCTGGCTTTCCTTTTATCTTTTACGGGTACATTTTAGCTACTGAAACATGAATGGCTTCGGAACGTAATTATGTTACCGGAAATGCATCGGAGCATAATTTAATATTTTCAACGGTATTGAGATCCGCGCGCGCGTCTTATACGCATGTGTTTTTCTTTCTTAATTTTGTATTCATTTAACAATGTATTTAACTTTTTCTGTTTTGAAATAGGAGATGTATGTAAATCGTAAAATTTTCTACTCCTGGAGAAGATTTGGCTGGCTTCAAGCGATAACCATTTGAATCATGCAAACAACCTCGCAGTCCGGAACGTAAGCCTAGCTTTGCAGAAACGCTCGCACGCTTTTTATCTGACTACAAGTTAAATTTAAGCGATCCACGCCAAACTTCCAGAACCCGCACGAGTCTTTTTTTTTATAATATTTCTTTTTGTTCGTGGTGATCGCGCCTTACAGCCCCGGGGGGGGGGGGGGGGGGGGGGGGGGGGGGGTGTTGTAAGGCGCGATCACGTTGCTTTAGAAACGAAGAAAAATTCGCTCAGTATTTATGTCATATCTTTGGCGGCAGCCACACCATTGACGCTTTCACGCGTCGCCGAATAAAAAAAAAAAAAAAAAAAAAACTCCAGTCCACCTGAAATGAGTGCTTACACTAGTCACCGAAATGGTGAGAACGGTAGAGAGGTATTTCAGTTTTCTTTTTCCTTAGCTCGAGCTTTCCATTTTCGATAGTGCTTCGGCGTCACGTGACCCTCGAGCATGCGCGTGCAGTCAAAGCACTGCGGAAGAGAACGGGCGAGTTCTGGTGGCCAGGCTTTTGAAAGGAGCACCTTCCCGTTTTCATCGTGCCAACAACCGCCGAACGCACTCCTAGACACAAACAAACCGTGGCAATTTAGTTTTTATCTTCGCGACCCGCATACATTAAAGACTACACCTATTAGACGCGGTTCACATTCCAAAGCGTGGAATGCCCCACTAGAGTGACAAACAGAAACAACCGACACCGACCAGACTGAGAAGCACTTGCGGCATGTGCACGAAGGTACCTGGCAGGCTCGCAGTTCCTCACCGCTCTCTCAAAGTGAGCATGATTGATGTCAAGCATGCCAAAGATACCTCCGCTCGCTTGCTGGCTGCACGTGCTTGCTGCCTCTCGGTGTCCGTTTGTTTCTGTTTGTCGCTCTAGTGGGACTCCACCTTTAAAGATACAATCATCCATTCCTGCCGGTTTAGACGTGGACGAGCATCGTACCGGCGCGCGGTCGTGTATTCGCCACTACGTGATGCCCGTTAAGGACACCGGGCTAGCAGTCAGACCAGTCAGACTGCACGGGTTAAAGGGAAACTCAAGCGGCTCTGTATTTGAGGAAAAAAAACAAAAAACTTAAACCGTCTTTTCTTTGCCTACAGGTTTACGAAAGTCAGAATTACATTTCAGATGGATGCTCCAAGCAGCCACAACAGCGCTATCGAAATTGCGCTGTAGCCTCTTCTTCCCCTCGCGTTCGTGGCGAGGGAGAAATAATGAGGTATGCTACAGAAAAGTCGGGATTTTCGCGTTTTCCGCAAGGCTTACCCGACCAGTGAAAAGAGCCGTACGCGTGCCTTCGCAAGCGGCACGCGCGAGGCAGATGAAACCGCTGGGTATGGCGTCACACCCAGAGGTAGGTTCTTCGATTTTTCTCGGGTCTATTGACACGTTCGGGTAAAATGCTCGTGATATCGAAATGCACGATAAAATTCACCTCCAACTTGTTTTTGTTAAAACAAAACCTCTTCAGATTTTCTTTATATTTGTCGTCTACAGCGTGAACCTGCAGTGTCACAGTGCCTCAAAACAGGCAGATCTCTCGCAGACTAAATATTTCCAACGCGGGGAAACAATGTAAGGATTTGCGTAACTATTATTTTGTTTCGCGTATAAAAAAAAATCCTGCGTACATTCGCGGACTAGATTAAAGTCCACTAATTGTTTTTATATATATGAAAAGCTACTTCCGTTTTGTTTTTGTTTGTAATGCGCGTACTTAAGGGAGCTAAAAAACCCACCTCAATTAACAGTACACAAACACCTGAATGCCTTTGACACGTATATTAACAAATCTACGAAGACATCAAACGGACGCGAGCGTATGAAACATCTAAAACAAAAATGTATAAATGAGAAAAAAAATAAAGAGACAATGTAAAACGCAAACATACAAATGTCGCAAAGGGGGAAAATAAAACAAAGGTTCAACGCTTCCATTAAAAAAAAAAGAAAACAAATATTGTTTGAATACCTGCTGGATTAACAATAGCTACTTCCAGGATTAACTCCGAAGATAAAGTGATGCAGCTGACGTACTGCTAGGAGCCCGACGCGAAATTTCCTATCTGGGCCCGCGTGTCGTTTTCAAAATGTGAATCCTCCACACTTCCAAATTGCGCTAAAAATAATATTTCACCTTCTACGGAATATTCGCGTTTCACCCAACGCCGGCTTAAAGCTCCACCGCCAGACGTAGCTACGGGGTCGCTAGCGCCGTTTGAGTCGGCGCACTAACAGTCCCACGAAAAATCTCTCTCGCCCGCAATTTATCGGCTCTATACTTCAATCACCCCCAAGCTGAAATTGCAGTGAAAGCTACGCATATCTCTTAATGATAATAATAATAATTTTATTTTCATCTAATGATGGGGGGTCGCATCATGTTGCATCATGATCACGCTTCCGCCCCATACCCACCACTGATCTCCACTAGGGGACTGGATGACGCATTCAGCAAACAGGTATGAAGTCACCGGATGTAAGCGCTTGTCTCGAAGGTGAGCGCTCGATAGGTTTTTCAACTCTTCCGGGCGCTAGTTTCAAAAACGTCCCAGGGTGCTCGATTTTTCCTCGACATCTCCAGAGAGCCTGCTTGTTGTAACAGCGCATGCAGACCCGAGAAGTCTTCTGGGAAGCCATTCAGTGTGAAAATGTTTAAATTCTCGTTGATCGAGCGCGCACGTGTCCTACGTTCAAATGGCTGATCCTTGGGATTTAGTTCAGAACGGGATTATCAAAACCCACTGAAAGACAGAAAAAAGCGTGGACCAAAACATCGACTAAACGCACTAGGAAGCCCAGTAGGTGCCTGACTTCCGGGACAAACATCGAACTTCCGATGGCTTCACTCGCGCCCGGCTCGGAGAGCAGCTACGCGCCATCCAGCGCCCTAACGCCGCGTTCTCAAGCACGGCGTTCCGACCGGTGCCCCACGCGTGCGAGCACGTGCAGCATGCGTTGCGAAGATAGCTTCCACGGGCCCGCAACTGCAGCCGGTCCCTCACACGAGGAGATCATGGCGTCCGCCAGATACCCTGTTTGCAATAGCTGAGCGCAGAGCCGTTTATTGAGAGAGTTTGGCCATACATTGGTTTGAATAGGCGAGCATCTCGGGGCCAACCACAGGCCGCGAAACAGCCCCTAGCGGTGGTCGTGTGCTCTAAATTTGTGCCACGACTATACTTCGTTTCACCTTATGTGCGAGCGAAGGCAAAACTGGAAGCGCGAGCACGAAAGCTCCGTGCGTTCAGGCTTTGCTCGAGCGCGCGAGCTGGGGAGAAATGCAAAAGGCGCTGGTCTCGCGCTTCTAGCTTTGGCTTCGCTCGCAGATAAAGTGAAACGAAGTATAATTTGAGCCGTGCCGAGCGGAACTCCGCGTCTCAAGACGCTCGCGCACCCCACCCTTTGCACTGCTTTCTTTCAGCCAGTCTCAGGACGCTGTTCTAGCAGTGCAGACAAAGGCATGGGCACGAGCGCGTGGCTTTGGAAAGTGCCTCCTATGCACGAGGTCTCGTACAAACAAAAGCGTTTCGCTGAGCTAGGCTCACGCGCCTGTGCCTTTGTCTTCACTGCAGACATTTGTGAGATGGAGTAGAGGTCTCCTGATTGGTCGACGCTGTGTCACAAATTTAGTTTACGCTCTAAGCGTGGGGGGAATATTTGGCGCTGGCGGCGGCCTTTGCTCCGCCTATTGTCCAAACTCTCCTAATATACGGCTCTGGCTGAGCGGTGTTTGCCAACTTCCGGTTCCTAAGGAAATTTCGCTTAGCCGTTGACAAACGACGACGACGATCCGCAAGCATGTCTAAGCATGACTCTGAGGACTACAGTCCGGAGGTTCCAGAATTATGCTTTCACAGGCTCTCAGCCAATAGACCTATTGCTATATCGCCTAAGCATCAATGAGAATGCAGGGATTGGTGTTCCACGCGCCGCACGTGCCGGTGTCAGCAGTAGTTACTTTTCTAATGCAAAAGCCTAAAACAAATTGTATCTTGCACGAGCGTTCGTCAACGCTTTATTTTGGGTATTTACTTCGAATCTTTTATAAGGGGAAGGTGTGCGCATGTGGCGCGTGGAAGACCAATCCCTGCATTCTCCTTGATGCTTAGGTAATTTTGCAATAGGTCTTTTGTCGACGTTTGTCAACCGTGAAACAGAATTTCCCATGGTACCGGAAGTTGCCAAACGCCGCTCACCTATTGCCCATAGCAGAGACCAGCGATACCGACGAGCGGATGGTGGGGTCACGCGATGAAAGGAAGGTGGATGATGGGTCCGAGAATCGCGTAGCTCCCCCTCCGCGCTGTCAGCTCAGAGGTGAAAGCAGCATAGCGGAGTTGGTGATCGGCGAGCGAGCCTCAAGGAGGATTATCGGTCTTAGCGGTTTTCTTCCTCTTTTTTACGACTCGACTCGAGCGACGCGAGAAGTGTCTCCCCCCACCACGGTGTGGTCGCGCTGAGTGGAGCAGATTACCGTCTCTCTTAAGAACGAGCGGAGTCTCGTAGAGCGAAGCCAATTTGCGTGTCTCGATTCAAGGGGGCTTTAACCGGCCGCCGCTTAACCCACTCGACCGACACGCCGAGCTCTAAGCCGCGGTGACGCCAATCGCGCTTCCTAAATAGACAGTCCGCAGACGCCGCCCGGCTCTTCCTTATACCCACACTGTCTGCAGATAAAGCGAGCGTGCTTCGAACATGACTGAGGCGTCATCGTGTCCGCGTCTTTTGTAAAGAGCAGTCTTTAGACAGTTGTGCGCTCCGACTGTCTCCAGACAGCTTATGTATGACCCATGGGACAGGACACGCCACAGACAGTGTCAGTGTCTGCAGAGCGTCTCTTGTACGATAACGCGACTTTTACGCTCAAGGGCCACATTCATAGCCAACAACAAAATTAAACCGGCAGGGAGTTTTTTTTTTCTTTTTAGTTGTCCCGCTTACAGCGCAAGTTTCCTACATTCGATGAAGCTCAGGCTTGTCCTGAGCCTCGAGAGTGCACGCGATACCGAGGTACCACGCCTTACCGTTCTCATCCTTTCAGTGACTACAGACATTCTATGTTGCTATGTTAAGCTCTCCGTCTAACTAGCACAATTCAGAACTAGAAACTAGCAGTAAGCTTCTTATTCGTTCTCTTAATGTCTTTCAATAATACGCTCCAGTATTTTGTTTTCATTTTTTTTTAATTAAAGATAAGCTTTCTTTTTCTCGAGAACTTGGAAACTTCTTCTCGTATACCCCCCCCCCCCCCCTTCCCGTGTCTGGCAAACTGAACTACTGCTCCTACGTTATGAGAAGCGTCTTGAGCGTGATCACTATAATAAGAAAGCGGACGTAGACGAGGGAATATTTCGCCCGCACTAGACCTATCGAGCACTGCGGATCCAACGAAGTGGAATCCAGCAAACGAAAGACGGACGAATTGCAATAAAATTTTAAAATAAATGGTTTATACGCAACTGATTCCTCAAATGAATGGATGGTTATGAATATTGTTCTAGCTGCGCACATACGTTGAATGTACGTCGAAGAGTGAAATTTTGTCGTTTGAAATTCGTGGCGCAGCTAAAAACATTAGCCGTGTTTCTCGCCTATGCGTACCACTTGGATAAATCGAGGCAAAAGTAAGGCACTTTAAGCGAGCAGGAGCGTGTGGTAACTTTATCAATTTAAAGCAGATGTAAAGAGTATTAACACTGCATTTAACTATTCATGAAAGTCATCGGTGCTGCGCGGGAGATGTTACTCAAACCATAAATATATTTGTCACAGTGCATCGTTTCTATTTACCCTCATTTCATTTCTTCTTTTTTCCTTACTTGTTTATCTCTCATCTTCTTTCCTTTACAAAACCCAAAGCGTAAATGACGCTGCCGAGGCGACCCACCCTTCTCAAAAAATCCGAAGCGTGCAGGATTTCCCCTGTAAAGGCAGCTTCTCCTTGGAAAGACTCCCCATCCGGAACTGCACGCTTTACAGGGGCGAGACCCTATTTCGTCGCAAAACTCAATCCCCCCCCTTTTTTCCATCGCTAGTGATGGCGAAACCGGACGCTCGCATCATACCTCGCTAGCACCGATTTTTTTTTTACACTTATATTTTTTTTCTTTGCCGCCCGCGTCGTTCCTTCTCCTTCGGACAAAAGAGGAACTCGACGCTAAACAACGCAGCGGCGGTTCTTTGACTGCCTCTTAGATCGCAACAGCTTGCGCGCACGATCGGGTTCCTTCAATGAACGCGCCTTCGTTTTACGAGGGAAGAAAAAAGGAAGAGAAAAAACGCGCGGGAAAAGAGAGGGCCTTTCGGAGTCCGCGGAAGTTCATTTAAGACAAGTGCGCGCGAGCGCCGACGCGTGTTACGATGGTAAAATCAGAAAACGCAAAGAAAAGGGAAATAACTTCTGGATCGATCACTTTTGTTATTATTTCCTTTCGCGGAAAGAACGTGTACTCTCCGAAATAGTAAGTTGACGGAAACTCGGAAGCAATGGGAGTGCGCTCGCGTAGAGTAAAAAAGGAAAAAAATATCGCGTTGTTCTTGTTTGAGCATAGCCCCGGCCAAAACCTCGAACCGAAACAAAACGAAGAAAGTGAATGCAATTTTAACTAGAACAATGTCGTCCAATCTGGGCCTGGAAAGAAAAAAAAAATCTCGCGACACACGCAGAAAATTAAGACTGAAATAGGAACAGCGAATGTCTGGCCGAGTTAGGAGAAGTAGAAAAAAGCAACGCGTCAAACGGGAAGAGTCGGGAACGTATTAGAATTCAATACACTAATCAAAATAAAGCGCAAGAAAAAGAAGGTCTCGAGAGCCGACCGCTTACGTTAGCTGGTTTACGAAGACGATGATTCAGGTCGTCTGGATAGCGTCAGTTCCGTACCCCACACTCATTTTCCCCCTTACTTTCCCTCATACCAGAGGCATACAAAGCTATGGAAAGAAACAAAGAAAAAAAGAGCTATGCAGGTAGGAACGAACAAGATGGGAGATGGATTCAAGGAAGCAATTGAGAGAGCGATAGATAGATACAGAAAGATGTAAAAAAAGACGCATAAAGGGAAAACGGAAACGAAAGAAAGAGGAGAAGGGGAAAAAACGGCATTGATAAATGGTTGCCAGACGGACGTTATACGATAACACGTTTCTCCCGCGAAGCTCTCCGTAAATGAGCCGCGCCGGGATCGGCTGGCCACCCGGCAACCCCGGAGCGTCCGGCGCGGCGCTAATCGTAACTCATCGCCACCATCGATTCCCCGGGACGCCCTAATGACGCCTCTCCCTGACACGTGACCGCCTGTTGTTGCCAGATGCTCGGCCCGGCATCCACGATGCAGCCGCGGAGGGATTACTCAAAGTTGCTCTCGGTGTGGGTTCGTTCGGTATGCTCCGCTTCGCCTTTAAGCTGACACCGCGGTGGGAGCTACGCGCTGGCCAGACCAATCAGCCTCCTCGCTCGGATCAGCTGACCCCGCTCTTTGGGGTTAGGGTATGGGGCGGAAGTGTGATCACGTGGCGGAAGAGCGAGCGTGTGATTGGTCTAACGAGCACGTAGCTTCCACCACACTGCCGGCTTAGAGGTGAACGGAGTACAGCGATCGGTTCACTTCCCGAAACTGGTTGCGAAAAGAGCCTGGAGGCGTTGTTGGCTCGGGTGGCTTGATGTTGAGATGTGAGAACTACGCCTCCTGACGGACGGGAAAGGTAATGAGCTCGTAGCCTAATTGGTGCTCTAATTCGGTGAGGCCTGTTTCTTTGTTTGTTTGTTTTTCTCGGAGCACGTTCGGCGTTGTTAACTGCAGCCGGGCTGTTTTTTTTTTGTTTTTTTTTTAATGAGATGGGACAGGCGCCTTCACTGGGGAATACATGCGAGTTCGATGGACGAGTAGCCGTCCAATGGAGAATTTGTTTATTTATATGATGTACATATAATGTGAGTGCATAGTACACTTTCATTACCACATTGGTGTATAGATTCTATGTTTTACACAAAAGCATCATAAACTATCGTGTAGAGAAAATGATCCTTTAGCAACCACTTTTAGGAGTCATTTAAAAACGGTACAAAGTTAAAACTTTCCGAAAAGTCAAAAGCTTCAAAATCCCACGCGAAAATCTTAAATGCTGTCGCATTTAGAAGTTTTGCGGAAGATGCGTTTGGCGACGTCGAGTCTGAATTTAGCGTACCAGCATCCAAACATTTGTCGTTTTTGTGTGCGTCTGGTTTAGTGCGAAACGTTTTATGAACGGGTTCTTTCCTCGCCCACACAAAATAAGCGTAAACCGAGGCGCCTGGCGTCGCCTTCCTGCGGAAACACGAAACCATGCGCACGCTTTGAGAAAATGGCGGACGTCAATTAGGACGCGTGCAGGGTTTACGCGAAACGTGATCTGGGCAACCAGGCGGTCATTAGCGAAGAAAACCATTAGCAATCTAAAGTTTAAAAAGAAAAAGCGCGCAGGCTGTTCCAGCAGAAAAGGGCGCGTGTCTTTCCCACGGAACTGAAATATGTCAACGCTCCAGGAGCTGCTTGCATTGCTCCCGGGATGAGGAACACAACGTCTGCGTCGTGTTCGTCAACGAACTTGGGCGTGTTTCGTATTTGATTGTTCCGCTCCGAAACCTGTATGGGGCACGGGACCTTGGTCAGGTGTTATTGCGCCCCTTTTGTATTTGTCACCTCACTTCAAAATGGCGAATAAATAAAATAAAATAAAATAAAATTTAAAATATATCACGGTTAGGAAACTACATCTGAACTTGCGACAACCGGTTCCACTCTTCGATGGTTTAGAAAAAAATAATGATTGGCATACATGTTACTCCTGGCGCGGTACATCCTCAATTGAAAAGCGTGGTCATTCCGTCAAAAAAAGAAACAGAATACGTTTGTTTTTGTTTTTAAGTAGGTTCTGCTAATGTTCTTATTCTTTTCTAAATAAAAAAATAGTTTAATCGCAACTTCTGCTGGCGAGTGGAAAGTAACCCAGAGTTAGGTTCATTTTTTACGTGACATAACAGTGTGACGCGTGACGTAAAAGTCAGCTGAATTTAAACGCGGTAGTGAAACTGTGTGCATTAGTTTGCAACGTCTCGGCTCTCGGGTGATTTTTTTGCAGAAGAGGTAAAAACAACTGGATTTTTTTATAGTTTGCTTTTTACTTTTCTTTCTTTTTATCAGGCGAAAAACGCAATGAGAACAAAATCCTTCCATCCGTCCTCCCGTCAAGTGGAAGTCTCCAAACCGGACAATCTAACCCCGAGAAAAGGCAGACTCGCAACTCGGGCGGCGAGAAAAAATCAGTGACCGCTTTAATGGGCATTGAGACGAGCATCGGACCGTTCACACTACCCCAGATTAGAGAGCTTAGATTGAAGAGGTGAAGCGACTGAAACCATGAGTAGCGCTTGCAATTTAATGGCGGACGCCTCGTGTGCATACTGGTCGCGAGTGCGCATGCGTTGCGTTCTGGCGTGGCGTGGAGGGAGGAGACGCTTGCAAACGATGGACGCTTTTCAGCTCTTCGCAGCTCGTACCGCGAACGCGGTTCGTAAACCACGTGACTCCGATCGTGCAGTTTGAACCACTCTCAAATCTAGGCACACTACTCCATCACCGGCTGGTTTCGTCACCTGACGCCCGGGGCTGACGCCATTTGTCTCGCGTCTAGACGATCCGCTTTGCAACGAGGAGCGATGGCAAAAACAAAACAAAACAAACAAGTGGTGTCTAGCTTCTTTGATCTCAGTCTGAGACAAGTTTCAAAATCGAAGATCAAAAGCATCCCTCTCACTTATCGATAGAAAATGCGCAAAATAATTCTTTCTTTTTCTTTTACCTTTGCGTTTTGGGCGAGGAGTAGAATAGCAAAAACTTGACGCGAGACAGGCTTTTACCGTTTTGTAACTGGATTCATTTAGGAGGCCAACTAACGTATTCTTCCCGCAGGCCCGAAAGAACGTCGAGTTTGCAACTTTCGCGTCGACACAAAGTAGCGAGAAATTAATGCTGTTGACGACAGCCGAAACTTTTCAAGTGCAAATGAATTGCCAACGATGTTTTTTTTTTTTGTTTGCGTTATATTTTTCCCGACTGGTGTTAGATTGAGCAACTTCATATATAACACCGTTAATCCGACTAATATGGTTAAGATCCTATGACGCCCATCCTCCCGAAGTCGTCACGAAGTGGCAACAAAAGAAGTGCTAGAAACCGGCGGTTCATTTTTCCGGTTGTTGAGACCAGGTTGGATTGTTTTTCGCAACTCCAGCCCGCCGCTCGCCCTCTCGCGGACGAACGAAGAACCGGATGAACGGGGAGTGCGGCAGAGATGGTGGCAGGGACTCTCAGCCTTGGTGCTGCTGCTAGCATATGCGTCTGGTCGGTGTGTACCTGCATCGTGCACTCTTAACAACAAAAAAAAGAGCACGTTTAATAAGAAATTGTTGTTTTCCGCTTCGAAACTTCAAAAAAAAAAAATCAACATGCTAATTTTATCAACTCACATCAACATCTTCGTCACCCGTGGTATGTCCCTGATTTGACCACTTTGTATTGGCAGCCAAATAAATTAGTGTTACCACACTTGCCACGGTTCGAGTTGCGAAGAAATAGGGCTCCGCTTCTTTCTTTCGTTTTATTTTCTTAAATTATCGATAACTTTCGAAACTGCACCCCCGAGACAATTTTATCAAAAACGGGAAAACAGAAAATCCCCGAATTACAGCCTGTCTTTAGAATGAGAAAAACTCAAGCTTCTGGGGATAAGATATGGAACTGATATTTTCTTTTGTATTTACCTCGGACACAGCCACACTAGACTAAACGCGTGGCAGCTTTTTTGTTCAAAACCACAATCCTTATCTCGTTTCACTTGAAATAAAGAGCTCGCTGGTAACGGTCATTAAAGATAAGAAAAGAGGCACAAAGCACCAGGACGGACAACACGTTTCCCAACTGGCAGCATTGTGCCAGTTAGGAAACGTTTCGTTGCGAATTATCTGATTTCGTTATCTTATCGGCACCAGGGCGTTTTCCAAGTATTCAAATTATGCGCACCTTGCTTGGAGGTTGAGGAATCCCGTACAAGTGTCCTAATTACTTCAGCCCGGATGAAACACCGATTTCTCGTCCGACACCGAAAAACGCCGAATGTGTGGAAAATAATAAACCCCGGAAAAAACAAACAAATTCTATAAAAATAAACCCCGAAATCACGGAGCCATAGCTATAGAAGATCTGGCGAAGCAAGCAAGTGAACGCAAGAGTCTTTGCGGACGCGGCGTCTCAACCGGTCTTTGTTTCAACGGGAACTAGCCTACATGTAAGAGGTGGAGCGAGACAAACCCATGACCGAGCACTCGTAATTTAACGTCCGATGGCTTCTCCGCAGAATAATGGCACGTCCGCATGCGTGTCCACGTGCGCTGTTGCTCCACCACGACCAAGATGGCGGAAAATTATAGCAAGAAACGGTTGTGACGTCATGACGCGGAAATTTTGAGGTCGAATATAAATGCGAGGTAACGCACCAGTCGTAGGCGCATTTCAGGTCCTATATCCTACAGTCTACCAATGCTTGTCAGATATCTAGAAATTAGCTACCGTTTAAAGGGGTACGGAAACGAAATCACGTGACCGCGAGCTCTCTACTTGTCGCTTGAAAATCGGCCAGCGAGAAGCGCAATCTCGTGACGTCAATAGTTACTGCACTGCCAAGGGTACTGTAGTTGAGAGCGTTGCCGCTTGGTGGAGGTGCCCGGAAACAGCGCAAAACAATTGACAAAGAGCGAGTAAAAGAAGTGCACGGACAAAGCGCTGACTATTAACTGAAAGTTTGATTTTCAAGCGAACCAGAAAATAAACACAGGAAGCAGAGAGAAAAGAACCAAACAAGACACAAAAAAATACAACTCAATAACAAGACTTCTACTACGTCATATCTCTTTCACACGTGCCTGCCACTGTTCTTGATAGACAGGACCTCGTTAGCCACCAAGTGCACCGACTGTGCGCTAACACATTCCCCTTCCCCTTTTGATAAAATTAAAAAGGCCTGTTCAATCTCTCTGGCGGTCTTAATTTTGTTACGCACCAGGATCGTGAATTCATTGAGCAAAGGCACGAGGCGCACCTACTGTAATGTACCGCTAAGTGGCCAGCGGGGGAGGAACGGAGAGCAAGGGAATGCTCCGTCGCCCTCACGTTCACGCACCTCCCTGTTTGTCCAATGTATACCCTACCACATGTGAAGGGGATCTGGTACGCAAACCCTAGTACGCATGGGACAAAAGGAGTGCGGTGGTTAACATCACAATGAAAATCACTGGTCCTCCCTCGGTTAACAGCAGAACACAGTCGTGACAACTTCTGGGGTGCTTTTTATCAAGAACAGTGGCAAAGACGTGTGAAAGAGATATGACGTAGTAGAAGTCTTGTTATCGGGTGGTATTTTTTGAGTCTCGTTCGGTGCTTTCCTCTCTGCTTCCTGTGTTTATTTTCTGGTTCGCTTGAAAATCAAACTTTCAGTTGATAGTCAGCGCTTTGTCCGTGCACTTCTTTTACTCGTCCTTTGTCAATTTGTTTGCGCTGTTTCCACTTTTAATGACCTGAATATGCGGGGACCTCCACCAAGCGGCAGCACTCTCAACTACAGTACCCTTGGCAGTGCAGTAACTATTGACGTGACGAGAGCGATACGAATTGCGCTTCTCGCTGGCCGATTTTTAAGCGAGAGGTAGAGAGCTGGTCGGTCACGTCATTTCGTTTCCGTACTCCTTTAAGAAAGGTCAGGACGTAGCGAGTCCCCCGCACTTCATTACCCCTCAACAGCCAATCAGATCGCGCCATTAGCCTTTAAGGACACCGAAGAACGAAAAACGTAGCAATGAGCATGAACACATAATACGGAGCGTAAGTCCATCCTCTTCTTGCGTAGAGAATGCGGTGACGTCAAAACGCCGGGCTCTGATTGGCTCGATGGGAAGGATAGTGGGTGCACCGCATGGCAGCTAGTTTTAAGGTCAACCCACTATCCTTCCAATCATAACCGTGGACCGCATGGTAGCTATTATTAAGGTCAACCCACTATCCTTCCAATCATAACCGTGGACCGCATGGTAGCTATTATTAAGGTCAACCCACTATCCTTCCAATCATAACCAATCAGAGCTCGGCGTTCTGACGTCACCGTAACCCCTGAGCAAGAAGCGGACGAACTTGCACCCTGTATAGCCGTGCCCTGTGTTTCTTAAACTGTCAGTGACAACGACAGCATTAAAGGCATTGCAAAATTTCTTAAATCTAAATGTACAGCGTGTCCAATTTTTTTTAAATATTTACGGTATTTTTTGTTTCTTTGTTTGTTTTTCATCGCAAACATTAACTACGTGTCGCCGAACGCTCCTTCTCTGCCCAAATGTATAGCGCTAGAGTGCTTCGAACCAGATGCCAAAGTTTCAGAACTATTCGTCATCTAATTCAAAAGTTAGAAGGGATCTTCCGCAAATGTCGATGTATAAATGGAGCCTGTATACATCCGTTTATTTTTTTTCTCTTTTTTTTTTTTGGAGGGGGGGGAGGTTGAAATTGCATATTGCTAGGATGGCACAGCAGTAAAGAAGTGTACATCTAGCCCTCATCTAAACCCTGAGCATCTTGGTTTAAAAGATCGCGACAAGACAAGGACAAAGTAAAGACAATATAGACGATAGCGCTGACTATCAACTGGAGGTTTTTTGTTTTTTTTTTCCATTTCCACCGCTCCCAGTATATTTACGCTGGGGAAACAGCCAAATAAACAGAGTGCGAAAGGAAAGACACAAAAATACATCTAGCCTCAGCCTCTTATGAATTAGATTATAGAGTGCTGTGCCGTAGTCGGTCCCGAACATGCACCGGTAAAGAAACACATTTCTTTATCGGACAGACCAACGGAGGGAATGCTGACACATTCGTCTTTTAGTTGGTTTATTTCGTAAGCTTCTATTATATCTTGAGTTAGTTTGTCACGGTGTCTTTTTAGTATTTTGCTTTTTTGGTAGTCGGGAATTCATCCACAGTCACGGCAGTGAAATCCCAGATGACTGGAGATTTGTTTCGTTACATTATACGGATGTTCCCTTAATCGGTCATTAATTCACCGTTCTACATCGGACAAACTGGACGGTGAATTAATTGCCGATTAAGGGAACATCCGTATAAGGTTACAAAACAAATCTCCGGTCATTTGGGAATTCAGTGCCGTGAATGTGGATGAACCTCCGATAGCCAAAAAAGCTAAATAATCAAAAAAACATGGTGACAAACTAACGCGAGAGATGATAGGAGCTTCCGAAATAAACAAGCTAAAATACAAATGTGTCAGCATGCCCTCTCTTAATCTGTCCGTTAAAAAATTTTGTTTTGTTACTGGTACATGTTAAAGTCCATCGATACTTCTTTTTATAAGTAACGACAACCGATACAAATGACAAAGCACATTCCGCTGGAACAAAATGGCGTCACTCAGTTCAGACCTCTGCTGTGCACCTCCATTCGCTTCCTGAAACCTTCTCAGTCACGCAGTCGGCGCCTCAAAGAAGGTCGCTACTCGTAGGAAGCTCTTATCTAGGGACTTGAATGCATGTTAGGGACCGACTATGACACAGCACTGTATAATCTAACTAATAAGATGCTGAGATTGAGGGTATATTTGTGTATTTCTTTTCGCACTCTGTTGATTTGGCTGTTGCCCATGCTTATACTAGGAGCGGTGAAAATAAACTCGCCGAAGACACTTAAGACCGCTTACGTGTAGAAGTGCGAAAGCATTCCTACACGCAGCGCATTCTTACAAGCAGCGTGCCACGTCTTCCTTTCGCACACGGCGCACCGGCGGTGATATCGCGCTCCCCCACTGCGCAGGCGCGATGAACCCCGCCGGCCTCACGACGGCTTCCGTGACAAAGCAACTGCGTTGCTGTGCTCTTCTTTGCGTTTTATTTCTGAGGCGCGTCCGCCTTGACCTTGAGCGCCCCCGCCGGCTACCGTGACGAAGCATCTGCTTGGCTGAGCTTTTCTTTGTGTTTTATTTCTGGGGCACGTGCTCGATGACGTTGTTTTATGACCATCTTTCGGGGACAACGCCGACTGCTTTCGCGTAATGGGACAAGTAAGGCTTTCGTCTTAATAAACCTTCAGTTGATAGTTAGCGCTGTCGTCTGTCTCGTCCCAAACATACATTTTGGTAAGCTCCGAGACACGAATAAACAGAGTAACAGATAATCGTCTTGTTCGTTATTTAATATTTTGTGCCTCGTTGAGATTACGATGTTCCCTAACCAGAACGCTTGCATACTCTCATGTCTCACATTTCATCCTCTGAAACAATTACGACACGCGCCGCTTTCCGACAATCATTGCTGCGACTAAAAGCAACAGATGTTTTTGTGCGAGCAGTGGAAGACTGATAATGGCAAATTTAGCTTTTAGTCAAACAAAGCCGGGCAGGATTCCTTTACTGCGTAATGTCTCCTCTGGTAAAAATCTCTGTCTCTTTCAAGAAAACCGAGATGGCAGCGTGGAAAAAAAAAAAGAACTCTCCTCTTGATGCGAAGACGGCGACTTTCGCGAAATGAGCTCGTCTTGGTGACTTGGGTCGGCTTCCGTAGAAAAGGCAGTTAACCAAATGTCTTCCGAGAAAATTAAATTGGGAGCCCGAGACATTTAGGACGTCGCGAGAGGCTTTTTGTCGGTACTTTATGTTTCTTTCACAGTGAATGAGCTTCCTCGAGGGTTGTAGCTTAGGGTCATAAGCATTCATCGTCTCGCTTGCTTCGCTTCTGGTTAGCGTAACTCACATAACCGTCCTTTCTTACTGTCCTGGGAATTCGTCTTTATGGTTCGACCAAGGCGAGCTGCGAACAATAGTCCGTGCCAACTTGAGAAACGTATGAATAGACGATTACCGAGTAGAAGAATACTAAAGTACAAATCACAAAACAAGAAACGTCATCAAACAAACGACACCCTGTTTTCAGTGTCCTTAGTGAATCTAAAGATTTAACTGTCCATTTGTTATTGTTCAAACAATCCGCCTTCGTACTTCTGTGAAGGCGAGACGAGCGGACAACAATAATAAATAAACGAACGGGGAATGCGATGACGTAAGTGGTCTGCTCACCACCATGCGTTGAACGCTATCGTGCGTACAGTGAATATATCAAACTTTCTTCAAACGCAGCATTGAATTTTAAGCAGAAAACATAACTATACTCGTCTGACATAAAACGAAGTGTTGCGCATTATACACGCGCAGCTCGAAGTAGTTTTTACAAGATTTGGTTGGCGGAGGAAGAAACTATGCTTTTGACGCTTGAGTCGTGTACGTCTCAATAAAATGTTGGCAAGCTATTCTAAAATTCATCCGCATATTTATTTATTTATTTATTTATTTACCCTAAAGGCCCACACGGGCATTACATAGGGGGGAACAACAGTACAGAATTTGAAAAACAAAAACCAAGCAGCAACACACAATGAATAAAAATAAAAATTAAATAAAATGCATACATATAGAAAAACATTATGACGCGTTCCGGCACTTACAGCAACAATGGAGATATATATACACAGCAAAGGTAAATAGGTGCACAAAACTGAAGACGAAAATTTCAATTCAACTTAGCCTACTCAAGTAGCATCGTGTTTACGGCGGCAACAAAAGACTCATGATCACCGATTGAGGCAATTTCCTTGGAAGGCTGTTCCAATCCGAAATTGCAAGAAGGAGAGGGGAATTTTTAAACATGTTAGTTCAACCATATATGGGATTAATTTTAAAAGGGTGATCCAAACGGGGTGATATATAGTGGGCTGGTCGTAAAAAAACATCTTTAAAAGTTGAAGAGCTATGGTAGAGCTTGTGAATAAACGATAGGTGTGCAACTTTCCTTCTGGTGTGAAGGGGTGGTAAGTTGAGTCGATGTTTGATACCGGTTACACTAGTAAAGCGGGAGTAGTCACGAACTATAAAACGAGCGGCTTTGTTTTGAAGTGATTCTATATTTTCTCCTAGATATGATTGGTGAGGATGCCAAATGATGGATGCATACTCCAGTTGGGATCTGACAAGAGTTGAGTAGGCAACGAGTTTTGTTTCTGGGTTTGCTTGGAAGAGAGTACGTTTAAGGAAGCCTAGAGTTTTCATCGCTTTGTTAGTAACATGTTGGATGTGAGTGTTCCAGCTAAGGTCAGATGAAAGGTGAACACCAAGATATTTAAATGAACTTACATTTTCGATGGGATCATTTCTGATTAAGTATGTGTGCGAAGATGGATGACGTTGTGTGGTGAATGTTATAGCTTTCGTTTTGCTTGTATTTATTTGCATCAACCACGTGTCGCACCAGTCAGAGATTTTATGCAAGTCATCCTGTAAAATTTTACAATCCAGAGGACCTTAATTAATTCAGCATATAAAAGAGCAATTCAGTATTGATCCGCGATAAGCCGGACTTTTTTTAACGATGCAGTTCTTGTGCTGAACACTAGTATAGACTCGTAAAAATTACAGGAGAACGCTTAAGCTTCGCCTTTAAGAGTGGAACGCGATAAATGAACATACAAACCCCCGCTTGTTCCCAAGCCATGCAAGCCTGTCTGGCTCGCAACCGAAGGGTCGTGGGTTCGAATCCCGCCTCCGCCTAAACTTCTTTGAATTTTTTTTATTAAATCTAATGAATTTCTTTACAAAGCGTTTTGATACATTCGGCGAAACCTAATTCGCATTACACGCGATGTTTTATAATCAGTTTCGATTCACGCGTGGCGTCACGTTTCACGTGTGCGTTGTGGGTTGTTTGAAATTCCTGTGCGAAGTCATGTGGCTGTGACGTCATGACCCTATCGACCAATCAGAATTTCAGCGGCACGCCACGGATGCCGGCTTTTCTCGTCACGCCACCGACGCCGGTTTTCCTATGACACGAGCTCCTTAACGATATCGCTTTTATAACCCTTGGGAATATTTATCGGAACTGAATATGTAACACATTCTGAAAATAACTAACTCAGCACCTGAAAAGCGTATGCGTGCACATAAAACATAATATGCCAACTCGTTAGACCGAATATCGTATACCGCACGCACCACATGCAATGGCAACGGCGATCGGCAGTTCTGGAAGCGACCGAAGCAAACAATATATAGGACTTACATTCAAAGCCGAAAACAACGTCGTTAGAAAAAACAAAAAAACGTTCAGTGGCACAAAAAACCGCGTAGAAATGCATGCAGCGATCGCGCGCGTAATACCGACGTAATGCCGACCTAATCTCGACGTAATGCCGGCTTAACGTGAACACGACCTTTCCCTAAGACCTTCGGATGACACTCGGACGACGTTGCCCGCTCAAATCTTCCTTGTCCTGCGCCGGGAAAATATCGCCATTTCTGTTTCTTGTCCGGGTTCACCTTCTTCCTTCGGCGGCGTCTTCCATTGGGCATCATCCCCGGATTACCCCGTTTGCAGCAGGTCTTCTCATCCTTGCAGCATACACAGCTTTCGGGATTCAAGCTGCAGTCTGGATAAAACAAAACAGCGACGCACCGAGCGCTGTCCCCTGGGTCCGATTTTGGCCACCGTGAGAGCGAAGGCGAGATCTCATTTGCCTGTCACGGAGAGACAGGAGATGGCGTTCGCAGACGCTTTGTTTGCTAACGCGAGCACAAAACGCGGTTCGTCTGCTACGAAGCGCCACGCGCAGACGGAAGTAAAACAAGAAAACTCCGGACGTCGTCTGCTAACAAACCAGAAACAAAAAATAAGTTAATTGTCCGCTACGAACCGAGCACCGCGGCGACGTGAGACCGGACGCGGGCTTAAAACTTGATTGTCTGCTATCTCCCGTTGGAAGCCATTGACAACCCGCGCTTCGTTTGCAAATCTCGGGTAGTTCTGCTGCCGTACACAAACTGACATCGCCCGGTGGGTGAAAGGGTACGAAAGACAAGCACGTGAGAGGCCGCGAAACCACTTTCGCATATGTATGTGGGCGACGTTCTCACAAACGTTTTTTGTCCGATTGTGAGCTCACGAACGGGTTAAAAGTTTATCACTGGTGGTTTACGCCGAGAACGTGGTGCCAGGTCAAATCAGCAGCCTTGGTCGCCATTGCGCTCTTTTCTAAGAGAAAAAACTGCCCGTCTCTTCGATACACCCCAAAGCCGCTCTGAAAGCAAACAACTTATATCCTATATGACGTCATGGTACCACGTGACGTCACTATGTTACGTGACCAACAGGAAAGCCAGGAAAGCACTCGGTCTAGTGTTCTTACATCAGGTGACACTGATGTTACGGTTCTACGTAGGAGTGTCTATTGACGTCATGGTGGCACGTGACGACGAACGTCACGCTGATGACGGTCGTCACGTGACAGCATGACGTTATCGAGGCTGCATCCCAGGCGCGGCCACGAAAGCGCTACGCGCTGGCCCAATTAATGGTACGCATTCAAATAGGCTGCTTCTCCAATCTTCTTTTACTTAAAGATAAGCAATTATTCTATCAATGGGACTGTACGCTGCACAAAGAAGGCATTCGTGCATAATTTCATTCGCCCGATAAATTTTGCGAAGCGCCGCGAGCCCCGCACGAAACACACCCGCACGGAATATCGGCCGCGAAACCTTGTCAATAGCGCGCGAAAAGCAGGCGACGCTCGGAGAGTGCGTTCCGTGATAGCGTGGCGCGCCCAGTGCAGAAAGCAGCAACGGCAAACACACACACACGTCGACGAGAAAGCAGCGGAGCTATACCAACAAGCCCTAAACCACGACACCCGAGATAACAAAAAAAAAAAAAAACAGGAAAGGGGGGGGCAAGCCATCGACACAGGGCGTCGTCTACCGTACATCTAGGTCCGATCCAACACGGCGGCTATCTGGTTGCCTGCGGAGCGGCCAACCACTCGGCCGGCCATCCGTCTTCATCCATCAGGACGGTTATCGGGGCCTCCGGTGTGTGCGAGCGACGCCGACACCGAACCCGACGTCGCAGCGAGGCCCTCCTGATGTCTTTCTCGGGCTCTTGGCGGTCGCACTCTGCCCCTCGTCGCCTTCGGATGGACCGCAGAACACGCTACGAACCATCGAAGCCTGACGCCCCGCTCACGCAGCCAATACATTACCGACAATAAAAAAAAAACAGTCGGCAGACACTGTCTGAGACGTGTGCCGACGTTCCTCTCGCAATCATTATACAAAAAAAAACTGTCTGAAGAGACGATCGAAGCACGCATTTGTATCGAGCAAACATGCTCCAGACATGCTTGACGCGCGTCCGCAAATATTTCTGTCCTCGTGTTTGCAGCGAACAGCGTGTGTTTTTTGTACTATATGCGAGCAGTGGGGACCCCAGCGCTGCTATACGCAGGCATCAAGCGGGCCGCGCCAGAAAGTGCATCCTCATGGCGCTCGTTGGCCTTGTGAGTTTGGAATCCCCGGATATACAACTTACATTCACGCCACAAAATCAATCACGCGTCAAAAAAAAAACGGGCACACGACGTCCCAGTTACTGTGCGTGATGGCTAAATCGGCGATAGGAAACGCGCCAAGACGATAAGTGCCCTGACGGTGCGCTTTTGGCTTCCCTCGATTATCTTTATTGAATCGTAGAGTCGGCTGCGAGAGGACTTAAAGTGAAGCCGAGCATAAAGCCCCTTCACAGAATTCACTCTTTGAATTCCCATGCCCGAGTCCCACTGAAGCGACGAACAGAAACAACCGACACCGACAGGTCTCAAGCACGTCCAGCGTGCACGCCAAGATACACTCCTTTCGACACAGTGCAAACAAGCCATCAAATGTTTTTTTTTTTTTTTTAATATTGAAAAAGTTGTCATTAAATCGACTATTCTAGGTGAGAAGCTCGCGAGGGGCGCTTCTGTTTTTCTCACTATGGGTAGTGCACATGCTACCCACACGCTTGTGTTTTAATTTTCATAAAAAATTGGGTTGTGTGTATGTTTATACAGCCTAGAACTTGGTCTGCCTCAACGGGCGACGAGTCTTTCAGCTGTAGATGAGCAATTTAGCCAGTGCAGTATAGTGCGTAGAAGCTTGGCATTGCACGGACTCGCACCAGCGGAGGAAGTTGAAATATCTTCACTCTGGGTCGTGAAAAAAACTCCCCAAAACGGCGATACCCAAACTTATGGTGTCTCAATGTCCTTCTGTTTAGGGTGATGCCACCCTTTGTAGTACCCAATGCCGACAGTACGCGCTCACGGGGAAAATACAAAGAAATCGACGAAAACAAAATGTCGCCATAGCACAGTCAGCACTACAAACGCGTGCAGGTTCACGCTCTTTTAAGCGCCTCTGAACAAAAAATAAAAATAAAAGTGTGGGACAACATGGCAAGATGTCTCCACCCTAAACAAAGCGCACATGAAGGCACCCTACCTAAACTTCCCCCCGCGAATAGAAGACTGCAAGCTGGGCGACCGGCCGCCGCCATGTCTCTCCTCGTGCGGGCACGCCCGTGCGATTGCAACCTTGCCAAAGCTACGTTCACGCGCACGCCGCACGTGCTTCCGCGCGTAAGGCACCAGTCGAGACACCATGCTTGCAATTGTCTATACACGATTGCAAGCAAAGCGACTGGCCGCCGCCATTTCTCTGCTCGTGCGGGAAAGCTCATGCGATTTCAAGCTTGCCAAAGCTATCTTCACGCGCACGTTACACGTGCTTGCACGCCTGGGGCACCAGTCGTGATGCCATGCTTGCAATTGTCTATAGACGATTGCAAGCAGGGTATCTGGCGGCCGCCATGCTCTTCCTCGTGTGAGCAAGCACGTGGAATTCCAGGCCTGCCAAGGCTATCTTCACGTGCATGCTGCGCGTGCTTGCACGGATGGGGCACCAGCCGGGACGCCACGCTTGCAAACGTCTATAGGAAGTATTCACTGGCGGCCATAGCTGTGTGCACGACTGCTGAGCGCGTGCTGATGGCGAGCTTCCACAGTTCTTTTGTAACGTGCATTCCGCACCCTCAAGATTGCCGGTCTTAGCAGCCTATTAATGTGGGCTCGTTCAGAGCATGCGCTCTACACATCCCCCACAAATATGGCGCCCAGTGAATACTCCTTATAACGAGGGTCTTCAAACCCCGGCCCGCGGGTCAGCTCCGGCCCGCGGAGTCGTTCCGGTCGGCTCGTGGATGACCATGGTCTTTCCAGCTCCGGCCCGCAGCCCGCGGCTACAAACGCAAAAGATAAGCGCTCATAAAAAAATCGACGCCGCGTCAAACGTCAAAAGCGCGAACGAAGTTCTCAGAAGAGATTAGATAAAACTGTAGTGTTGTGCGAATATGCAAATTTTCGATTAGTAGCTCCGAAAAGTTATGTGGCAAACTGCTAGGCAATTGTGTAGCATACGTCAAACGTACTGGCATCACAAACGTTTAGCGAGACTCTGAGTTTCCAGATGCCAGACGCCTATGTTCACCGCGCCCTTCATCAGATAGTTTAACGCTTACCACGTGTACACTTGATAACTTTTTCCTAGAACAAAGTGATACTGCCGCAAATCCGGCTGATAAACCTGGCAATTTTCCAGAGCCTTCCATACTCTCCAGCTCCTCTCCTCAGTGCGCATAGGTGGTCGGGTTCCTCCTCGCCTACCTCACTCCTCCTCGCCTACCCCTCTGGTCGCATGACCTCTCCGTTAACCATTCAGCGTGGAGCACCTCACTCCCCCTCTCCCTCCCGTCAGCCAATCAGTGTCAAGCCTCGCGGCCACGCGTTTATTCGGGGTTCATGAAATCCCGAACACCTAGACAAAGAACGTTTCACGTTAATAACACGCTATTTGATATTCTCTTCGAGATTGACCCTGATATTCGTATTTCCTCAAGTGTTGAACGCGGCGTGTTAGCCCCGTAGAGAGCGCTTCTTACTGAGCACCGGTGCGCTGCGAAGAAGCAACACCCGTGGAGCTCGCTTCCGCTGGCGTAGAAATATTGTAGTCACGTTCTTACCAGGAAATTCCACATTCAAAGCGGGATTATGCACGCGCGCGCGTGGGGCAAGTAAAAAAGAAAAAAAAAGAAACTTCCATGAATTGTGATATTTACTCTACAGCAAAATGTTCAAAATTAAACTGTGGCTGTTATGGAGTCATGGTTATATTAGGTTAGGCATAAATGCCCCGACAGCCTACGTTCATCATTCACGGTTGTCTTTTTAGTATTTTCTCGAATTCTAAATCGAATAAATAATATTTGCATACTGTAAGAATATATGCAAATGCCGTTGATCTGGTATAGCTAGGCAACTTTATAAGTTTAATTTTATGTCAAATGCATCGTTTACTTGCCATTCCCATGTAGGCAAAGGACTTTCTGAGGTCACAGTCCACAAAAATAGCTAGATTAAATTTAACTTAGCTCATATATGGACGAGTGGGAGCTTGGGAACAACCTTCACGAGTTCAGATGAATTTTTGTTCAGGCATGGTATAGTAGCAAAAAGCTCGAAGAAGCTATTCGATATTTGATTCGAAAATATTTGGCCAAAACCCCTATTCGCTTCGAATTCGCTTCGAACTCGATATCCACTATTCGCACATGCCTAGGAAACAGCATCAAAACGCCGGTTTTACCTGCGTATTATTTACTGTGCATTGTCATCACCAAAATTTCTATTTGTAGTTCGCTGCTTCACGTCTGCGTGACAATAAGAAACAAAATTCCTTCGCGTTTTCGTGTACATCGTGCATAGTGGTCTGAAACTGATGTACCATTTTCATTAGTCTTCTGCCCTGTATGAATATGCCAAAGTTTGATTTATGTATGATGGGTTCTCGGGGTAACTATTATTTTGTATTCTCGTAAATAGTAAAATATTGCACTTAAAATAAATTATATATATATATATATATATATATATATATATATATTTCTCCACCGTACATTTCTTTTTTTAATTTTTGTTCTAGTTTAAAATTTTAAATTTAAATGCTTATTTAGGCCTATTTATTTAGTCTTCCCTGGTTTATCTAGTCTTACCTGATTTCCGGCCCTTGCGGCTGAAACTAGTTCCCAATCCGGCTCTTTAGCCTTAATGTTTGGAGAGCCCTGGCTTATAGAGATGGGAAGTGCTAAAGGGAGGAGGGGGGGGGGGCTACTAACCTAGGTGGAAAACTTGACGCCCGCCAATATCCTTTCGAAGTAAAACGGGGGGAGAAAAAGCGACGAAGTCTCGAAGGCGCTAACAATGTGGCGCCGTCTACCTTTGGTAGGCTCGCAGTCTGTCGGTGCTCGTGATGTTAGTGCGAGTGACTGCAAGCTTGCCAAAAAATACCTTTCATGAAATTACAGTCAGTTCGCAGGCGAGCTGGTGGAGGTTTACCACAATGATTTAAACCCGAAAACTAAGGCTAAAGAAGAAAACTTTCTTTTTTTAACAGCAGAATGCTTTGGATTCATATCATCATGGTTAAAATACCCTGGCGTTCATGCTGCAGCTGCTTGTCGGTGTCGGTTGTTTCGAAGACCCTCGATAAAATTCAAGATTTCAAGTACCGCCAACCATTGATGTAAAAACGCGCGAGACACGTGCCCCGAGCGGGTGCTGCACTGCCGTTTGCTTCCAAGGGCCGCTTGAGACACGGGCCTCGTCCACTGGCACATTTGACGCTACTTGCAAGACAAACGCAAACACATCGAGGAGCTTTAAGTTGGTTCTCTTTGTCGCTAGCTCAGACGGTAGCCAACGCGACAAGCGCGAAAGCTCGAGGTCGCGGCTTTGAACCGTTCTTCGGCAGAACGAGCGCCCGCGCTAGAAATGGACGTCTCAAAGCCAGGAAAACGGTCTCAAAGTCTCAACTTAAACACCGGCGACCAGTCCGCGCGTTACACTTTTTTCTCCCTTCCTTTTCTCCCTCTTCTACCTTGTCCACCGTTGCCTGTTTTCTCCTTCCCCATGGTGAGGAGGATCTTCTGCCTTGCAAAATCTCGAGTCTGGTCGTCAGCCTTTAAGGGTGAACACAGCACAGTGGGACTCGGGCATTACAGCAATTTCAAGGTAGCGAGGTGCAGTGCTACGCGAACGCGCGAGACAAATCCCACGAGCGAGTGCTGCTCCGCCGTTTGTTTCCCAAGGCAGCGTGAGACACCGACCTCGTGCATTGACACATTTGACGCGACTTAGAAAACCAGTGCGAACGCCTCGGGAGTCGAAGGCGATCCGAAGCGGCGTGGCCTCCGGGATGACCGACACGACGTGCGCAGGATCGGCTGGAACGACTCGTTGCTTCCACTGGGCTCCATCGTAGGGAGAAACCGTGTGGAGACGATAGCCTATCGGTGCACCGCAGCGGGGGCAGAGAGGCCGTCGCGCACCGGAGGCACCGGGTCTCGTGTAGCGGAATCGGAACGAGAGGGAACCGCCTTGGCGAAGGCTCCCTTGAACCCGAAAAAACAAGTTTTTTTTTTCATGTTTTTTATTTAGTTTGGCTCGTTGGCTTAATTAGATTACGCGGTGTTGACCTCGCGTGCCGTAGTCAGTCAGTCAAGTGGACAAACTTGTGTTTTCATATATATGCATTATTTATAGGTTCAGTTTTTTATGCATTATTTATAGGGCGCCTACGGGTCCGTGGGATGTAGCCCCGATGCTGACGTCACCTTGTTCAAGTGACGCCATCGGCATGACGGTTGGCACATGACCTTACGTCACTTCACGTGATCACGTGCTTTCTGCAAAAAACACGATCCTTGGGTTCCGCAACGCGAGCTTTCATCCCACGTGCACTGAGTTGCAGCGCGTTAGCACACTCGAGGCCCCTACGCGCATTTGCGTTTGAGAGCGTTTGGGTGCGTTTGACTGCGTTGCTTCGAGAAACGAAAGCGAGTCATCCGGCACATCTGTGCTTCATATGCATCGTGGAATTGAATTCAAGGAATCATCTTGGTACGTGATATAAGCAGCAGGAATATCTTGGTTTCTCGAAACCGCAACGCAGTCAAACGCACTCGAACGCTCTCAAATGGAAATGTGCGTAAGGGTCTTCAGCCACCTATTCTCCCCTACACGCACACTGCCGAGAGGAGTAGAACTACGCTTGCATTCCCACGGTCGGGCTAGATTCGCACGCTTATTTTTCATATGCGGGTTGATCTGGCGCGAGAGAAAACATGCGCATTGTTCTGCGTGGGGGCGCTGCGACCCAACATTTTTTAGGGTGCCTACATGTCTGTCTGTCTCAGTGGGAAGACATCCATTGTTGCCCTGAATGTCCCAGCGCGTGACGCTCTGGCGCACTCGGTGCGTGACTTGGGCGGTGAAATGACGTCTATGCATTAACCAAAGCTACGCGCTCGAGCTGAGTGACACCGGATTGCGCGCACTTCAAAATGCATAAAAAACGATTGGGCGGAAAAATGGCTGAGATGTCACCACTCAAGCAAAAGCGCGCGTGTGTATGAAGGCACTCTAACTTTTTTCGCTGCTCCACCCTGCTGCCTCAACGGGTTCGGTTTCGCGTGGCTCGATGTCCCAAATTACGAGTCGACATCGAGGAAGACTTCTGTCGTGCCTTTTCACCAGCTGCCCAGCGATGAATCACTAACCACCGCGCGGATAAAGAGGATACAAACGGAGAACCTTGTTGCAAACGATACATTTACATTTACTGTTGAGTGCAACAGGCACTTTAAACCGGGGGATTATGAGCCAGGAAAGCGCACAAAGAAGCAAGTTCCTGCAGCCGTGCTCACGGTGTTTGATGGGTCTTCAGAGTACCTAATGCCTGCATCCAAGAATGCCCGAAGAGAACCCGTTTTGAAGCAGTCGGCATCCGCGCCGAAAAGCAGAAAGCGAAACTCAGGTGTGGCTCCCCCAAGGGGATTGTGAACAGACCCAGCAAGAGGAAGCGAACGGCTCTCAAGCAGGCGCTCTTGTACCTTCGTGTGCATAGACACAGAAAGTAGTCCTCGAGTATTGTGGTGGTCGCGCTGCGGTGCAGCTTCCGGCCGCCCGTAGGCGCTAACAGCCAACTATGTGTAAGTGCTGCATTGAAACCATAGGGGCTGTCATGCCCCACTGGAGAGGCCGTAAGAGAACAAGCGTGTAACTAGTCCGGCCGTGGCACTTTTTTGCCTCACCTGCGATAAACATCGGAAGTGTCCAAGTGATATACCGACACATGTAAATCGCGATACTATTTCTGCTACAAAATCGTGACAGTTGATGTTCCCTAAGGTTCCCTTCTATTCGTCTTTTACTCTTGAAAATTTTATTTGAAATCATCGAAAGTTGTGGTATAAAACAATCAGGTTGACTTTTTAGAAAGGCCCTCACTGCCCATAGAAGCGTTTTCCTTCAGTATATATTTTATTAGGTAGAATTTGGGAGTCAATCCGCATTGGTAGCGAGTGTTGCCTTAAAACTGCAATCATATTAATCGCGCTATTTTTTTTTTTTAAGTTTGGACTGAAACACGTAATTGCCTTGCACTAAAACTCTTTTCCTTCCTTATTCTCTGTCTGATTGCAGTACGGGTTCATCCACTGTGCCCTGGAAGACCTCGTGACCAAGAAATTTGGCGCGGAGACGTGGAAGCTGCTGCTGTAAGTTCCGTCTTATGAAGCATCCTGAAAACATCTAACCCCGTTTGCACTTGAGATGCAGTAATTAACGCCAAATTCAGCGGCCAACAGTCGTGATTTATTATGTTTAAATCGCAGATTAAATTGTAGTGTTACTGCAGTGGTCTATACAAAACGTACTTCATTTCAACAAATAGATTTCTGGATTCCAGATTTTTTCTGCGACTTTGCATGCGGGCAGGAAACGCCCCCTTATCGCTACTGAGCACACATGGTCTCTTAAATTTAACAATATTATTTTTATAACATGTTTCTTAGTTTTAAAAGTGATTGCAGAAGGTTCTTTTTTGACAGTGAAATCGCATTTTCATATGGATAGTGTACTGCACCTAGGGCATAATCGATAAATATAACTAATTACAAAAAAGTTTTCATAATAATTTTATCAAAATTTGTTGTTGTTGCTGACATGTCGTGGATATATAAAATAGCATTCAAGTCTTTGGTTGTTTTGCGGTTTCACACGACTAACATTTACTGACGTTTATTGTTTTTTATCTTTTTTTTTTACCAAATGATTGTAGTGTTCATTTTCTCTTCTTGCTTTCCCTTGTTTGTTTGTGTTTTTTGTGTAATATTTCGTAGAATCATTAATTTGTATGACTATCTTGAGCTGCTGAACTTTAGGGGACAGAAGCTTTGTCAGGCACCACGCCTTTATCTCTGCCCCCTGATCCGGCGAACCCACCAAACATTAAAGATAAAAAAACGTCGGCTGTGGACAAACAAATATAATTCATTTCTCACTTTCATCTATTTTCCACCCCTCTGTTGCGTTATATAGCCAACTCACGAGCGATGTGAACGAGCTCAAGAAACCTAAATTCTTCAAACATAGTTGTTGTTGTTGTTTTTGTGTGTGTTTTGATTTACTTGGCCACCCGTTCCCTTTTGAGGTAAAAAAAAAAACACAACAAAGAAACGATAATTTTGAGGGAGGCGGTAGAACTAATAAGGTCGCAGTTTTTTTAACGGACGTTTGGATTTTTGTTTTTATCCATTTCTTAATGAGTATTGGAAGTTTCCTGCGTTCTTCTCAAAAATCTATATATTTGTTTACTTATTTTATTCTATATCTTGCCCTTCATCGCCTAAGGGGCATTATCTCTGGACATCTGATCGAAGTTCATTTATATTGTCTGCAACAATGGTCTCCGAACGTTTCGGCTAAGGGGCCGGAGTGGGGATCTGTCGCAGCCTCGAGGGCCGGTCAATAAGTGAGATAATGTAAATAAATAAATACTAGATAAATAAATCTAGACAAGAAATTGAAAACAAAAATTAAAAATAAGACAAACAATTCTTTGAAAAAAAAGTAAGGTGGATGAATAGACACACTTTATTTTTAAATTCAGTGTGTCGCTAATTACAAAATAATTAGGACCCAGAAAACTCGCAAGGCATAAATCAAAACGCATAGAAACTTTGGCATATTTACAAGGGGGCAAAAGACTAATGAGAAGGATAAATCTGATGTGACACAGGACACAAATCGATAAATGTATAAGGCAAAAAAGTTTTAACGTATAGTTAAACAGACACGAAACCGGGGACTACGAATAGTAACGCTAGTGACGATAGTGTAATATAAATATTGTGGCGAGAGAACTCGCGTTTTGATGCAGTTTTCACTCGTTATTCCTGATATTTCTGTTCGTGCTTTTGGTGCGGGTCGCTGCACCTTTTTTCACGTGCACTTATTTTTGCGTTGGTCCCGCCGGAACGCCTCCACGGTCTGGATCTGGACCGCAGGCCGGGGTTTGAAAACCCTTCGTCTAGAAGCTGGAAATAGTGTATTTCAAAACATAGACGAATGCGACAAGAAGATATAAGAACAAAAGGCGAACTGCTCTGATATCTTCATTTTATGCATTTAATAATGTCCTTTATCGCCATAAAATTGCCAACATTGCACGGGTTGAACCCATGTGTCATTCGTTTTTTACTCTCCCCCGATATTGTTTTGCGTGATGCAGAGAAAAGTCTGGCATAGCGATGCACGGCGCTTCGTTCCTGATGCACAAAGTCTACACCGACGAAGTCACCCTCAAGCTGGTGGGCGCGGCATGCGAGGTCCTGGGTACGTACAAAAACTTAGACACGTGCCGTGGTGCTCAGCTTATAGTTAGCAATAGAGCCTGTCTGGCCGCTTTGTCCCTATCGCGTTATGACTGGTAACATCGACGGAAGTGGCGTGTTTTCAAATCGGTTCCCCATACATTTGGCACTTAACTTCAAAAGTATACCGGGAGTTTTCGAGAAAAGAGAATCGTGTGGTTCGACCTGTGTAACTAAAGTATGCATCGCAGAAAGCTCAAACTTCGTACGAATGGGACGCCGGAGGTCGGGATAGAACACGAAAGTTTGAGAAGATGACGTCACCTGGATCAAAACATAATTGATAAACACGAAATTCCTTTATGAGCCGATGTCCACGTTAGCCTAACATCGTCAAAACGAAAAAAATACATTGTCCGTGCTTGTAATATCTAAACTTGAGGCTTGGGCGAGTTGGTACATCCTTCGGAATTAAGAACAGCGCGAAAAGACGAGGACCAGACAAAGAAGCGCTACGTCCGTGTCACTTCTTTGTCTGGTCGTCGTCTTTTCGCGCTGTTCTTAATTCCCAAGTAGTATCTATTTCAGCAAAAACGAAAAAGAAAAGAAACTTGTCAGCAAGAAATAAAGCAATATTATCGTTTTTTTCTAATTTCTTTTTTTCCCACTGATATAAATTCCACAAACGTCCAAAACGTCGGTTCTTGTTTTGGCGATATTAGACTTAGGTGAACGTGACCTGAATCAAATTACTTGTTTGATCCCGGTAACGTCATGTTCTCAAACTTTCGCATTCTGTCCGAACCACCAGCGTCACATTGTCACAAAGTTCGAGCTTTCTTCCATGCATATTTTATTTACTCTGGCCGAAACACACCACTCTATTTTCTCGGGAACTCCCTGTACTTCGATCGAACTTTAAAGTAAACTTAATAGACCTTTTTGAGAAGTCCACCAAGCAACATTGGCTGTCGCCGTATTCTGGCTGTCGCTTTCTGCGAGGAGCGTGTGACTGAATCTGAGTACACGTTCCACCCCCCCCCCCCCCCCCCCCAAATCGAAATTATGATTTAGGGCATCCGTCGTTTATATTTAGAGTCACGCAATGATCATGACATGATGTCACAACGATAGTTTTATAACTATCGATGAGTGTGTCACTCTCTGAGCAGAGATTGGCGATGGATCCTCCAGGTAAGGCGCAAGATGCGTAGGATATATCATGGTTCGATAAGGCGTCGCAGCTATTTCAATGACCGTACTGCGGATTCACAAATCACTTTTTTTTTTCGTTAACAGGGCTGGACCTCGACACGTGCCTGGAAGCCTTCGGAGAACACTTCCTGTACTTCTGTCAGCAGCACGGCTACGATCACATCTTGCGCGTGCTGGGCTCCAACATGGCCGACTTCCTGACCAACCTGGACAACCTGCACGATCACCTGGCCTCCACCTACCCGGGCATGCGCGCGCCGTCTTTCCGGGTCACGCCCGGACCCAACGGAGAGATCCTGCTGCACTACTACAGCGACCGCAAGGGTGAGGAAGCGCCTCTCTTCGGCTGTGCCAGTGACGGTGTTGGCGGTAACGCCTTACAAGTAATGGCATTGCGGGAAACGCGTTACTGTCCTCGGTAGCGCAGTAACGTACTCGTTGCTTCTTCAAAACAGTTACGTATAACGCACTTACGTTGCCTATTTCGAGTAACGGGCAACGTAGTTATCCGTTGCTGGTTGCATTTCTTAAGACTTCATTTGTTTTGTGTGCGTGAGTTTCTATGTGTCGAGCCATCTGAATTATTGCACTCATCCCACATTGTTTCAAAATCAGAACCGTAAAAAAAAAGGTAATTGTGCTACGTTTTTGCATAAATATAATATTTTTCGAAATATGGCGCTTATCCATACTTGCAACGTCAAAACAATAGAACGTTTGAATTCGTAAATAAAAAGTAGCGTTCGTTACTTCTTTACATGCGCTTCTTTTATTTTGAGGTAACGTAAGTCGGTACCACGTTCTTCTTATTTTCAAGTAACGAGAAACGTATTCCGATACATTTATTTATTTACTTATTTGTAACGCCGCTCAACGCCGGTTTATGGTGCCTGGACAACACCCGAACAATCAAAGCCCGTGCCTTACACGTCATCAAAGCGAGATGAAGCGCAGGTTCCGATTGGACATGAGTGCCGCGTCAGCGTTCGGCTGGATCTCGTGTCCAATCAACGCGTTGGAGGACGCCCGGCGTCGGGCTCGGGTCACAGTGCTGAGTTAGCACCATCCGAGTGTGATGACGTCACGTGGCGATAGAGGAGGCAGCTCACAGACTTCGATTATTCTGGGAGGTGTTGGTCTGTAGCGCGTCCCCGATGCTTGTCCACCGCGTCCCTGAAAGTGGTCCCCCGAGTTCCGCCTGATGACGTCATACGAGTGTCACGGTGTCGCCTGTCGCGATCCTGGCGGTGGCACTACAGCGTGACTGAATGCGCCGGAGTCCCGTCCTGACGCAGGTCGGCCCGGCAGCAAACAGTCGACGGAAACTAAAGCAGACGCGAGTTGGGAAGCCGCGACGACACCGACCCTCGCGTCTGCTCGACTCTTTCGCGAGCATTTCTAGAACCAGCCTCCAGGGTTGTGACATCCGACAGCGTCGCACACAGGCTCCTGTGACGCAATTTCTTGTCACTTGTAGAACGCTTAGCACTCCAATCGAAGACGCGTCTTGAGCACCGTAGCTGTGACTATGTGGTTTTCTTTTGAAGAAAAAGAAAGCGCGGTGTTGAACAGACCGGTGTTACTTCAGTTATGGCCAGTGTTTCAGAATTTACTCAATCTTACTCCAAGGTAAGGTTTTTGTACCTGGGCGTTCTAAAACCTACCCGTGTCCAGCGTTTTTGAATCTGCATTGTCACGTGACACGAGCCGCCGGAGTAACTCGGATCCGTTTGGGTAAGATTTGGAACACAGCCTATCTGTACATCGAAGCCTCGTTGAATGGCTGGATCGATTGGCACGGCTGAACCTTTTGAATTTGGCGGTGGAGTGCACCACCTAGCGAGTGCATTCGATTTTAAGCGGCTAATACTTGCTTCACCGACGAACCTTGCAGAATGATGGGGCGTGCCTCGTGTATCTCTCCGAGGCAAACATAAGAAAAAATGTGTATAATTCAGTTGATTTCACTTTGCAAAAAGTTGTTTTGTAGCGGTTATAACGCAAAAGGTCGCGCAGCAAAACCCAGGGATTAAATTCCTTCCCCTCCCCGTTTCAATCAGGATGAGCATCATGCCGACGTGTGCATCGGTACAACATGACGCGCATTAAAGACACCAAATTAGCAGGCGCGGAACACTGACACTTCATATATATTTACAGCGTGGATAAGTGTCGCCATACGTCAAAACCAGACTGAAGTAAGGCTGTCTCAACATTCAGCGCTTAATTTGCCTCACTTTTTAACTGTCCCATTTCTGTGTTTGTTCTTTTCGTTTTTCTATCGAAATCGCCGGCATGTGAAATCTTAGCAAACATATGGACCGTGAAACCCTCAGTTAATCATTCTATGCCAAGCAAGCCTGACGTACGTGTCAGCTAAATTTACGATGCAGCACGAAAATAAAAACCAAAAGTAAATAAAGAGTGCACGTTCTTCCTGGATTGGTCAGCCATGATCTAACTCCTATCAGTTGTATTTTTTAGTAGAATAAAAAAAATATTAGTAAAAAACAGGGAACGACGAAAGCAAGAAAAATAAAATACTGGGAACTGCATTCTTACTTGTATCTCTGTATACATTATGAAGCCCGCATACGCTACTCATACATCCTTGATGAAGACACGCTATTCACAATACAGCTGGCAGAATTACCTGTGGGAAGGCCTCAGGCATGCTCCGAGCATAGTTTCTTCATGCATTACGCTCGCTTGTAACATAAATGTGTGCAGACAGTTTGGTATGACCAATGCTACCGTCGTACGAGGAAGAAACACGTCCGAGAAAGTGTCTGCAGATTGTCTTTCGCATGATGCGCTAGCAGCGTCACCGCGGCCTGCCGCGCACCGCTCCACGGGTCAGGCGGACCACGACGAAGTGGTTGAATTCCCTCGAAAGCGGCTTCACGCTGATACAGAACCGCTCGCTCGGCGGCGGCTCCATTGTTGAAGCTACGCGTGGCTGCGCGAAGAATAGACGGCAGTCCCCCCCCCCCCCCTCCCCCCCCCCCTTCTCTCCCTCCGCGCGTTCTGCGGCGCATCACCGCGCCTCATCGATCTCATTGATTGCACCTTTCACGTCGTCCGAATCGACAGTTCTTGCGGCGCAAATGAAGAGGACATAACGCAGATATTACGCGGTTAGCTGCCAAGTTAAAACAAACAAAAAATCTCGTACACAAAAGATCAATTAGCAACGGCATAATCAGCGTATAATTAATCGGTTCTCCCTACTTGAGAGCGGTTGAAACGCCGTTCTCTTTTCCGAACTAGTGTTTTCGGGCGCGCGTGTGGGAGAGCACGCGAGTGTCTTGAATAGCGGCGCTTTTTTTTTTTTTCCTGGAGTATCTCATAATTCCTGTCGAAGTTCGCATACCGCAACATAGTTATCTTGAAAGTTTCTTAGCGGCGTCGTGAAAGCCGCAGTAGCGAACGTGCGTGGGGGTTTGGGGAACGGACGAAAGACCATTGTTCTCGCGAGCGTGCGAGCTAACAAAGCGCCTTACCGTTCTCGTGCCATGGTCGAAGACATCTTGAGGAACGCCGGGCCTGGCTTATTAAGTGAACGCTTCGTGCTTCGTGATTGGTTCTTCGGCGTTCTTAGTGACTGATGCCGCACCCCCCTTGGCTGCGAAGCGACAGTAAAGCCTGGTTCAGACAGTTGCGTTTGACTGCGTTTGACTGCGTTGCGGCAGCGAGAAACCAGGACATTCCTGCTGCTTATATCGCGTTCCAAGATGATTCCTTGAATTGGATTCCACGCTTCATACGAAGCACAGATGTGTCGGTGTCTCGCTTTCGGTTCTCGACGCAACGCAGTCAAACGAACTCAAACGTAAAGGCCGGTTCAGACACTTGCGTTTGAGTGCGTTTGACTGCGTTGCGGCGAGAACCGAAAGCGAGTCACCGGCACATCTGTGCTTCGTATGAAGCGTGGAATCCAATTCAAGGAATCTTCTTGGCACGCGATATAAGCAGCAGGGATGTCCTGGTGTCTCGCTGCCGCAACGCAGTCAAACGCAGTCAAACGCAACTGTGTGAACCGGGCTTAAGTGTCTGAACCGGCCTTTAGAGTCGCGGTTCTCGCCAAGCGTTCCTGAAGCTCTCACCGACTATATACACAGTACAATTTATAATAGAAGTGTCAATGATGTTTGGACAGGATTGCATCCTATCGTGCTGGGAATCGTCAAGGTGGTGGGCAAGCAGTTCTTCAACACCGAGGTGAGCGCCAACATCTCCAAGGTCTCCGAGTTCGGGGACAGAGCACACGTCACCCTTGAGATCACCGAGCTCAACAAAGAAGGCAAGAGCAGCCTGTTGCCAAGGTACCATTACTCTGTCTTTCTTTCTGCTCGTCTTCGGGTGGATAGAAGCGTCTGAGCACTTTAAATTGGGCGGCTGCTCGCGCCATCTATAGTCGCTGACAGAATAAGAACCAGCATGAAGGAGTTTCAGTTGTCCCGCTTCTAGCGCGAGCTTTCTACCTTACATGATGCTTCGGCGTTTCGTGGGCCTCGTGCGTGCACGCGCAGTCAAAGCACGACGGAAGGCAGCGCCCGTGGGCTGTATGCCGGGCGTTGGAAATAGACACTCTGTTGTTCTCACCTTGTCAATGGTTACAGCCAGTGTACTTTCTCAAATACATTAGACTTGTACGGTCGCTCGTTCGAGTAGAGAATATCTTGTTATATGGCCAAGGATAACGACTGTTTAAAACTAACTGCGCATAATTCTATTCATATTCATTCAAATCATAACTTCATAATTCTAAAGCGTAAAGTTAATTGTAAATAACTTTAACTAAACAAATGCAAAACGACTTTTGGTGTTTGTTCAAAAACAGCCTCGTGTGAGTAGTCCATAGAACGTGAGGCCGAAGAACTGGAGGGCTTGAACGACAAGAAACGTGAGGTACCTTGAGTTTGAAGACAAAATTTATCCTTAAGCTTTGACAATACTTTTATTTGGTCGTAAAATCGTAAGGAAGACTTTTTGTATATTAGATTGCCAGTTAAGGTTTGTGGCCAAGAATGCCAACTGCGTGGAAGAGCGCAGTTAACGTTTCAGAAGCAAAACACCACGTGTATATCAACATTAACTAAACAACTTTAGGACGACTTGTTTTTGTCTTTGTTTAAAGAAAACCCTTCGTTGGTATTCAAGATAGTGAGGCTAGAGAACTTGTGGGACATAATTATAGCGATGAAAAGAAACTTCACTCCGAAGTTCTCGTAGTACTCTGCTTTCACCTAAGATATACAAAATGCAAAGCCTCACTAAGCAATACGAAGCAACTCCTATCTAACGTTTGAATATACCTCCAACGCATACCGGCACGAAAAACAAAAATTGCTCATTTTATTCATTGTCGCGGTACTAACATATTAAAAATAAAATAGTCGACCAAACAGCGTTGTACTCAAACTACAGCGTCGCACTCTGGAATCCCACGTCGTCGGAACAAATAGATTGGGGCAGAGTCCTAACGTCATGTTGACAGAAAATCTATAATAATCCCGAGTGCAGTCTCTGCGATTTAATGTAGCGAAACAGCACGGGCCCTCACAACAGACATCTTTACAGCAGATAGACGGCGCCGAGATTAATTCTGGGCTTTCATAAGCCCTCGACGGCGATGGAACTATTCGAAGAAGCGATTAACGAGATTAGCTTTCGAGCGATTGTGACTGACAGGGCTCTTTTTATGCGGAGCCCACGACATCGACTGCCAGTTTAGCTAGAGACGGACCATCGTGGGCTGCCTCAGAACGCACCTATCGCGACCAGAGGTCAGCATTTTAGGTCGTCCTCACTCACCCTCACCCTCACAGCTACACTCACCTTCAGCCCCTCACTCACCCTCATCCTCACAGTCACACTCACCTTCAGCCCTTCACTCACCCCCACCCTCAAAGCTACACACACTTTCAGCCCCGCACTCAACCCACCCTCACAGTCACTCACCTTCATCCCTTCACTCACCCTCATCCTCCCAGTCACACTCACCCTTACTGAACCTCACGGCCCTCACGCACTCATGCCCCTCATACACTCACGGTCCTCACAGCCCTCACGGCACTCACGCACTCATGCCCCTCATGCACTCACGGTCCTCACAGCGCTCACGGCGCTCACACCCGTCACGCACTCACCGCCCTCACGGCCCTCACGTAATCATACCGCTCACGCACTCACGAACCTCACAGCCCTCACGCCCTCACCGCACTCACGGCCCTCACGCACTCATACCCCTCACGCACTCACGGTCCTCACAGCCCTCACAACCCTCACGGCCCTCACAGCCCTCACGCACTCACTGCCCTCACGGCACTAACGCATTCACACCCTTCACGCACTCACGATGCTCACAGTCACTGATCTCTATTATAGGGGGCTGGATTGCGCATATATCCGCTTTCCGAGCAGCGCGCAAGTGAAGCCACCGGAAGTTTGATGCTTGTCCCGGAAGTCGGGCGTCTGCTGGGCTTCTTAGTGCATTCAGTCGATGTTTTGGTCCGAACTTTTCGCTGTCTTCGAGTGAGTTTTAATAATCTCCAAATTAAATCCTGAAAATGAGGTATTTCAACTTGGGATATATGCATGCTTGATCAACTAGAACAAGGGTGGCCAGGCTGATCCGGCCTAAGAGCCGCAAACAAAACCACGAAACTTCCAAGAGCCGCGCGGAGGAGGAGGGGGGGGGGGGGGGGACGAACTTTTGTCTGGGGCATTAAACGAAACTCGAACCACTTTCAATCTATCCGAGTCAAAAGCTGTACAACTGTACGTAAGGTAGCAGTAGCACAAGACTACCAAACCGCGACCTGTTTTTCGATTTAAAACGCGTTCCATTTCTCTTTTTGGAAAAGTGCTCGTGTTACCTAGAGTCACTAAATAAAGCTACGCTTTCAGAGTACCGAAACTCCCTAACTACGCGTCTGAAGCGCATCAGGCGCCGCCATCTTGGGTCCGCGCGCAAATGGAGGAGTGACTGTAGCTGAGCCAAGCCGAGCTGTAGCCGTCGCCTGCGCCAGCTGCCGCGGCCGCATCTGTGGCAGCGAATCAAAGTCGTGTTGTTCGTATCTCGACGTAACACGAAAAACGCGCGTGCTGAGCGACGGACTTCAGCGTGCGCGCGCAGTAAACAGCAAACAGCAGCAGGCAGAGGATCGCTGGACCCAAGATGGTGGCGCTGAAAAAACGCGATGATGATGATAGCGACTCACGTGACTGCCGCTGTCCAATGACGCCGCAGCGAACCAGAATATTGTTGAATAGAGCGACTGTATTGTCGGCAAAATGCCAAAGAAAAGGAATGCGGTACTCTGAAAGCGTAGCTTTATTTAGTGACTCTAGTGTTACCGGGAGGGAAGCGGGAGAACAAGGGGGGGGGGGGGGGGGGGGGGGGATAGGGGAGGGAGCCGCGAGCCGCACTTTAACAGGCGAAGAGCCGCAGTTTGGCCACCCCTGAACTAAAACCTCAAAATGTTTACATTGAATGGCTTCTCATGATACTTCTCGGGTCTGCATGCGCTCTTACTGCTCAACAAGCAGGCTCTCTTGAGGTGAAGAGCGGAGGTTCAGCGCCCTTTACGCTTTTCGAACGAGCACTCGCAAGGGTTACAAAGCCTAAGCGCTCACTTCCGGGACAAGGCGCTTACTTCCGGAGGCTTCATACCTGTTTGCTGAATGCGCCATCCAACCCCCTAAATAGAGATCATTGCTCACAGCCCTCAACACCCTCAGGCCCTCACACCCCTCACGCACTCACCGCCCTCACGCACTCATACCCCTTATGCACTCACGGTCCTCACAGCCCTCACAGCCCTCACATCCCTCACATCCCTCAGGCACTCACCGCGCTCACGGCCCTCACGCACTCACCGCCCTCGCGGTCCTCACAGCCCTCAACGTCCTTCACGCACTCACCGCCCTCACGCACTCATACCCCTCATGCACTCACGGTCCTCACAGCCCTCACGGTTCTCACAGCCCTCACGGCCCTCACACCCCTCACGACCTCACGGTCCTCACTTACCCACACACTCGCGAATTTTCTTGGTTCAGAAACCCACTCACCCTCACCTCACCTGTGAAGATGAGTGTGAGTGAGGGTGAGTGAGGGCCCTCATGACTGAGGTTTGCCGAGGTATGATCGGGACACTATGAATCCGCAGTCACGCCGCTGCTTCGTCGTACAAAAGGCACTGTGTGCGCTGCAGACACGATGACAATAAAGTTCCTAGATACGAGCTTCCTACAAGTAGCGACATTCTTTGAAGAGCCTGACTGCGTGGCGGTCTAGGTTTTAGGGAGCGAATGGCTGTGCACAGCAGAAGACTGAACCGAATTACGCCGTTTTGTTCCAGCGGAATGTGCTTTGTCCTTTGTATTGGTTGTCGTTACTTGTAAAAAGAAGTATCGAGGGACTTTAGATGACAAATCGCCTACGGACACGCCTCAAGCGAGTTCCAAGCTTGTTTGCTTTGGACACGTCTGCAGGCAGTTCTGTATGACCTATGAGACCGCCATACAAGAAAGGAACACCCCCCAAGCAGTGTCTGCAAACTGTCTTTTGAATTATGAAGTATCATTGCGACCGCGGCTGAAGAGATAATAAAGTGTGAATTTTATCTCGTAGTTTATTGGCGCAGAGCACTACATGATATACGTAATCTTCCAGTCTCAAGTTTAAAATGTCTAAACCTAGAAATGTTTTTTCTTTTTTTTTCAGTAATGGGATGGTATTGTCACGATCTGTACGAAGCTCGAGAACGTTATTTGTTAGTTTGTCGTGGCTTATTTGTTACCCAAGGAGCACATGGAAGTGTGTTCTAAGTGGACCTTTTCGAGAACCAAGCGGGCCTGGTCCTCAAGAGTGAACTTGTCCTAATCTCTGACAAGAGCCAGTCAACCCCCTAGAGGTGTTTCTACTCTCAGTCTCGGAATCCATTGTTAAAGTAACTTACCGTCAGCGTTCTCGTGAACTTTTCCCTTTCATGAAACGGAGAAAGTTGGGACTCCCTACTTCTCTCAGTGCAAGCTTGCATCTTCAGTCGGCATTTGTTTGCCAGCAGTAAAAATAGAAAGAAAACTCTTTAATTAAATGGAGACCGGAACTGGAGGAATACATTTTACTTCCGGCACGGCGAATGCTTGTGCCTGCAGAAAACCCGTCCTCTTTGGACGGCCCTCAAGGCCTGTTGCCGCGACCGCGGCAGTCGATGCAGCGAGAAACTAAGTTCCGGTTTTCCTCAGCAACGTGCTGGAGACGCTGAGCAACCGGCCCGAGGACCTACCGATGGGTATGAAGACCATGTGCGCAGCCTTCCCGTTCCACGTGGTCTTCGGCAAGGACTTCGGCGTCGTGCAGGCGGGCAAGGGACTGCTGCGCCTTGCCGGGCACCTTTGGAAGCGGAGCAGGGCCCAGGGAAGGCGCCTCAAGTTCGACGACCTGTTCGAGATCAGCAGGCCCGTCATCGACTGCACCTTCGAGTCCATACGGAGCTACTGCAACCAGGTAACCCGTTTCGACTGGCTTCGCGGTCACGCTGCTAGAGTTCACCCTGCCCACATATCGTACGAAACACACGGTGTTCATGGCAAACATGATGACACAAGTATCTGCGGGCAGGTCTCAAGCTTGTTCGAAGCATACTTGGTATATCTTCGCACGTGTCAGCAGACAGCTTTTGCATGGCCAATGTGACCGCCTTACGTGGAAGAAACGCGCCTCGTCTGCGGGCTCTTATTTGTACGATGTATTAGCAATGTGACCACGGCTTTATACATTCCAGTCTGCAGAAACAGGCCTGCTTCTTCTTTGTAAGACATATTGGTAATACAAAAAGGGTCTGCAGACACGTTCGAGACATACATATGACATGCTTCGAACAAGCTTGAGGCGTGCTGCACAGACAATTTTGTCATCGTGTCTGCAGAAAAGACCATGCATTTTGTTTGTGCGGGGATGGGGGCACAATAAAAGAGCTACGCAGAGACGATCGACAAGTTCCTGCCATCCCCCGCAGCAGCAGAAGAGCGCTGCATGCGGGATCAGAAGTTACCTCTCGAATAGTTTTATCCACGAAAGTTAACAAGCGTCAACGTCAAACACCGTCAAAGTTCAACAATGGCCAAATTAGACACTGTCGAAGGTAAATACTGCCTAGGGAGAACACTGTCAATGTTACATGCTGTCAAAAACGAGCACTGCCAATGTTAATTACTGTAATAAATATACAATATCAAAGCAGACAAAATCGAAATTCACACAACAAAAGTTGCTTCTAATTAAGCTATGCTTCAAAGTAACGACGGCACGTCAGTCATTTTGTTGCTTAAGGTCATTGTCGTCAGTTATCCGAAGCTTTATCCTAAATTGCAGGAAACGGTTGTTCCGTCCTCCGCAAATGTTCAAAGAGTCAAATCAAAGTCAAATTTGGGGGATATTGCCGCGCGCGCAACTTGCCAAGTAGCCAGCGCGCGCGTGGCCGAACGGTTATCGCGCTTGTCTCCCACGCGAAAAGCCAGGGTTCGATTCCTGGCCGCGGCTACACATTTTTGTTGACACTGTAATCTGACGTTCTGGGAAATTCGAGAACCGTCTTGCTGATTCGAGGTTTAGAATGTTCTAGGCACCGGACCTTCTACGCCGAATGCTCCAGAAGCACACGCGTGTACAAAAGCGGCTCCGCGTGGCAAGCTAGAGTCAGTCTCGCCCCAGCGTTCGACTCTGCTCTACGCCGACTTCGACGCCCGCGACGCTCTGTTATTATTTGCTGTACCCCTTTTATTTTTGGCACAAGTTCGCCACATTAAACGTTTCTTTCTTCCTGTTTATTTATTGTTCTTTTGGTCACCACCCGTGACATTTGGTGGAGGTGCTGGGTACTCCATTCTATGCCCGTTAATCGTACCCCTCCAAGGACATCCCGGCCAAGCGACGTGCTCAGCCCCGGAAGACTACCCTTCGCCGAAGACGCCGGAGTCTGAAGAAGCCGGCGTACCAGAGGTCAGTCCCCTGAATTGGGTCTGCTGCCGGACAGGCCCAGGCCGAAGAAGACGACGACGGCCAACCAGTCGCAAGCCCCCGCCGCTCCCGTCATCTACATGCCCGTCGCACCGCGGACGGCTGCCCCCTTCCACGGTGAACTCTACGAAGACGTCGAAGACTGGATTGACCAGTATGATCGCGTTGCCCGCCACAATGGCTGGACCGACGAGCAGCGCCTGCACAACTGTCTATTTTTCCCTTGAGGGGACCGCCACGCACTGGGGGGCTATGTTGCGCTTTTTGGACTCCCAGGAGACTAGGGAGAGGGAAGTGACGTCAACAACGCAGCAAATGCAGATTGGATGTTGATTTTTTTTTTCTTCTGTCAACATCCAATCTGCGTTTCTCTAGTCGTTGACGTCACTTCCCTCTTCCAAGTCTCCTGGGAGTCCAAAAAAGCGCAACATAGCACCCCTGGTACGAGAACCATGAGTCCTCTTTGACGTCGTGGGACATTTTCAAGACCGATCTGAAGGCTACATTCGTAAACCACCACCGCCGAGAGCGAGCCGAGGACCTACTGCGAACCAGGACCCAGGGCCCCAACGAGAGCGTCACCGGCTTCGTAGAGGATGTTCTGCGCCTGAGCGCCCGCGCCGACCCTCGGGCTACAGGAGAGAAGAAGCTACGAATTCTCATGCGCGGGGTGAGAGACGACATCTTCGGGGGCCTCGTCCGCAACCCGCCGGCAACCGTCGACGCCTTCGTCACCGAGGCGACAAACATCGAGCGCGCCCTCCAAGCGCGCGCTTCCCACTACCAGCGGCATCCAAGCGTCACTGCAACCGCGCTGCTTAGCGGCGAAAACACTCCTGGTACGGATATCCGCGAAATTATCCGGGAGGTCGTCCGGGAGGAACTACGAAGATTGCTGCCAACCACCAGCCATCCGCCAACCCTTTCCATCGCCGAGGCTGTCCGAGAAGAAGTGCATCGGGCGCTCCAACCAGAGGTTCCCGTCACCACGGTGGCGCCGGAGGAACCGACGTTGAGCTACGCTGCCATTGCCCGACGACCGCCGCAAGCTCCCCGCCAAGCCACGGCGCCAACCCGAAGAGACGCCCCAACGCCGCAGTACCCCCGACGACAGGAAGATCAGGCGCACGTTCACCCAGACCGACCTGCGCCGAGGAAGACAGACGTCTGGAGGACGGCCGACCGACGCCCGCTGTGTTACCACTGCGGGGAAGCTGACCATGTGTACCGCCGATGCCCATACCGACGACTCGGGCTGCGCGGATTCCACCCAAACGACCCGCGCCCCCGGTATGGTGAACGCCCTCGGGAGATCGACGATTACCTGCGACGACCTCAGTCCCCCGAGTCTGCGTCCCGCCGAGAGTTCCGGTCGCCTTCGCCACGACGTCCAGCATCGCCGATGCACCGACCCCGACGTGAAAGCCTGTCGCCCCTCGCTCCTCGCCGGGGAAACTAGGCGCGGCAACCCCTGGAGGTGGAGTTGCCGAAGACGACCGACGTTAAGATCCTCCACGAACGTCGGAGGGCCCCCACTCGAACGCTACCAAAGACCGAAACGACGCCCCTGCAACGGTGTCCAATAACCTAAACGTCCTCATCGACGGCCACGACGCATCAGCACTCGTGGACACCGGAGCAGACTACTCAGTCCTGAGTGGGAGGCTCTCCCGCCGCCTTCGAAAAGTCATGACGCCGTGGGATGGACCACAAATAAGAACCGCCGGAGGACACCTCATCACACCAGTCTGGAGATGCACTGTTCGCGTCGAGATCCACGGTGAGACGTGCCCTGTCAAGTTCGTCGTTCTGCAAGACTGTTCGAGGGACGTTATCCTCAGAATGGACTTTCTCTGCGAGTATGGCGCCGTCATCGACCTCGGGGCAAACCAGTTGACGCTGCGAAAGCCTGTTCTGCCACCGGTGGATGCCAACACGACGTCATCCGCGATTTGAGTTATAGCCGACCATGTGAATCTGCCGCCGCGGTCAAGTGTTTTCGTCACCGTCATAACCGACGCAGTCATGCACGGTGAAGCTCTTCTGGAAGGCAGCGTCCAACTGCTTCTTGAGAAAGGAATTGGCGTCGCACGAGGCGTAACGGATCTCCAAGAAGGACGTACAACTGTTCTCGTGACAAACTTTTGAGAGGAGCCGCAGCACCTAACGAAGGGTACCACCGTGGGCTACGTCGAGGAGCTTCAGGCGCCAGCCGTGGTCACCGCAATCTCCGAAGAAACCTCGTTGTCACAGCAGGAGAGCACGACACCGCCGCCGCTCGACATCGACCCCGAGCTCCCAGCTCCGAAGCGCCGGCAACTGGTTGATCTCCTCGCCGAATACAGTGACTGTTTTGCCACGATATCGAAAGTTCGTCAAACACCAATGGCGAAACATCGCATTATTACCGACGACGACGCACTCCCTGTCCACCAGTCGCCGTATCGAGTCTCCTTAAAGAAAAGGAAAGTGATTCAAGATCAAGTCCAGGAGATGCTCGACGACGACATCATTCAACCCTCAAGAAGTCCATGGGCGTCCCCGGTCGTACTTGTAAAGAAGAAGGACGGAACCCTGCGGTTCTGCGTGGACTATCGTCGACTGAACGCTGTGACAAAGAAGGACGTCTATCCGCTCCCCCGCATCGACGATACGTTAGACCGATTGCGCCACTCCCGATATTTTTCGTCGATGGACTTGAAGAGTGGTTACTGGCAGATTGAAGTCGACGAACGTGACCGGGAGAAAACTGCCTTCGTCACTCCCGACGGACTGTACGAATTCAAAGTGATGCCGTTCGGACTTTGTACAGCACCAGCCACCTTCCAGCGCGTCATGGACACCGTGCTGGCAGGTCTGAAATGGCAGAGCTGCCTCGTCTACCTGGACGATGTCGTGGTATTCTCACGAGATTTCGACGAACACCTCAGACGACTTCGAGCCGTGCTTCAAGCCATCAAGACCGCCGGCCTGTCACTCAAGCCAACAAAGTGTCGGTTCGCCTATGGGGAACTAAAGTTCCTTGGCCACGTCGTGAACAACAAAGGCGTTCTACCTGACCCCGAGAAGACCCGCGCTGTAGCTGCATTTACGCTGCCGGCTGACAAGAAGGCTGTGAGAAGATTTCTCGGACTCTGTGCCTACTACAGGCGCTTTGTTCGAGACTTCGCCAAGCTGTCCGCACCGCTGACGAACCTCACGAAGGACGCCGTAAAGTTCGAGTGGACAGAAGAACACCAGAGGTCATTCGACGAGCTCAAACGAAGACTCCAGACGCCCCCGATTCTTGGCCATTTCGACCAGTTTGCTGAAACCGAGATCCACACCGACGCCAGTAACACCGGACTGGGTGCGGTACTAGTCCAAATGCAGGACGGCGCAGAGCGAGTCATCGCATATGCAAGTAGGACGCTGTCTAACGCGGAGAGGAACTATTCAACTACTGAAAAGGAGTGCCTCGCTGTCGTCTGGGCAATAACAAAGTTTCGCCCATATTTGTATGGAAGTCCTTTTCGCGTGGTCACAGACCACCACTCGCTCTGCTGGCTGGCGAATCTGAAGGACCCCTCTGGACGCCTCGCCCGGTGGAGCCTACGACTGCAGGAGTTCGACATGACCGTGGTGTACAAGTCCGGCCGGAAGCACAATGACGCCGACTGCCTGTCAAGGGCCCCAGTCGAGGCCGCTCCTGCCTGCACCAAAGAGGACGACGATGAGTGTTTCCTTGGCGCTCTGGATGTCAGCGACATGGCAGCACTTCAACGAGATGACCCTGAGCTGCGAGCACTCATCGAGCACCTAGAGGGACAAGGAAGTGCCGTTCCCCGCAGTTTTGTACGAACACTGCCAACCTTCTCCCTCAGACGAGGTGTGCTCTACAAGGAGAACTTCAGCGACAACAGCACGGCGTGGCTGTTGGTGGTCCCTTCCAGTCTTCGAGAAGAAATTTTTCAAGCCTGCCACGATGACCCGACGGCGGGACACCTTGGCTACAGCAGAACTCTCGCCAGGATACGCGAAAAATACTGCTGGCCCAAGCTCGCGAAGACAGTGCACCACTACACCCGATCTTGCCACGAGTGTCAACGACGAAAAAAACCACCGACGAGACCGGCAGGACTTCTTCAGCCTATTGCGCCGCCATCTGCCCCGTTCCAGCAAATTGGAATGGACTTACTTGGGCCATTCCCACCATCGACGCAAGGGAACCGATGGATAATCCTCGCAACCGATTATCTCACACGGTACGCCGAGACAAAAGCCCTTCCATCAGGAACGGCTGTTGAAGTCGCCAAGTTTTTCATCGAGTCCATTGTCCTCCGGCACGGCGCCCCCGAAGTCTTGATCTCAGACCGTGGATCCTCGTTCATGGCCCAGCTGACACAGGAAGTCCTTCGTCTCAGCCACACCAGCCATCGTCGCACCACGGCGTACCACCCGTAGACCAACGGGCTGACAGAAAGACTCAACAAGACCATCGCCGTCATGATCTCCATGTACATCGACGTGGAGCACAGGACATGGGACGAGGTGTTGCCGTACGTCACATTTGCCTACAACACGGCCGTGCAAGAGACGACCGGGGTGACACCCTTTCAACTGGTGCATGGCAGGAAAGTAACGACCATGCTCGACGCGATGCTACCCCACGAACCAGCTGACGATGGAAGCCCCGACGCCCAAGTGGTTGCTCAACGAGCCGAAGAAGTTCGCCAGCTCGCCCGACTCCGAATTGAAGATCAACAACGTGTCGACGCTACCCGGTAAAACCTTCGTCGTCGGGACGTCCACTTCAAGCCTGGAGACCGTGTGTGGGTTTGGACCCCGATACGACGACGCGGTCTCAGCGAAAAACTCCTAAAACGGTACTTTGGACCCTACAAGGTACTTCGTCGACTTGGAGATCTGAACTACGAGGTGATGCCCGACGGAACACGGACTTCATCACGCCGCCCTCCACGACCAGAACTCGTCCACGTCGTGCGCATGAAGCCATACTACGCTCGATAGGACTGTGGACATTATGTGTTTTAAATGACTCTTTAGCCTACCGTTCTTTTTGCTCGCTTTGTTTTGTTCTACATCGGGGCGATGCACTTTTTAAAGGGGGGAGTAATGCCGCGCGCGCAACTTGCCAAGTAGGCAGCGCGCGCGTGGCCGAACGGTTATCGCGCTTGTCTCCCACGCGAAAAGCCAGGGTTCGATTCCTGGCCGCGGCTACACATTTTTGTTGACACTGTAATCTGACGTTCTGGTGAATTCGAGAACCGTCTTGCTGATTCGAGGTTAGAATGTTCTAGGCACCGGACCTTCTACGCCGAATGCTCCAGAAGCCCACGCGTGTACAAAAGCGGCTCCGCGTGGCAAGCTGGAGTCAGTCTCGCCCCAGCGTTCGACTCTGCTGTTACGCCGACTTCGACGCCCGCGACGCTCTGTTATTATCTTTTGTATCCTTTCATTTTTTGGCACAAGTTCGCCACATTAAACGTTTATTTCTTCCTGTTTATTTATTGTTCTTTTGGTCACCACCCGTGACAATATAAACAAACGAAAGGAATCTGACACGCCCCAGCTGAGGCCCGAGGTTTTATTTCAACTACCTGGGGATCTTTTGACGTGCAACAGAAATCACGGGGTACACGGCACCTTCTCCGCAATAGACACACACCCCTCAAGTTTGCGGCAGCGCCCCTGGCAAGCAAATTGTGATATTTTTAGATCGCTTTTTCGTTGTGGGTCGCATTCTTTCAGACGGTCTTTCAGCGCCCGTTTACAGAAGCTAGTTTACGCCCGTGAATCGGGCATGATGGGACGCTAGGACACCGCCTCACCTCAGCAAAAAACACAGGGTCTCCTATGTTATCCCTAAGACGACTTGAAGGTGAAAGCCCAAGCGCCGATGCATTAAAGACAGACACATGATTTACGGATGTGGCATCGGACTACTGAACGAAAGATCGCTGGTTCGACGTCAGCCGAGGGACAAGATCGAAAAGTCTTTTCGGAGGAATATAGCGCTTCCGCCGATTCTGGCACAAGTAAAGCCACGTAGTGGTCCAGTGGCGAACCGTGGGTTTTGGTACCATTCGTGTCACCGGGTTTCGTAACTTTCGTGTCGCCGTCGAATTTTGGTAGCTTTCGTGTCGTCGACGTGTTTGCGCTCAAGGACTTTGAAGGTCGACTGAACGATGAGACAAATTAGGCTTTCGCCTTAATAAATGGTCGCGTCTCGAGGACGCTAGTGGTGGCGCCTCTTTTGTGGTCACTTCTTGTTGACGGTATAGCCCCCCTGGCCGAGATAAATAGGCCCATAAGCCACCGTCATATTGCGGGCACGTCGGCCGGGGTTCGAACCCGTCACCCGGGGATCCGAAGGCCGGCGCTTTGCCTCGGAGTCACCGAGGCGGTTCTTAAAACCCTCCGCACAACGATATTATCTGGTCGTCCTGATAACGTATCCAAATCTCAGGCAGTCACATTTTCCAAGAGCCCGTACACAACCAAGACCTCCTAGATATCAAAGCCGTAGTGCTCAACTTTCGACGTCACCTAAAGAAGGCCGATGCAGAGCGCAGATCCGCCGCAAGGACTGCCGTCAGCTTTCTGCACGGACTCGGGTTCTCACTGACCGAACACGAGTCCCGGTCAAAGTCTTAAGCAGCGTGACGTTAATAGCTTAGCACTACGATCTTGTCATCTATACTCGTTCGCATACAAAAACCGTAATAAAAAAAAAATTCCGGTTCCTCGCGGAGCGTTACTAATTTCCCTCTTTATGTGGAGAGTTAAGGCATGACCAGGTGCATTCTAATTTAGATATATGTAATCTTTTTCAAGACGTACACGTTTAAAACGCCGTAAGTCTCGCTTCTTCCTCCGAAAGCAAAATATTCTTACAACTGCTTCGCGCGGCGTATAAACAATGAGCAAAACTTGTTGTTTTTCCTGAGATGACAGCGAGTCTAGGAAGTGTTGTACAGCCACGCCCAAAAATGGCGTCGTCTGTAGAGGGGGGAGAGAGAGAGAATGAATGGTTTTTGTTAGTAGTGCAAAACTATCGATAACACTATCGATACTGTCGGTATTGGAAGTCAAATCGAAATATCAACAGTCAAAAACAATCAAGTTTTTTTTTACTCCTGTGTGGCTTCCTGGAGCCTCAGAGGAGTGCCTGAGGCTCTAGAAAGCCGCAACGCGCCGTATTGCACGTGCATATTGCCCACCACTAAGCTGCCGGTATCACTACCATGGCAGCATTGACGGCCTCTGCTGGTGTTAACGACATCCGCCAGGTGGTACGCGAAATAGTACACCAGAAACTCGCCCTCTGTTCGGCTCGAATCTATCCAAGAACCACCCTTACAATAGTACTATCGATATTATCAATAGTAGAGGCGGAACGTAGCTTTCGATAATAAAAAGAAACTACCGATAGTATAATGTTAGTGCCATTAATGCATAGGTGCAGCGAGCTGGACAATGATAGCGATAATAATTTCTGGAAAAAAGGGGAACAAGGGGGACAAAGGAGATACCCAAATCTCCAAACCATGCAGTTAGGTGAGTGGTGCGCGACTCAAAAAGTCCGCCTGGTCCTCACTCTCAGACAAAAGGGTATATTCTTACACCCCTTGTCCCAAATAAGACGCCCCAAAATGTCAGTTTGACGTACAGCCCTCTGACGTTGAACCGAAGATACCGACTTTGACGAACGGCTTGATAGCCGAGTGGTACAACTTATTTAAATAGCTAATGTACGTGTTACGGGCTTAAAAAAAAATAATCGAGGTTTTCTTGGCCCTTCTGCAAAAACCTCAGTGTTTATGTTGTTTTTTTTTTCAGCAGTTTTTGACACGTACTTGATATGTTTATTAAGTTTTATCGCACCGTTATCAAACCCCTCGTAAAGGTTGGGGCCGTCTGTTTGACGTCAGTGCGATGTACGACGAATTCAGGTTGTAGGGTACATTATGATGGGACAAGAAGGTGTAAGACGACACCCTTTTTGTTTAGAGTGCTGGTATCGAACCAGGGACCTCTCCATTTCTAGTGGAGCGCTCTACCAACTGAGCTAACCAGGGGTTTGACGTTACCAGAGCAAGCGGGTTTTAACAGCTTCCACCAGCATAACACTAACGGCCTGCATTTTAAAGTTATGTTGTTATAAAATTAATGCAAAGGTGCAGCGAGATGGACAAGAATAACGATAATAATAGTTGGAAAACGGGAACAAGGGGGACAAAGGACAAACAAAAATCTCCAAACACAAATATGTGGCTGGTGCGAGACTGAAAAAAAATCTGCCTGGTCCTCCTGGTCCTAGTATCAAACCAGGGACCTCTCCGTTTCCAGTGGAGCGCTCTACCAACTGAGCTAATTAGGAGTTTGACGTTACTAGAGCAAACGGGTTTTAACAGCTGCCACCAGTCTAACACCAACGAGGATGAATGGCCTGCAGTTTAAGGTTATGATGTTAGAGCAATTATTGCAAAGGTGCCTCAAGCTGGACAACAGTAAGGATAATAATCCCTGTAGAAGGGGAACAACTATGAATAGCCGACGATCGATAGTATCAAACGTTTTACTAGATGGCAAGCGAAAAAAAAAGGCTTTCGGCGCTTCCCCCCACGCTGTGTGGTTAGAAACGAGCGGAAGACCCGGTAGAACGCCTTAGACATGTGTTGCTCCAAGTTCGCTTGTTTTTTTGCGGTTTCCTTCATTGTTTTACTTCCAGATCTAATTATAGCTAGCAGATTCAATGACGACAATCCCCCGGTCATGGGACACCATTGTTCGGTAATAGGCTGCGCGAATGGCAACGGAAAGCGCAGAATATTATCGGATAACTTCTGTATCACGCACAGAATCCGACAATTCAATTGTGGCTGCAATGTCTTCAAACTTCATCGCTTTCCAAATGACCAACACCTTCGGCGGAAGTGAGTTGAGTCCGTAAACCAAAATATTTTTTTTCTCGACGCCATCTTCTCGAGTGCGCTCGGAACGATGGAGCCCACTCGATGAACATGGGCTACGCTCGCAAGGTGGGTGCGAGTTCTTTCGAAAGAATCGCTGGTTCCACTCCTAACTTTTCGGTCGCTATTATTTTCAGGTAACGCTTATATTTTGCAGTGGTGACACTGAGTCTATTTGATCATCTAAAACGCTTAGTTGAAGGCTCATTTCTGCCGTCGGGTGCAACTGCGAATCGTCAAATAAGTTAGTTCGAGCGGTCTTCCTTAATCGCGATCTCCTGCGCAAAAGCAGAGAGCCGCGAACTTATGTTGACCGTCACAACGCGACTGGGTTCTCCTTATTTTTTGCAAATTGGTACAATAGTACATTTTGTAATGAGTGAAAGAAAACTTAAATTTCTATTGCTCGAAGCTCGTGCATCGATTTCGAATCGTTGAATCATTGATCGACTCGCACCGGCAATATAGCCGTCTCGACTTCCCTGTTTTCAGTTCTCAAAAAGGGCACACTCATCGTCACGGGATCCTCAATTAAAACGTTTATAAACATCTGCAATCCGGAGGGGTCTACCTTCGATCGTTCCCTGCAGTGCTCTCATTTCGCGCGTCCTTGTTCACATTATATTTCATTGCTGTGGACGACACGAAACGCCAAAAAATATTATCAGTGTAGTACCATCTAAAACGACAAAAAACCTGAACGGAAATTCAATCGCCATAAACTGATGCAATAGTTTGAGTACTAACGTCCTGTTGCTATCGATGGCGCGTCCAGTGACGCTGTTCTCGGCATCGCCGCGCCGGCGGATGCCGTAATGCGGCGCAAGAAACGTTCCCTGTTAGGTGAAAAACGACAACCGCGGCACACAAGAACAAAATTCGCGACCTAAGTGTGATACCCAGCACTTTTAGAGCACCCAGCCTGCAAACCCAGCGCAGGAGAGGAGCCCCAAAGAGCACTTTCGACGTTTCTAACCACTCAGCATGGCCGCCAAAACAGACGCTCGCTAGATGACGCTACAGTATTCAAAATGGCGCTGCCCACAATAAAAAGGTCCATACTTTAAATATTTGACTGACGTAAAACTGTCAACAGTTTTTTTGAAAAATTGACTATGGATTGTGAACTATCGATAGTCTTTCTATACCACCGATAGTTTTGAAAAAAAAAACTATCGATAGCATCGACAGTCAGTTTATCAATAGTTTTCCATAACTAGTCTCCGAGAAGCAACCGCCTTCTGGAGAGAAGGTTAGAGTCCCTTGCTTCGTATACAGAATAGAATAGAATAAAATAGAATAGAATAGTTTATTTCAGACATACATGTGACATACATGTGTCTGTGGGGCTGCAGCAGAAGAAGGAAAAAAAAGCCTTCTAACCTGGCCGCCAGCACCCCCCCCCCCTTTCCCCCTTGTAGCAGTCAACAAAAACAGCATACAAAAATTAAGCAACAAAATTCAAATAAACATGAAAATCTGCGAACCCTTCCGATCAATATCATCCATACGAACATAAGCAATGCGTCGCAATAAAAACCAAGAAATAGAAACAAACAAAACAAAAAATCACGAAGCTAAAACAAGAGAAAATTGCAATCATTGAGATTAACATCGTCATTATCAGCAATATCATCCAACGGACGTCTGAGATTAACATATCAAAACACTTCATAACACCGTGAAAGGAAGACGTATTGAAGGCACTATGTTTGCAATAAGCACACATAAAAGTTACATTCTCTTACAGTAATCTAAGGTAGGCGATCAGCTTGAAGGAAATATGTTTTGACTTTTTTCCTGAACGTGTGGATTGTTCTACACTGCTGCGCTATTTGTACAACGCTCGAGTGTTTATTTAGTAGGTTAGGAATTTAATAATCTAGTTTTTGAGTTCCCTGTTAGGTGCGCATAAAACACGGAAGTTCATATTGTCATACCTTTTTTTCTCACCCCTAAGCCTCGTGTGCTCGGCTGACGCGAAGCTGAACCAGATAAAGACACAGAATGATAGTATCATATTCCACGCAAACCCCCTTGCTATTTGCGAGAAGCCGAGAGGTGTGTACCCAGCGAAAAACTAGGCCCAGCGCATTTCAAAATCCATTTCTCGCGATGTCGGTGAATACACGGTCATTTCAAAAGGACCGGCCTTTTTGTTCCCTCTCGAGTGTGCCCCCTAATGCAGAGAGCAATGTGTCTCGAAGCACTCAGACAGAGATTAAACTTGGCAAACAAAGAGCGAAACGAAAATGATAACCGTATACAAGCCAGCACGCCCTCGAAAATACATTTTGAATAAAACGAGTCGCCTTTTTTGTTTCCGAAAATGCCCCGTTCAAAACTTGCACAAAACAAAATAAACATTCTTTGCGGGGAAACAACCATATCCCCGATGTAAGGGATGGCACGAACGCCGATATTAAAAGGTGTGCATATGCAAAAGCACGAAGCGCTGCTTTTTCGTCCCGATACTCCGTGCCCCCGCCACTTGGCGAACGGCGAAAGCCACCGTCCCAATGAGCACTCTGGAAAGAGACACGTGACTGCATACCTCTCTCACTAGTTGCGCGCAGTGCTGTCAAAGCAACGGGCGGGAGAGAGAGGAAAGCCACTTTTGTGCGAATTTTGAGCGAAGGGCTAATCTTCGAGGAGAACAACAGCGACGTCTGGGTGTTCCTCCTTCCCCTCTTCCATGGCTACTTGGGTTAGGCTCTCGCCTCTGTTCATTTGGAAAGCGCTGTCACGTGCTTCGTCTCCGTCCCTCCGATTGGCTCACTGGCACCGTTGCCTTCACCGTTTGCCAAGTTAGGGCGAAACGAGGTGTGGCAAACGGGGCGTTAGGACGCCGACATGGCAACGCTGCGGGTATCAACACTCCGAGCGATGTTCCATCTCCTTTGTCCACTCACGAAAGAAAACCTTTTATGTATTTATTTTATTTTTTAATGTTCAGTCGTTTTGTTCTTTTCATTTCCTTTCATATCATGGGTCTGTCTTCGATTTGTATTTTTTCGTTTCGTTGCCTCGGGGGAGCCGATCAATGACTGACACCGCCTCCTCAAAAACTCGAAGCGGAATATTTGCATTTTTCTGAATTGTGTCTGACGTGAGTGTAAAAGCTGCCGCTACGCGATCGGACATTAAAAAAATAATAATAATAACATTATGTCGTTGTATTAGGCCCTCGGTGTTAGAAGAGCGCTGGCTCTTGTTCCATTTCAAAACGCCTTGTTTCGTTTTTCATGCCTTTCCTTTTTTCTCGTTTATCGTAAACAAAATCAGCGAGTAAGAAACGAGTATTATGGCGCGCTGCTGACCGCGGAAAGGAGTCGGATTTTCCCATGCACCCATCGATGTTGAACCAAGAGCAGAAAGATCCAATAGCAACACTTCCCTTCTTCTCCTTTTTAATAGCTCGAAACGAAGTTGCGTTTTAGCACGGCGTGCTAAATATCCGGGACAAAAAGCAGACGCTGCAGCTGCAATGCCTCGAACGCGCCTCTAAGACGGGTGTGTTTACCATATCCACAAAAATGGTCCCTGGATATCGGCCCGATGACGCCACGAAGTGTCATGCTGTCCCCAGCGGCATCACAGCAGCGCTGATGCATGTGGGAGACGCCTGTTCGGCCCCGGATCGCTCTCCACCTTGGCAGTCCACGCAAGCTTCGGCAGCCAGGATTTCCGACGCCGCGACGGGAGCAACCCTCGCGTTTGCTCGTACCTTTTGCCGGACCTTCCACGACCAACCGCCAGGATCGCGACATCCGACAGCGTAACACTCCGGCTTTTGCAACATCATTTGGTGCCACGACCTTTTTCGATGCATGGGCGGAATAGGTCGCTAAACACACCTGTCGGGCACGTGTTCCAGGCAGGTTACTACAACTAACCCTGCTTTCGGAACACTATAAAGTCCGGTTCTCACATGCCGCGAATGTAGCGCTGCTCACGTGTCGTCGGCTTCTTATCGTCTGCCATGAGCAAGTTTTGACGGTGCAATACAAAGCTGGCGAACTCCCTCGTCAGCACGCGCTTAGCGCGAGGTCAGCGCTATGGTTGTAGCGCTCCGCTGCATGTGTGAACAGCATAGAGTTATTACAATAAACGCTAGAGGCTCAGGCGGTGCTAGTGTGCTGTTGCATTTTGAAGCAGACAGCAAGCAGTCAGAAATTGACTTCCGGTAATGCATTTCTATGGGAAAAGGCGAGTGCATCTTTTCTCTGTGCTCGATTATAAGAGCAAATATCAGTAATAATTTGCACCTATTAGGCACATTGGAACATTTCTCAGTCACGCAGCCGATATAATTGTTCAGTTACAGCATTTTCATTTGAATTAGTGGCATAAAAAACGGTGTTAAAACCGCTTCGTACGTGTGTTTATGAGCACTGTCGGACACTGTTAGCGCGAACACGGCGTCGACCCTTTCGAGCATGGGGAATATACATGGGATATACGTGCCAAACGAACGAAGGACATGTGGAAAACCAAGAGATACGGCAAGAACTATGCAGTAACACTGGATAAGTAACTGTGCACGCAGACGATCAAAATAAATTGAAAGCCACGTAATATAGTCAGATTTGCAATAAATAAGTACTGCTTTATTCTTTCTGCTCATGAATATGTGCGAAGATGCTTGTTCTCGGTTCAAATCATCACCCGCACGCTCCAAATTTTTGCAAATAGGGGGAGCCAGAGAGCAGGTTCCCGATGAAAACTGCCCGACATTGGAAATAATAAAAATACACACCTTTTGTAGCTTTATTTTTTGCGTTCGAATGTTTCTTTAACCGATCGTAAAGATGCACTACGGAGTCATTTTCGTCCAATGACAGGACGGGCATATTAGCAATATATAAGCACCACCGAAATGCTAGCAAACCTTGAACACACTCTACATTCCTTTTGATCGTTAGTTTGCTTAGAATCGCCGCTCGTTTTCACATACCTTGCTTGAAGCAGAGGTTTGGGCCTGAAATAGAGCGAAGTTTAACATCGTTCAGGGGTAAGAAAAAATGCTGTAACTAAAGCAATTACACTTTCACAATACCAATAAAGGTACATACTATCCGGTACAACCGAAATGACAAAGGTTATTCATGTTATTTTCCGGCGAAGAGACAAAATTCACGCGCGTTTTCCCATAGGAATACACAGGGAGGCTGGAAATGTAGACTGCGTGCTGTCGGCTTCAATTTGCAACCGGAAGTCCCGTAGACACTAGCGCCAGCTGAGCCTCTAGCGTTCATAGTAATAACGCTATGGTGAACAGGCCTTAGAGCGCGCGAGTTTTCTATGCGGAGCGCACGTTTGTCTGCTTCTTGCGCAGGGGTTGCGGTGACGTCGGAACACCGAGCTCTGATTGGCTTGGATTGGAAGGATGGCGGGTAGGCGTAAAGGCAACTAGCATTGACGTCTACCCACTATCTTTCCAGTCAGAGCCAATCAAAATTCGGCGTTCTGACGTCTCTGCAACCCCTGTGCAAGGAGCAGACGAACTTGCGCTCATGCATAGCGCGGAAAAACTGAAGGAGAGGAGGAAACGAGAGGAGAGGGGGGTGTTAGAACGACGAGCTCTGATGAGAATGATTAGTGGGTAGGCCTGAAGCTAGCGGCGTTCGTCTCTACTGCACTCGTCGAACGCATTTGAATGCGAAAGCCAAACGCTAGACGCCGGCGTTCCAGGTTCTTACGCGTTCGACGAGTGCCATGGAGATAGAGGCAGCTAGCTCCTCTTCTCCCTCAGTTTCTCGACGCATAGCTCGACGAACATGTCCCAGAAGAGCAGACTGTGTGTACGAAAATTGAGTTAAAAGTAAACATTAGACAGAAGTCTGTCTGGTTGGGGAACCACCCAGCGAGTCATAAAGTATCGGTGGTTAACACACCCCTATCACGGGCAAAGAACCTTTGCTCAACTGATTCTGACCGCCGAAAAGAAGAAGAAACCATCATTTGCGACCTCAAGAAGAACGGATACACCGGCAGCTTCATACACCGCATTGCCCGTCGTCAAAACCGAAGTCGACAACACCACCAGTCACAGGTTGATACAAAACGCCGGCCAACCACGCGCATCAGCGTCCCATGCATCAAGGGAACAAGTGAAGCGCTGACACGGGTGCTAGCAAAGGAGGGCATTCAGATGGCCCACAAGCCAATTTCCACCCTTGGACGCTTTATGCCACGACCAAAAGATCGCCCCCCTAAAGAGAAATCGCAAGGTGTGGTGTACGAGATTCCCTGCGCGGAGTGCCCTTCCTCGTACATCGGGGAGACAAAGAACTATCATGAACGGATTCGCCAACACAAGGCTGATATGCGCAACTTCGATCAAGAGCGCAGCGCGGTTGCTGAACACTGTGAAAAAAATGACCATCGCATCGACTTTCTAAACACGCGCATCCTGGACATCGAAACTAATTCTCGCCGGAGGCTCTTCCTTGAATCTTGGCACATTCAGATCACGCCAACAAACATCAATAGGTCTCTTGGCGCACTGCCATCTGTGTATGTGAACGGGCTCCACCATGTGTCTTCAAAAAGCGATCAAAGAGGAAGAAGATGGGATCGTGTACATTCGCCTCCGCCATAGAGGAAAAAGAAGATTGCGGCTCCTTTCCTCCATAGTCGCCCCTGAAGAAGAAGCCGAACCGGTTTCGAAACGTTGGGCCCCTGATTTAGAAAATTGAGTCGCGTTTAGACCGCGTTAAGCCCCCTTAACTACGACAGGGGAACAAAGTGACGAGTCTTTCTATAGAGTCTTGTCACCCTGTGCGTTTAAGATTAGTGAAGTGCGTAATCCACCTCTTTCGAAATCATGGTTCCAGAGTTTCTGGTATGAAAACACATGTTCGCGTTCCATGGATTCACGAGCGGCCATGGCATGCTTTCAAGCGAGATCTCGTGAAAGCGCTCGTGTTGTGCACGCGCGTTCTCTACCCAAAAATCTCGAACCGGTGACTTCGTAAAAAGGTGGATTATCTAATATGTCGCTATTTTATCGCGTAATTTTTATTTAACAATGGGCATTTATCGCGCTATTATATTTAACGATTACCCGTAACATTCAAAAGTTTATTCTGTCGTTGGACCACGGGGTAGCCCTAATAGCTATGGGTCCAACCATGAGTATGTATTGCTATTGTACAGGGTGTCACAAAAAAACAAATTTACAGGATTTTTTTTTTTACCGCAATATTAAACTACGCATTGCCTAACGCTCATTCTCCGCCCAAAGGTAGCGCTAGAGGTCACAACCAGATGCCAAAGTTTTAGCACGATCCGTGCTAAAACTTTGTCATCTATTTTTTTATTTAAGTGATTTTCTGAAACTTTCAATGGGAAAATGGAGCCCATTTTTACCCGTTTTTGGTTTCTGGTTGTCGGCCGCCATTTCCCCATTGAACTTTTCAGAAAATCACTGATAAACTTTGAATAAGGTATCGGATCGGGCTGAAACTTTGGCATCTGGTTGTGACCTCTAGCGCTACCTTTGGGCGGAGAATGAGCGCTCGGCGATGCCTAGTTTATTTTTGCATTTATTTTTATCATATACACCCTGTATATGATAAGACTAAATAAAATGAATGAATGAATGAATCAATCAATCAATCAATCAATGAACGCCTCGTGTTTCCGCTATAGATGAACACTTTAGCCAGTGCTGCACGACTACCGAATTGTACGTTACTCATTACGAGTAACCAATCCCTCTCTGGAGTAATTTTGTAATCGTTTGAAAACATTTATCTACAAGTGATCACGAGATTTATTTGATTACTTGTGGAAGTACTGAAATTGATTGTAACCGTTACTCTTTTCCCTCCCTTTCTAATGGCACCCTTTGTTTCTACAAGTTTCCTACCAAGGAATACGCGAATCAAGTTTCCGACAGGACGAAGGTTTACCAGAACTGGTGGATAGAGACGACGACCAGTTCTATAATTCGATGATTCTAATCTGATAATAGACAGTACGAAAGACACGTTTTCGAACCGACAGAAAAAATTTGTTGTTTTAAAAATATGAAGTAATCGGAAAAGAAACAGTTTTGATGCGTTAGCATTGGTACCCACATGACAGGGAAAAGCTGAAGCCGTCCATCTGCGGACAAAACAGTGGAAAGGGTAGCAAATTTCATAGAGAGGGGGAGAGCAGCTAAGGACAAAGGAGAGAGGGAGGTGACGTCACGGGGCGCAAGCCAATGCGCGTGCGGGAAACCGGCGAACAGCGAAAGCAGCGTCAGGCAGCGGATGCCGCTGCTAAGCGTGCAAGGCGGGCGAACGAGACACAAGAGCGGGAGCAGCGCCTAGCTCGGCTGGCCGAAATGCGGCCCAAGAAGAAGCGGCCAGCCGACGCGGGTCTGCGTGTGACAGAGGCCGGAAAAAATTACAGAAAGATCCATTGGTGGATTTTTAAAGATAGCGTTAAGTACCCTTAGTATAGCGCCACACACGTCCCCATTCGCGAAACGCTAACACTGACCCCGTAACGAAACCAGAATGGCCGCAAAAAATAGAGGAAGCAAAAGAGAAAGTCAAAACAGAAAAGTGAAGGGGTCAGCGTTAAAGGGGCCATGAAACGAATTTGGGGCTGGGATAAATGATTTTAAATTGGGGCTTTACTAATCGCATATCGTTTAGTTGGCAAAAACAAAGAGGGTAGAAAGTCCAGAGCCAGCTTTTCGGAACGAACATTTGAAAATATAGCGGACTATTTTGTACCTTCTTTCTTTCGAAAGCTCTCCGCCTTTTCGCTATGATACATCCGCGGTTCCCAAAGCGCGTCAGCGGTGCCAAACTGACGTCAGCAGAGCCCAGCTCACGCATTGGACACGAGAACTGCGTCACTCGGACGTATGCGCTCGTCATGCGCTCGTTAACAATAAATCCGTCGACGAATATTCGGATTCGCGTTCGTGGCCAATGAGTTCCCAGACGGAACTTATCGTCACTGGGGAATGACAAGTTCTATGGTGCGCATAAAAAGCACGGTGGAAGCTAGGAGTCATTGCACCGGTGCCGAAGAATGTCACGGCGGCGTGATTTCACAATTCGCATTTGAGTTGAGGATTAAAGCTAAGGAGGAAGAAGTAGGAAAATCGTTTCATGACCCCTTTAACGTTTCCAAAACAAAAACGTGTGCGGCGCTTTTTTTGAGTTTGTTTTTGTTTTGTATGTTACGAACAATTGTTTTTTTTTAAGTAATCAAGTAATATTAATGATTACTTTATAAGCAAGAGTAATTGTATTTGTAATCGATTACTTTTTTAAAGTAACATGTTCGAGACTGACGACTATCATTGCCTAGGGTCTTTAACGTGCACCACGCGGTATAGTGATATAAAACCGCGCGCCGGTCCGGTGACTTTCCAAATCGAAATAGGCAGGGGGTGGGGATCGAATAAAAGGAATCGAGTTCCGGGTTGGTTTAGACAGCAGTAAGTTAATCAGCCTCAATAGGCGTCTGGACTCTCCGCCGTAGATAAGAAATTTAGCCGGTGCAATAGAAGCGCTTTTAGCGAGGGATCTCTAACGTGCATCAGGCATCCTTGATTGCACGAACGCAGGTCGGTGCGGTACGTAAACAGATCGAAGCCAGCAGGGGATAGAAGCCAGGACCCCGGGGTTATACAGCGCGAGCTCTCGCTCCACGCGCGGCTGGGCATCGTGCAAAGTTATCTGGTTGCGGCATGTGCGGTGAAATATTACTCGAGCCCTGTTGGTTAAATGGGCCGATTTATCGCGCTTACTGTGGATCATATTTACCGCATAATGCGGTGGAAAGGCGGTGTTTTTCTTTGCGGGCACGCGTTGTATATCCTTATGCTTTTTCGAAACGCAGGAGTACTATGTAACGTCTGGCTTTCATCATTTATGAAGAATGGGCTGCGAAACGTTTTCGGCGCCATAGAGCGCCCAAACGGAAATAATGTGCATGTCTCGTTGATAGTTGTGTACTTGAGGACTGAAACGTAAACATATTCGACAGAAGTAATGGTGTAATTACGACAAAGGGGATAGTGTAATAAAATCACTTTTATTCCAACTTTAGAAGAGATAACGATAATAGGTGTAGCTACGATGACCTAATTTACAGGTACCTTGGGTACATAATTATAGATAAGACGGGCCATTTTTCATTAATACTAAACCGTGGCCCAGGTGACGTTCTTAATATGTTCTTCATAGGATAGGGGAATAGGTTTCAAAATAACAGCTCGTTATTTTTATTGATCGTTGGAACTGTGAGATTGCCTCTCGATGGGAACCTTGCAATTGCCAGTCCCGTATATGAATCACGTGACAATTGTAACTCAGTTAATTATTGTCTCATTTATTTTAACCAAAGTCAGCGTAGGTTATACGTAGGGTTCCACGTTTTCGGAAATAAACGAAAAACTCGGAAAAGCTCACGCCGGTAAAATGTTGGTCCATTCGGATAAAAAGCAAAAAAGGCGATATTTTACTAATAAAGTTTGTCGAGCACGGGGTTAGCGGTCCTAAGAAAAAAGACCACTTTACTTAATTTATTTTGTTCATCTCGGGTATATGACAAAAGTTAGTTTTCCGTGTATCTCTTCAAAATGCGTACAGTACAACAGGTGGATGTAGTTGTGGGCCACGACAAAATCCACTGTTCAGGTTTCCTGTTTCGACCATACTTTTCGTGCTTTTTAGATGCGTGAGCGGTTGTGTTTTTATAACACTGAAAAAACCTGTAGAAGTTATAGGAAGTATTCACTGGCGGCCATAGCTGTGTGCACGACTGCTGAGCGCGTGCTGATGGCGAGCTTCCACAGTTCTTTTGTAACGTGCATTCCGCACCCTCAAGATTGCCGGTCTTAGCAGCCTATTAATGTGGGCTCGTTCAGAGCATGCGCTCTAGACATCACCCAGAGATATGGCGCCCAGTGAATACTCCTTATAGAAGGGCAGCTGACACTTTTATACTTTCCAACGACTACGTTCAGGAGTTTGGCTATTTCAAAGTTACTGATGTTTATTGAAGCAACACTTCTTTGCAAGATCTGTCGATGGGACAGTTAGTATTCCCAATCGCAACGGCGATTTTGAGTACTGACTTTTATCAGCTTAGGCTACGTTTTTGTCCCGAAAATATCTCAGTAAACTTAAACTCCGGATTTTGGAGAAGAATCGGGATTCTAACAAAATATAAACTCCGACAAAACCCGAGTTTCCTGCAAGAAATAAACTCAGAAAAACACCCTCCGAATGTCAAGATAAATGAACTCCGAAAACACGTAGTACTAGTTATACAATAAACACGTTTCAGGCGGAGAACGTCAACGAACGGGCAGTCGGGGTCAAATTCGTTCGTTTGTCAATGTTTTTTTCTCCTAAATATGTGCACCATATTTCCATTAATTAGTGATTATTCTGACATATGCCAATCACATCGTCCCACACGTCACAAAACATGATCTACTATTGAACGTACATTACGACATTAGAACCTGTAGTCGGCAATCTTTCAATTAGCCGAAAGAGCGTAGTATTTTTCATCGGTTATTAATCGCCGAGGACAAACTGATGTCACGTGCCCTAACATTTTCAAAAGCCATTATCAAGGTTATTCACTCAACGCTCTTGCTAAAGTACGCGTGATATTAAAAAAAAAAAAAAATTCACGCCGTAATATAAATTGGAGATACCTGGTGGGTGGACGGCAGTATGTATGCTTAACCAAATTGTATATTCTACACCATGTAAACTAACACTTTTAAGGCACTTTAGACGGCCCACAAAAGTCGGTTCCTCAACGTATCGCCCCGCAATTTACTAGGGGTCCAAGCAGTTTTAGAAGTTTACAGTGAAGAAATCAACGAATTAGCTTACTTTATTTAAAAGAGAGAAAAAAAAAACAGAAACGTGTTCTGTGCAATTTACGCCACTTCACAGACAATACACGCGTACGTAGTGAGAAGTGCTGCCGACAGATGGCGTAGGGCGCGTTGAGGGAGTGCCGGCCGATTCGGGTTCAGTTGCGGAGTGGCCGGCGCCCTCTCGACGCGACGTACACCATCTGTCGGCTGCACTTCTCACTTCACGTGCATGCGAAGCGGCGACGAGGTAGATATCCCAAGACAAGCTTCCAAGATTTCTTTTTAAACAAGGTGAGTTTGTGTTATGATTTTTTTTATTAGAAACCTTCACCACTTGCTTGCACCTCTGTGGTAAATTCCAACGCCATGCTTTGAAAAACCCATTTTTGCGGGCCGTCTATAAAGTACCTTAAAAGCGTTAGTTTATATGCTGTATAAAAGATTTCAAGTGCCAGACGGGTTAGTTTGAGGTTGGCTGCTTTTATCAATATACTTATCAACGACAGAGTCCCGCGTGTCTGATTTCCAAAATGCTTTAAACCTCCCGGCTGCGAAGACTGCCGCAGCCTCTGGGTGATTTTACGCGTACGAGCCTTGTAGCAACAAAATACGAATCACCTCAAAATGTAATGCTTGCGACAAAAAAACCCATACACATTTCAAAGGCCGCTGCTTTACATGAAACAGCGTGCATTGGTATCGGATATATTGATGAACATTGTACCAGCAGAGACACAAGGGCCTCGCAGCTACGCCGCTCAATGCATTGAACTGGACTTTTTTTGCCCGTGTCCTCCAAGCCCAACGTCGCGCCAGCAAATCAGATTGCAGATGTTAAGATGAGGAGGATGTCGACAGGTAAAACGAAGTGAAAGGATCGTTTGTCCGACTTTCTCTAATGTTTTTCTTACAGTAAGTTGGCTAATTTAATTTGTGCTTCTGATAAGTGACGCCGTTTTGTTTGCATCGTCTTGAGTCGCCCGGAATAAGTTCTGGTTTGAAGTACATTACGGCTTTTCGTTTCCTAAGATAAAATGAAGGAAAGCGCATAAAACTCGTTGACGCACTTTGTGTGACAATCACATTTGCGTTAGAAGCTTGGCAAACCAACTTCAGACCTTTTTACAAAAACGCGCGATGTCAACACCCTGAAAAGGAAATACGTGTAAAACACAAAGATTGCCTCATCTTATATATATATATATATATATATATATATATATATATATATATATATATATATATATATATATATATATAACGGCGGAATTCTATGCGGACACTCCTGAAGCGCGTAATAAACACGTTTGCTTCCAGGATAGAGTTGGCTTAAACTTGGGAGACGAAAACACGTAAAAATCAAAGATATAAAATCAAGACAGAGATATTGCTGGACAACCAACTATGGTCTTAATGCTTCTTCCTCTTCTTGAACCTTGACTATCTGCTTCGTTTCTTCTGCTCATCCGGAGAGAAGAAGCAGATAGGCAAGGTTCCAAAAGAGAAAGAAGCATTCAAACCATAGTTGGTAGTCCAGCAATATCGCTGCCTCTTTCTTCTATCTTTGATTTGTACGTGTTTTCGTCTTCCGAATTCGAGCTGGCCCTATCTATAGTATTCATCAAGTAGCTCACCTCGAGCCCGTAACTCACCTTTGCTTCATACGTATGCATGCCTGGAGCATGTCTGCAGAGAGGTTTTGTATATGATCAATGTGACCGTCGTACGAAGAAAAAACAAGCCTTAGAGAGTGTCTGTAGGCATGGGCGTACCAACCCGGGGGGGGGGGGGGCAAGGGGGGCGCTTCCCCCCCCCCAGTTCTCAGAGCGGGGGGGGGGGGGGGGCAAGGCATGTGTTTTGCCCCCCCCCCCCTGAAACAGCCGCCACTGGGCAGGGCAAACATAGCCGGTAGCGCCCAAGGAATACCTAGGGCACCGCGGGGGGGAGGGGTTTGGTTTGCCCCCCCCCCCCCCCCCCTCGAAAACAAGTTGGTACGCCACTGTCTGTAGGCTTGAGCGTTCGGGGAGAATTATTCTGCGTCCTCGGTTCGTGGGTCCGTTTTGCGCTCGGGAGTTGCGATGAGTGAAGAACCTAACAGGTTCTTTTTGTTTTGTTTTTACTCGTTAAAATTACAATACATGTTTAATTACATATTTTTTTTATAATTTAAGAGGATAATTTGGTGCCTTCTGAACTCGCAACACGCTTGTGGGACGGAAAGTGTCAGAATAACCGGTGTCATATAAAACTATGCCACAATAGATAAATTGACGAGCCCGAGGGTAGATACTACGTGACCGCTGTAAAACAGAAAGCACTCATTGCGGAGGCTTTGAACGGAACCTTATGTGCCAGTGCCCGGAGGGGGAGAGGGGGGGCGGTTCTTCACTGGGGCTCCGAAAGACGTGACGTTGGCTCCTAGAAAGAACGAAGCGGCCATGGAAACAAGGCAACGCCGAAGGCGAGGCACTTGGAGTCGAACGGCAGGAGGAATAAAGTGAATTCTGAAGATACCGAAATGTAAGGAACGAGTAAGAAGCGAGCAAAAACCTATCGTTACGAAGAACAAAAGGCCACGGCGAATATTTTAGCGGTTGCGACGGCGTCTCCGTAAGAAAGATAAGGCCCGGGCCCCACGTCTCACGCCAATAAATTGGTATTATTTCCGGTTATATTTTCAAAAGGCGTTACGGTCACCGACAACTTAAGAAGCACAGGGACATGGCCGAGCATCTCATCATCGTTCTCTAGCCAATGAGCTCGCAGCATTAGCCGAAGAGAAGGCCGAAGAACCAATCACGAAGGGAGAACATCGTAAGCCCCGCCCCACGTGTCTCGAGCCCCAGGGCTCATACGTTGTACAAAAGACATGGTCTGCGCCGAAGACACGATGACAGAATTACACTCTAAAAAGAGTCCGTGCGTCTACTTTGCCGCACTACACTCGAAGAGCCAATCATCGCAACGTACGAAGCCAGCTTTGCCAATGACAAAACCGAAAACGAAAAGTTATCTGCCGCGGCAGAAAACTATATGTCGTTTTAAAAGTCGGGAGGAATCGGAGAAGTACGGTTACGTTTTCGAGTAACACCCCAATACTTTTCGTCTCCAGTAATCGAGTCATCTAGCTGAATGCTTCTTAAGCGAGAACTAATTGTAATTGTAATTGATTACTTTTATTTTCGAATAACGTGTGCAAAACCGGAGAAAAGAGAGTACCCGCATGACGCATAAATACTCATTTCTCCGAGTCCTGCCCCTAAATACGACGTGTGGCAAATTGTACAAATAAAGAAAAAAACTATGAACGCTCGGAAGATGTCAGATTTCGCATGACCAACGCGGCAGGAGGAACGTCATGCGAGGAAGGCCTCAGATAGTTTGTGCTGACTGACAGTTTCTGCAGACTGTCTTCTGCCCGACACATTAGCGGTATACGACCGCGGCTCTAGGCTGTCGGTGACTGCACGCTCGAACAACATCCGCGCGAAAGGCAGCAGGATGTGGGACTGGTCTTTTCGTAGGCGATCCGTGGCACGGTCAGACACGGCACGGCCCACAACGTACGCGAACCCCCAATTCCCCTACAATTCCCCAATGGGGAGTTGTAGTAGACCGTTTCCGCAGCCCGCTAAGCACCCGGATAGCGCTCCGTAATCCGCCACAAGACCTTGAACTATGCAGACAAGGCTGGCGGCGCGCATGCGCAGCTGCGGCGTTTTCTTCACGGATACCGTAGCGGAGGAGAAAAACGGTCTACTACATTGTCTCAAATGTCGAGGAACCGAAAAACGTTCCGAGTTCGCACCTGCTACGATCACTGACAGAACAAGAACGGCGGGAAGGAGGTCCCGCCTTCAGCGCGAGCTTCCTACCTTCGACAACGCGATAAAAAAAATCCACGTACTATCGATGAGAATCTGTCGTTTATAACACTGGCGAAAGCCTCTTTGAAGCCAACAGTTAAAGAAAGACGCGACAAAAATAATAAAAAAACTATACGGAAATGCCAGCTGTTGACGCCAGCGTGTTCTCTAGTCGCAAGAGATCCGGAGGTTTTTAGACACCCTGTCGTAACCTGCCGTAAGCGTGTGAACGAGCTTTAATTATTCGGCAGAGTAAGATACAAAGAGGGAGTTTGAGAGAGAATGAGGAGGCTACGATGACCAGCAGTCCTTCCGTCCGAATACAGTCCGGTGGACGGGGCTGGTAATGGCCGTCGAGGATCCTCCTGCAACGACGCACTCCCTCGAGACAGGAAGGGACGCCGGTCCCCGAGGGCACGCCCGGGGGCAGGAACCCCGAGAGCCGATCGGGCCAGGGCTCCCGGCTCGCTGCCCAAGTACAAATCGATGAGAGATACGGGCCACCGCCGCGCACGCCGGACCCGAACGAAGGACTAAAAGTGGTGCCCAACTTCGCTTCTAAGGAAGGCCGCGCGTCTCGGGGAAGGAGGACGGGGAAGCGAAAAGAAGAAAAAGAACAGACCGAGAAAGAGAGGTCCAATTAGGAGAACCTCGAGAGGTCTTCGCCCAGTAGAAACTGTGGGGGCGCCGCCACTCGCTGCGGCGGGGTCGACCCGATGCCTTGGACATCGGTGGACCGGGAGGGGAAACGGTGCGAGTTTAAGACGGAAGCCAAAGCCACGCTACTCATACATAGAGTTTCGTGTTCTTTCTTGAATACCGATAAACCCCTAAAATAAAACCCGAGCAGGTTTTATCAAAATCAGTAAAAACTTAAAAACCCCGAACTGGAGATTACTGAAATATCCGGGAGGCTACTTCAGTCTTCGGGAAACCGGACCCCTTGACTCGTTTCCTTCTTTTATCGTTACCGGTACATTTTCCAAGTATTCTGGGAGCGAGCATGTTCTCTGGACGTTGGGGAACTCCATGCCCGTATCCTATTTATCATTTTGTTTTTAACATAAGGACCGATAAACACCGACATATTGTTCGACATCGAAAATTGGCACCGCACTGGCGGTGACGCTGCCGCAAGCTAGAAGCACGCGACTGCCGCTTTGCGGCTTACTCTCGTAAACCTTGTTTTCAGCACGGGGCGTGTCGAGATTCCCTAACAATGACGTCATATGCAGGCCTTGCCTTTTACGTGGCACCGCCGCATGAACTGTCTCGGCGAGTGGGAGTTTTCCATATTGTGGGGGACTGTACCAACTAGACCAGGGGTGACCAGGCTGACCCGGCCTAAGAGCCGCAAACAAAGCCACGAAGCTTCCAAGAGCCGCGGGGGGGGGGAGGGGGGGGGCAAATTTTTCTAAATAGTAATAAACGAAACTCGAACCACTTTCAGTCTATCCGAGTCAAAGGCAGTCTAACTGTACGCAGCAGCACAAGGCAAAGGCAGTAGCACAAGACTACCAAACCGCAACCTGCCTTTCGATTTAAAACGCGTTCCATTTCTCTTTTTGGGGAATACTCTTGTGACCGACAGGGAGGCGGGGGAGGGGGGAGGGAGGTCGTGGAGGGAGCCGCTAGCCGCACTGTAACATGGGAAGAGCCGCATGCGGCTCGCGAGCCGCAGCTTGGCCACCCCTGAACTAGACCATCTTGCCCATCTTCCCGCGCAGGTGTTCGTGGTGCAGGCCCGCGAAGGGGTCTTGCAGTGTCCCCCAGAGGAAGCAGGGAGCCCGGGGCAGGGCCGGCCGCTGCTCCGTCTCAAGGGCCAGATGGTGTCCGTCGAAGAGACGCAGAGCATCCTGTTCCTGTGCTCCCCTCGCGTGAAGGACATCGACGACATGCGCCGCATCGGCCTCTTCTTCAGCGACCTGGCCATCCACGACCCGGCCCGGGAGCTCTTCCTCCGGTCCCACCACCACCGCGGCGAGCGGGAGCTCATCGAGAAGCTCGACGAGGCCACCAACAGACTCAAAATGCTCCAGTCCAAGCTGGACGAGGACAAGAAAAAGACAGAGGAGCTGCTTCATTCCATCCTGCCCTCCAAGGTGAGAGCAGCACTCCGTCGGTCCTGTACCAACGCGGAGTATCGGTGATTTTCACCTCGCGTATTTGAACCTACTCTCAAGGTTTTGTCTTTAGACCCCCAGGCGCCGTGAATGACGCTCGAGAGGACTGGCGAGCGAGCATGTCGCCGCAGCTTTCTGCACTGGCCACTAGGTGCCGTCAATTTTGCTGGAGCCGCCACTATCAATACCATCCAGAAAACAAGGCCTGTGCGTGACGTCATCTTTGGATGGATGGATGAAACTGAACCCTTTGAATCGGGCGGTGGCTTACGCCACGTGGCCAGTGTGCGTTCGTCTTGGCGTCGCAGCTTGCTGGCGTTGCGTTTGTTGTGAGATGCTGCAAGACGCGCTAGCTGCGATCAGGCATCAAGGCCGACAGCTCCTGCCACCTTTTCCGCGCCGGCGCCGCCGCTGCCGTCGCCGTTCCTCTAGATCTCCGCTCGTCCGCGGGAGGGCGAGCGGCGCGCTGGAGTTGCGAGTAGGCTGCACTACGTGGATCCACAAGTGATCACGTTTTTTAGGAAAAAAGCTTAGGCGTTATCTTCCAGGTGGTATTGAATGTAGACCATTCCCATGTTTACAAAGTCATAGCCCAGTGTGCGATCTCCACAGCCAGGCGCGCGCGTCTTCGTCACTTCGGAACGCGAGCAAAGCGAGCGCCATAGGCTTGTAGCTCTCAAGTTTTCAGAAGCGTCCCTGGCGAGCAAAATCGGATATTCTTAGGTCGCGTTTTCAGTGTGCGCCGCATTGCGTCCTTTACAACGCTCGCATCTGGCCCGTGCACAGACGTTGAGGGACACCGGAGACGCTGAGAGACGCTACTTTACGCCCATGGATCGGGCATGATGGTACGCAAGGACACCCTTTCACATCAACAGTAAATGGTCGCGTCTCGCGGACGCTTGCGGAGGCGTCTCTTTCCTGGTCGCGTCTCGCGGACGCAACAGCGCCACCTGGCCGAGAGAAACAGGCCTATACGCACGAACGCTGAAAATGGCACCGGCCGAAGCCCGTTTCTGGAATGGTCAATATTGGCTACATAAACCAATTTGGTGGCGTACCGGTACCACTGCGAGACGCACGTTATAGACCCCAGGCAAGCGGTGGTACTGCGCTGGCTAAATTTGTCATCTACAGCGTAAACCACCGTCGGCGCACCTCAAAGGCAGACCGACCTCACGCTGTAAAAATACGAACGTCAAAATTCTTTTTTTTTTATGTCTACAAATGTTTGGCAGTTATCGTAGTTCGTTGTTTTCTCTGTCCTATCTTACTTTGTCTCGCTTTTGTGCTAACGTTGTTCTTTCTCGAGCTTGCTTTTTGTTATTCACTGTGAGTAATGAAACCACTTCAAATTTTTGCTCAAACACAAGCTCAACGATGTCGCTCTTGCGAATTATCCTAAATTGAGCGTGTATTTTTTTTTAAATTTAAACTCAAGTATCGGTCATCATCTTCTGTGGGAATCGTGCAGCTTTTGCGATACGGTGTTCATGCTGATTGAACGAGTAAATTTAATTAGAGCCTCGTGGATCCCCGTGGCATTAAGTTTTCCAGCTGCAGAGTCACGTATTTTCGAAAGACACTCCCTAAGTAAAGCAGTAAGTACCAATCAACGAGCTCATTATGACATTTGCTGGAGCGTATTTTATGCAAATTTCCGATACCTCATTTGCATATAATCCAGTAAGTTCGGAGTGGGAACTAATGAGACATGAGAACGCGCCAAAGATTTGTTTAAAAATATACAGAAATGCTGCCCGAGTCGTCGCACTTCATAAAATATAAAATGTTGAAAGAATATTTCCAAATTATACGGGCGAAATAGTCATAATGATAAGTATATGCGTTTCGCTTTACATTTTTTTTTTCATCATTTTATGTATGTACTACTTTTTATAGCTTTCTCTTCTTGTTTTATGCGCCATCCCCAACATTCTGGAACATTCACTCCTTGCGTCCTCAATCGGCTGTTCTCGGTAAAACTCGTTAAAAAAAAATTATTTCAGCTTAACAGCTGGTCAAATTGTTATCTTCCCCGGAGGAATTATAAGCTGAAATGAAACAACATAAAGTGTCTTAGACCCAATTTAGAAATTTGGTTTGAGGGATCACCTTTGCAAAATCTGAACTTTCCATCCACCATAATAAGAACCCGTAATATTCCCAGCGATCGTATTGACGTCAACTCATAGTACGGATCTACATTGAACTTCATTGTTTAAAATAAATGTTGTTTGACTACTCAGTAAAAAAGAAAAAAAACTAAATATCCCACAATGTTTCCCATGATTGTCGAATTTAGTCGCTCCCAGCTAGCCCCACCGCACCGCTCCTGTGAACGGATGTCATTTAAACCGTAACTAGCGCACGTCTCGAAATGGCCAGTGACCACACGAACATACACTGCGCCAGACTGTTAGCGCGAACACAACAACGGCACTTGTTCGAGTTTTACATCGAAAGGGAACAGGCGGGCATCAACATATACCACTTAAGTTAGTACTCCAACTGAGCACTTTCCACCACTATAGCACGTTTGATTCTACTCCTTCAATATTAAGATAAAGACTGAAAAAACAAACGGCGCTGGGTTGTTTGCGTTAACAGTGTCGCGGGGTGTTCCTCTATTTTACGTCAAAACTTTGTCTCTTGCCACCGCAAATCGCCGAAGCTTAGCAGCTGCAAATCCACACCCAAACAAACAAAAATAATAAGTATAAAAAAAACGACGCGGCTCCTTTTTCCGAGCGCATCACTATTTCATTCGGAATTATAGCAACCTAATCCGCCCGGAAACACCGCGGCACTTGCGGAGAAGATTTCCAGACGAAAAAGGGGGAGGGGGGGGGGGGGGGGGGCGAGACCGGAGAGATATTCATATGCGGGCATCCCAAATTCCGCTTTACGCTAGAACATGGCACGCAGCCTCGAGCTGCTTTTTATATGTGTGTACAAGTATATATTGTTTTGCTTTGAGAAAGTAAGGCGGAAAACGTTGGAAAATGGAAAGCGCCTTCTATTCTTAATGCAGTGGGCTCCGGCCCCGAAGCTGTTGGGTCGTCTGCTACCGCGGGGGGCTGTAGTCCGCAAAACCCAAAATACAACAAACAAACAAAAATTTGGTGGCAAACAGAAAGTGAAATACAAAAATAAGAAGGAAGCACAGATAGACCCGTGTTGCGCACCTTGAAAGACGCAAGTCGGCAAAATAAACAACGCCCCTCAACCACAAAAAACAAAATGCCGCCTTAATTTTTTTTTTTTTTTTTTTTTTTTTACGCATGTGTTGTTTATACATACATTGAACCGGATCTTGAGAAGCAATCCCACAGACTGAAAGCGTTTATAAATAAAACAAATGTAAATTATTAACCTCCCCCCCCCCCCCCCCAAAAAAAAAAAGCACAACGTTGTTTGCGAAGAGGAAAAATGAATCGGACACGGACCTCGAGATATGCACATCTTCGCGAATACTCGCCCACGACTCGAACCACGGAGAATGCTGTGAGAAAACCATCAAGCATCCCTTGCGGCGGGATGAAAAATATTATTCACACTGCCGGCAACTAAAAACACATCACCCCCCTCCCCCCCCCCTTTTTTTCCTTTCCCCCCCAACCCTCAAAGTAAAAAAAAAAAAAAGATAACAAGTAGGTGGGAAGGGGTAAAGAGACAAGGTGTGCATGATGTATCGCTGGTTGGATGAAAACGGCATTTGAGGACTATCAAGAACAGAAAAAGCGCGGGCGGACGCGGTGTATGAAGTGTGTTGTACGGATAATTTGACAACCTCAATGTCGACGCTGGGGCGGCGTTGTCCCGCTCTTTGTGTCTGGCGGCGAAGCCTTTCCCATTGACCTTCTCTCCATTTCCTCCCCCGCTCTTTCCTCCGCCGCATTATCAAGAGGCCTCCTACCAAGTTTTAGAATTACAGTACCAAAATGAATAACAGAGCTAGTCGATGCATCGAAAAAAAAAAAGATATACAGTATATTATATATGGAGCGCGCAGCGCCGGATCCTTGAGAGGGCCGCGTCCTCGAATTAATTACGGGCTTCAGTTGATTCAGCACACACTTCCAACTTCACCGAATTTTAGTTAAAAAGATAAAATGTTTGTATTGATGCCATAAATAAGCGAGCAATACGCGAATTATTACCCGCTTGTCGATAAATATTTTATCTATAGGTATATCACGGATTGTTTTTTTTTTTTGTTGTTGTTTTCTCTGTTATTTTTCCTGTGGGCCGATCTGCCAGTAGGGGGCAAGGTACTTCGTCAAGCTGCACTTCTGCAGCTTTTTCTTCCCTGTCTCCATCGTCCATTTGTAATACGGAAGTGAATAAAAGAAACTGAATGAAAAGTGAAAGGAGAAGAGGCGTCCCAAAGGCGCGAGAAGAGAACAAGACGACACCGAGCGCTACTTACAACTGTAGAGCTTATTGAAAAACACACATTGTCTATCAGAGACTCCCCCTCGGGCAATCTCGTCATAGACTTCCGACAGTTCACCATGTGCCCCTAATCTATATATCAGGAAAACGCAGGAATAAAACTGAGAGAAAATTATTTTAAGTGTATAGGGGCGAGGGAGACACAGACCGTGTAAGTGTAAAGTCAGTGCAGCTATCTGATGAGGAGTACGCCTTTCTGTGCCGGGAGTCCGGCGATGTGTACAACTAATGTGTTTCTCAATAAACAATCCAGTTGTAAGTACCGCTCGGTGTCGCCTTGTAAATGTAAATTTGGGGGTTTGCATGCCAAACCAATGAAGGGCATATTTGGCACGCCCCAGCCGATGACTGAAGATTCATTTCGATCCCCTGGGGATCTTTTGACGAGCAAACGAAAGCTCGGTTACACGACGCCTCTTCCGCAATAATCCTCCGTCAGTTTGCGGGCACCTCGGCCGGAATTCGAACCCGCCAACCGGGGATCCGTACGCCGGCGCTTTGCCTCAAAACCACACAAAAAAAAAAATGTTTTTTTCTTTATTGTGCGTAGTTATTGAGGCGGCACGGTGTCGTCTTGATCCCTGTGTTTGTCTTTGAGGCGCTTATTCATCTTTTGGGTTACCGTATTTTAACCGATACATAACCCGCAGGGGCAAACTTCGGCTAAAAAAACAAACAAACGAATTTTAGCTTAGATATATTGCACCTGATGCATGGTCTGTACCTAGTGCATACTCTCTTCGTAGAAAACAAATATATGACACAGCACATGTTGAAAGATGTTCACTTTATTCACGCAAAAAGAACCTTGTATTGTGCAGAAATCATTATTAGTATAATTTGCTATTCACTTCTACAGGCCGCAAATGTAGGCGATCCGCATACATTTCGACTTGTACACATGTATAGTCCATGAAATATAGTCAGGAAACTACGGTGCAGTAGTTGCTAATTGCAGTAGTCATCTTTTTTCCCCTAAAAGACATGCAAAGGTAATTTTTTTTTAAACAGTTTGGATGTAAAAAGAATGCTATAAAATGAATTGAAAACGAAAAACATATCGATCTAATTTTACGGCGCGAAACAAGTTTGTAACTGCCGTCTACGGGAGCCCGTTGAAAAGTGGCAACTATAGGGGGTATTCACTGGCCGCCATATTTGAGGTCACTGTTTAAAGCGCATGCTCAGAACGAGCTCGCATTAATAGGCTCCCAAGACCGGCAATCTTGATGGTGCGGGGTGCACGTTGCAAAATAACCGTGGAAGCTCGCCATCAGCACGTGCTCAGTATTAGCGCACACAGATATGGCCGCCAGTGAATACACCCTATACACCGTTCATCTTAAGCTGAGAGTAGAAGTTCCGCCTTCAGTGCTAGCTTTCTGCCCTTGCTAACACAAATGTGAAAGCGCACACACGCGCAACCAAAGCACTGCGGAGCCCAGCGAGCTCGCGCTGAAGGCGGAGCTTCTTGTCTCAGCTTAAAGCGGTCATGAAACGATATCGGATTATACTCCGTTTCACCTTATGTTGTACCGCAGCGAAGGCTAGAAGCGCGAGCTCAAAGCGTTGGCAGCTGCCCTTGGTGCACGAGAGCTTGTGCCGCCGAGATGTGCCCTAGAGCAAGGAGCTCGCGCTTGTAGCCTTTCCTGCGGTACAACACAAGGTGAAACAGAGTATAGAATGTTCATGAATTTGCAGAAGCTGGTCCTAGTCTGGCCCGCGTATATTCGCACGGACCGCCACTGATTCAGAAGCTTCTTGGTCGCGGTGAGATGGGCCTCCTGCGTTGCCCAGGGGGTGCTGCGAAAAGGCCTCGTTTCGGGTAGTACAGACTTTAGCGTCTCAAACTGCCACGCATGCAGAAGCGTGCCAGCTCTGGTGCCGAGCGCGAGATCACGATGAAAATACAAAGAAACAACAAAAATTCGAACGCCGTCAAAGCTAAGACGCTAAGCGCGTGAGCCAAGAACAGCCGTTCCGCGCGTTCCAAAGTAGACATGACAAAGAAAAAGAAAAATTAAAGCGTCGCTTCACAGGTGTTTTGACGTCACCACCCAGAGATAAGAGACGCGTACCCTAGCGGTGGTGTCATGAATTTGGCACTTTTGATTGTCTTGCGGCGTTGAGTCTGGCCGATTTTTAGCGTCCAAAGGTGTTTTTTCATTCTTCAGCACAAGACAAAATTAAAAAAAGCTCAACCAACGTGCCATAAGTAGTGCGAGGCTCAATCAGTTGAGCTTGTACTACCCAAAAGGAGGGCGCTACAGTTTGTTCGAAGCTTCAGCGCAGGAGGCCTATTGCAAGGATAAAAGGGGAACATTTCTTTCAGTCCTATCTTCGCAAAGATTGATGACGTAATGGTGGGTTTGAAACCCACGCCTGAAGACAGTCAAGCGCGGTAACCGGACAAAAGCTCACCGGACAAAAGCTCACCGGACAGAAGCTCACCCGTTTGTTCACAAACCCAGACAAAACCTCACCTTTTTTTTTTTTTTTTTTTTGCTATTGGGCGAAACACGGGCTGGGATAAAGTGCGGACGCGATGGACATTGCATCATTTTTAGGAGAACTGGCATCCCATCCCGTGAAAAGGTGTCGACAGATAAGCCATAACAAGCAGAGAAGCAACGATTTGGGACTAAAATTTAGGTCACTGAAACTGAGCGGAGCTGATAAGGTCAATCTTGCTTGACTCAAGGTATGCCGGAGCACCCTTGTGCCACGCCCAAGAAACTTCGTGAAGCAAAGTTTTTGAACCCGAAGAGTGACCGAAGAAGCGAAGTCACCCTTTGGTGACCTCGCTTTTTTATTGTTCTTATGTCACGATAAACGCGCATATAAAGGCTAGGCACAATGTATCTTCATTACTAATGCATTGGTTTTCTTGGGGTTCAGGGTAATATTTAAAGTGAACTGAAAGGAAAATCAATTTTTTTCCGTCATTGAGCGTGTCAGATATATTTGAAATCAAGAATTATCTCAGGGTGATGTGAAAGGGAAACTGAAGCAAAACTGCAATACATAAACCATTGAGTTGCGAATTTTAAAAATATTTTGAGGGAACGGTAGTTGGGCCTTCTGGACAAGTACAAGACAGATGACCAATTTAGAAAGCTTGGCTGGATTTCGGTTAGGCTCGCGTTCCTTCCACCACAGCTTTTGCCCGAAGGACTAACCTACACCAGGGAAAGGTCTACCGGTGAGCTCGGCGACCTGATGGATGGCACGTATGTCAACGGCCCCTTCTGTGCTCCTTGTGCGGCTGCACCGAGAGCGAAGTCTTCCCTTTGCCTGACTGTGCGCCGACGACGACCGGAGTTTCCCCCAGAACGTGGAATATGTACGACGCCATTCTTCCAGACAAAGACCGGACGAACAACACCTGGGAAGGATGGAATGCCGGGTTTCAGAAGTTTGTCGGCCACGCCAATCCAAGCGTCTGGATTCTGACTGAATGCCTAGAGAAAAATCAGGCGCTCGTTGCCACGGCATCGACACAAGCCCGGAGAGGTGAACCCCCAGAGAAGCGGGTGCGAAAAACCACTCTGCGCCAGCAGAATCGTCCGAAAAATATTTTCGAAGAATTACAGGTACACCCGGATCTACCAAGACTGCTGGAGCTAGTGGGGGACTGCATTCGCTTCTAACCAATCGATAAATAAACTTGTTTCTGCTCTAATCAACAAACCACGCGCCTGTCAGATTTAATTTATCGTTGCATTTTAGTATCGCACGCATGCACCTAAGTTGTCCGCACTCGTGTTAAGACCAACATGAAATTCTCCCCTGGTGAGCTTTTGTCCGGGTCTGTGAAAAAATGGGTGAGCTTTTGTCCGGTGAGCTTTTGTCCGGGATTCGTCGAGCGCAGCTCATGGAATTGCGTGAGCACTCGACTTCGGCTCGAAGCGATAATTGCCTCGGCGGACACTCGGGTAGTGGCTCGTGTCCAACCACAGCGGTGATGACAAAATCCGAACTCTAAGAACGCCTCGAGCTCACCACGTGTTTTCTATTCTGCCAACCCCAGCGCGTGGTATGATTAAAGGGCCTCTAACACGCCAAAAAAAAATATTATTTTTTTCACGCTAAACGTTGCAATGGCATATCAGGACATTACAAAAAAATTGTTTCACTATAGAGTTGCGTAGTTTTTTTTATAAAAAATAGAAATACGAGGCCCAATTCAAAGTTCCCGCCGTGCACTGTGACGTAACAGTGTACCGCAAGGTGTCGGGGCGGTCAGAAAGGAGGCATCAAGCTACGTCACTAAAAGTGGGTTAACCGGAAGTCGCGTGAGTTTCACTCCTCGTGCTCTCCGCGACCGTGCCTAAGACTTTTTTTCTTTTTATTATTCTGCTCTTTTCCTTGCGATCGTAGAAAACGAAGTTTCAGTTCCACTAGCTCTTTATCCCTGCACCGTTGGTTAGTTTGCGTGCTGTAATATTTGAGGACGAAGAGTCAGTGGATCGACGTGATGGAGGTCAATGATGAAAGCGTTGCGAGTACAAGCCAGTGTATGAGTGCATGCCGTCAGTCCGATAATACGGGGCTATACTGGGCGCAAAACAAGCTATCAAGTTGTGAAAAAAAAAATTTAGAACGCTCGCAGAAATTAGGTTTGCTAGCATACGACACGCCCGATCGCATTGCTGAAGGTTGAGACACCAAGGTCGTTGAATCATCGGATACTCTCCAGGCTGTAGATGCCTGCCGTCTAAAGAATACGAACTGGTGAGTGTACCAAGTACAAGTAAACGTCGAGCACAAAGTACGCATTTTGTCTAGAGCATGAGTAGAACTTGTTTACTGGGTGCTCATGCGGCCGATGTATGTCTCTCAGAAATGCATGCAGTGTGATCTCTTCTTCAGTTGCTGAAATACCGGGACAGTCCCTCACACAGCACCTTCTAGGCATTGTAGTTGATCACGTCAATTCACTGACTCCGCTTCTTCTACCTTTACAGCAACATAGACCCCTTTCGAAATTCACGCGCCCATTGTTAAAAGGTCTGACCCACTGCACAATGGCGGAAAACGCGACACCACAGAGTTTGAAATTCTAACACTGCACAAGCTACAAATGAAATGCCATTAGTACGGTTTCTAAGGTTCCTACATTGGCGGTGTCTTGTGCGTCCGCCATTGTGAAGGGATTCCACAGCTTCCAACAGAGTGCGCACTTTCGAAAGGGGTCTATTAAGCGATGAAAAGCAAATAAAAGAAACCTTGTCTGCTTGGATCGCTCGTGGAGGTGCGGAGAATAACAAAAATATTAAAAAAATATTACACGCGCTCGCGGTAAGCACGAGGAGGGATACAACTCACGTGACTTCCGGCGATGCCTCCCTTCTGACCGCCCCGACACCTTGCGGTACACTGTTACGTCACAGTGCACGGCGGGAACTTTAAATTGGGCCTCGTATTTCTATTTTTTATAAAAAAAAACTACGCAACTCTAAAGTGAAACAATTTTTTTGTAATGTCCTGATATGCCATTGCAACGTTTAGCATGAAAAAAAATTTTTTTTTTTTTGGCGTGTCAGAGGCCCTTAAAGGGGTATTCACACGAGGGAGAAATCCCGGGGATTTCTCCCCGTGTGCCCTTAACGGTCGCTGCATAGTATAGGCACCAGGCCACGTGGCCGCTTGTTCTGGCTCCGAGTTATGGCCTGTTCACACATACAGCGGAGCGCTAAGTTAGCGCTACGTGAGCGCTCGAAGGAGCGCTCATGTGGCGCTTCCTAGCGCGTGACTTAGTTCTAATACAGCGCGTGGTTAGCGCTTTAGTAGCGCCTTGTTAGCGCTCCAGTAGCGCCTTGTGAGCGCTTCAGTAGCGCTTCTTGTACGGCGGTGCTGCGGATTAGAGCGTGCACTGCGGTTCTGGTTCCTGTGGTTGGGTGTGCATCAGAAGCATCATGGCGGACATGTGGGATGCTGAAATAGAAATGCGACAAATGCTCTTACATACGTTATTAGTGCATATATGTGTGTGGACAGCTTAACGCTCAGAAGAGCCTTCTGGGTGCGCGAAATGTTTCGCCACCGAGATACCGACGGGTACCCGGCGAACCTTGTTCCCAGGCTGAGGGACCGAGACACGGAGCTCTTTCGAAGGCGATTATTTTTAACTGCGTGTCTTTGAAACCAGGCTCACGCATATCGAATAGAAAGCGATGAGGTTGTACCCAATCAATTAGTCGCTCAGAGTTCATGACTCTGGATCGCCTGCCCGACCCTTTGCTTGGAGAGCGGCTCTTTTACTTCCTCTTCTTTCAATGCCAAAGGAAAAACAACAACGAAGGAATCGCCGTGCACGCGCTGTTCCACAGCAGCAAGCACTGCACAAGGAGCGCGAGAGCGCTAACAAAGCGCTTCTGTAGCGCTAACAAAGCGCTTCTGAAGCGCTAACAGAGCGCTACTGAAGCGCTACATCACGCGCTATACTTTGTCTCACCTTAGTATGGACTATTGTTAGCCGAGCGAGCTATTCGCTTTGAATGAAGCCGCGGCGGCTGCACGAGCGCTCGTGCAGCAAGTGCTCTAGTCAAGGCAGTCGAGGCTGGCCGCTCGCGCTAGTACAGCCTTCGCGGTTAGTCCATGCTAGGGTGAGACGAAGTATAGGAAGCGTCACATGAGCGCTCCTTGGAGCGTTCACGTAGCGCTAGCTTAGCGCTCCGCTGTATGTGTGAACCGGCCTTTAAGGGGATGAGTGATGCTCATATTTCTAGAATTTTCGGGCAACTGCCAATGCCTTGAAAGAAAACTAGGTTTATTCAGTTATTAACGTTATGGGGTGATTCTAAGCAGTATTTAGCGAAAGTAGAAAAATCGTTTCATCACCCCTTTAAAGGGGAACGGAGAATAGTAGTCACGTGGCAGGACACTGTAGTCATGTGGTGCTTGCGTTCTTTAGGGAGCTTCGTATAGGCTCTAAATTGTACTTATTAATCTGAGCTTTTTGTTGCATTTCTTTTTTTAACCAAATATTTTGATGTTTGAGAAACAACAAGTATAAGAAAATCGTCACTTACGTTTTAATTCATACGATAACAAACAAACGTTTTGCAATTTTCTGTTCGCAAGGGGCGCGGTGTCACATGTTTTAGTTTCTAACATGTCGGTTCCCCCAAAGCGGCACCGCTCCTCGACGATCACGAAGACAGCAGCCCTTCGTCGACATGTTAGAAACCAACATGTTATAAAATAAAACATGTCGCACCGCGTCCCTTCGAACAAAAAATGGCGAAGCTTTTATTTATTTTCCTATGAGTTAAAACGGAAGTGACGATTTTCTTATTCTTGATGTTTTTCAAACATAAAAATATTTAATCAGAAAAGGGGGCAACAAAAAAACGAAGATTAATAAGTAATTTGACAGCTTATGGGAAGCTCCTGAAACAGCGCAAGCACCACATGACTATAGTGTCCAGTCACGTGACTGTTAGTTGCCACTTCTCCGCTGGCTCCCGCAGACGCCAGTTACAAATCCGTTACGCGCTGTAATTATAACCTTTAAAAAAAAATTCGTTGTAATTTTATTTTATAAAAAAATGTTTTCCATTCAGGCTGTTTTATTTTTTTTTTTTTCATTTGCATATGTTTTTGAAAGGTGCAACGATTTTCGGACTTTAGTCAATTAACTGCGGGAATTCATCTGTGCCACCTATAGAACAAAGAACCAAAAACCGTGTTTTCTTGCGCCCGATAGTTTCTATCTAAAAAGAAATGAAGCAAATCGAAGGTCAAAGTGCCTCTCAACTCTCACGTCGTCTTTCGAGTAATGGCTGGTTCAGACATCTGCAACGAGTGCGTTAGCTACGACTTGGTCCGCTGTGACCGCAGGGACGAAAACAACCGCTCTGCTCCGCGCGAACACACTTCTGCAACCACTGCAACAAGCGCAAGTGGTCGTCAGCACGGCGACCTCTTCTCCGCCGCCGCCAGCTGTTTCCACAGTGCCTCTAAAAAGGAGAAGCCGCGCTGCCACTCACTGGCGTATGAGAAAATGGACAGAGAGGTTTCTATATCCTCGAGCTTTATTATTTTTTAATTTTATTTTTTCAGGATAGGCTCGCAGGGTAGAGTGGATGAAAAAAGAAAAAGATGCAGTACGCCGTCTTGGACGACCACGAATTTAACACACGACTTTACCGATAGTACAAATCTCGCCACACACCTTTTATGCGATTACAAAAGACGATGCAATCTAGGCAGCGATATAACAACGTAGAAATATGATTTCGTGATCACATAGACGTTGCGAGCGTTTAGAAATGCTAACACTAATCATTTTTCACGGGGGATGAACACGCGTCGAAATTTGCATCCTTCATACACGCCTTTAACTACAGCACGCACAAGCAATACCTTGAACTTGAGCACACGCATTTTTTTTTTTTTTTTACGAATGGTACATTATTAAACTTATACTTTTAGCATGGACATCATAGTTGACAGAATGGATCGATGCACGAACCGCACCACTAAAATATCTTGTGCGCTGAATGTATATTAGAAGTGTACTTTCAGTCATTGAAAATATGACAAAATATAGTTCAAGTGCCCTTGTCTGTTTCAAATAAGCGCACCATTAGTCTATATAAAAGAACGAAATGAGCAAATATAAATTAAGTGCACCCTTTTCTCCAGAAAGTACAAAATTAGTATACACCTTTTTGTCTTGCTTTCCGCTGAAGGTAAAAAAAAAAAATTCCTCTAAATTTGGCGTTACCGCAGTAAATTCAAAATCACAGCCGCAAAACAATAACATTTTCCAGTAGCCTCTGACTCGAAATACCTAGCGCTTAGCATATATGGTGATTACCGCAAATCGCGGCCGTCCAAAATCCGACATTGCGTCACGATAATAACGTCACAAGTGCCCGTATCACGCTGCCCGCCGCAATGCCCACTCACACTTCGGTAAACGTAAAAAGAAAGCGCACAAATGCGTTTTCCGCTCATTAACTCGCGCCTGCGCATTCGGACTGCGGAGCGAAACTGGCGCAAAACGTGACCGGAATTCCCCGGCCGAGTCCGCATTGATCGCCGCGTCCCGTGGCCGGCTCACCATAGCGCCAGTGTGGCCCATTCTAATTACCGCCGCCTCCTTACAATGGGACGGCCGCCATTTTACACGGAGCCGCTTTTTTCCTTTCTCTTCACACAAAGACGATCTCTCGTCCTAGAATGGCGCGCGTAGCAAGTATTGGGGAGCACTATCTACTCGGACGCACAGGTGGATGGATGCTACGGCTGTACCCTTTATAACGTGCGGTAGCCTGCGCCATCTACATTAGAAACAAAGAATAAAAACCAGTGTTGAAAAGCGCTAATCCTGCTAACCCGTAATAAAAAAAAAAAATTTTTTTTTTTGCGCGCGATTGGTTTATACAGTCTTTTTATAAAAGCGTATCAGGGCGCGTTCAGTGTTGTGTGTTTGACTGGCCGCAGTTGTAAACGAGTGCTGGCTGGACTGTGATTTACCACGTGTGAAAAGTGATTTTGTAAAGAGTGGTGATATGGAAAGGCGCAGAGACGACGAGTGTCATGACCTTTGGCGCTGCTCCATTGGCTCCATCAAATCGTGGCGCTCCTTGCGGTCGGACTTGACTTCAAACTGAATCTAATTATATAGTTAATAATTGCTATCTAGAAGGAGTTCATAGATATATACACAAATATTCTTAGACCCTAGTTACGCTAGCGCTCTTGGCTGTCATTAAGCCAGCGACAGTTGACTCAGTCGCGATCGGCTGGAGTTACACGGCGGTACTGTCATTGAGCCGATAACGATCATTGAGTTCTGGGGCACACTCCTCAGTTATCTGATGGAGTGTGCCCCAGTAGAGCCACGGCGGATGGAATGGATGGAGTGTGCCCCAGTAGAGCCAGTGCTCTTGGCCAGTGCCAACGAAGCACTTACTACTGCGGAAAATTTGGGGAGGTATCTAGAAAGTATCGTAGCAACAAATAATGTAAGAAGAGGTATGATTCGGGTCAAGAGCTGCCGCCAGAACCATCACGGCACATCGCGGAAGCCAAAGCTCGGCGACGGCGGCCATTGTGATGTCGTTGCCGATAGGACTTTTGGTATGCCTCTCTTGCTTGAATTGGAGTGAAACGTTCTGATTATCGTTCCTTTACTCTAAAAGCAAGGCAAAAAATGCATTTATTTTGTCGTAAAATTTATTTGCATCACTTTTTTTATAAAAAAAAGGTAATGTGACGATAATAATCCCTGGAGAAGGGGAACAAGGGAGATAAAGGACAAACAGAAATTTCCAAACACAGCTAGGTGACTGATGCGCGACCGAAAAAATCCGCCTGGTCCTGGTATAGAACCAGGGACCTCTGTGCTTGAAGATGTCTGTTTGTCCTTTGTCCCCCTTGTTCCCCCTCTCCGGGGATTATTATCGTCGTTCTTGTCCAGCTCGCTTGCATCTTTGCATTAATTGAATTATCTTCGTAATGTGACATCAGTTTTGTTTTCGTTTCGGTTCCAACTGTGTCACCCCTCCACGCGCATCTCAACTGGGGTGTTTGGGCCTAGTTAGGCCTATGCACCCGGCACCGTGTAACACGGGACGGGACAACTTAGTTGCGCTCAATGACAGTTGGGAGATGCCAACGATCGTTGGCTTAAAGACAGTTGAGAGCGCTAGTGTAACTAGGGTATTATTGAAGCGTGGAGAGATAAGCCGGAGTTCGGTTTTCTAATCGGCTATTTCGTAGGGAAGGGTACCAAGGAATACAGAAGACGGCACTCGTCTATCACCTTTTTTAAATATGTTTTAATTAAAGTCCAGCACCCTCCATACACAAGAACACATAAACTTACTAGAATATATTCTCGCTCCACTTTGTCTTTTTTTTTTTTTTTTGTCGCTGTATTTTTGTTGAAGGTGGCACGCGACGCGGAAAATTAATGATGATCGCGATACAAGCCTCTTTACTGGAGAAGCTTCACGTGTTTTGCGGATTCGACAATATTTTTTTCTCTAGACGATAAGAAATTGAAATTAATTACCCACGCTCCTTCAAGACGTCGAAGACACGTGTCCGCGATAAGCCTGATAAGCATATGCATAAACGAGAACGTTCAAAAGTGGCTTTGGAGAAAAAAATTATAAAAGTGGCTTTTCAAGAATGCAGCTCTTTCCAGTTGCCGCGTATCAAGCTGTTCTCATTAGGGACCTCAGTGCAGCAGCGCAAAAAGTCGCTCACAGAACCGTAAACTGTTTTATATTTATTTATATTCGTCTATATTCATGAAAAGGACGCGTATTAAAGAGGACTCATACCGGAAGTTTATTGAAACGTTTCGAACAGGGACCGCTGTGCATCAGGTGGGCAAAATTAATATGAAAAGAACGTGTACCGTAAGAGGGTCTATATAGGAAGTTTTATACGGCGTTTTGGCACCTGATGAAGAGCGGTCCCCGCTCGAAGTGTCGTTATAAACTTTCTATATATATCCTCTTACAGTACACGTGATTTTCATATTATCTTTGCCCGCCCATTGTGTCACTTTACTCTACTTCACCCCTATCTAATCTATATCTATTTATATCTATGTCTATCTACAAGGTGTTTTAGAGCACAGCTCTTAGGCGCCCGTTTCCGGGTTCAGCGGCGTCGGCGTCGGCGTAACCGCGGGTTGCATTATGGGACGTTTGCCCGCTAAAGTTAGCTGCGAAATTGTCCCGCTAAATTTAGCGGGGAAAGTTTTTCGCTAAATTTAGTGGGGAAAGTTTTTCATTAAATTTAGCGGGGAAATTAACATCACGTGACCTCAACACCAATTCAGTTTCCCCGTTATGAACCATGAACAAAATCAACGGCAGGAGGAGAGGAGGAAGAAGAGGAGGGGGAAGGATGAGGAGGAGGAGGAGGAGGTGAAGGGGGAGGAGGGGAGGGTACGGAGGCGGAGGAGGGGCATACCCTCCCTTCCTCCCCCTCAAGAGCTGCGCTCTAGTTCCACATTACAGAAAATCGTAAACGTCTTTTTTTTTTTTTTTTTTATCGAATACAACTTTTTTTTTCATTTAAAAAATACCGTTAAAGTTACACAAATTCGATCTGTGGAAGTGAGTTCTACTGAATAACAGGTTTAAGTTGAGCTAGTTTATAATAATAAAGAAGGACGCTTTTTGATTCAGGGACACGGAAAGAAAACCACAGCTACCATTGCAAAAGAAACTTCAAACCAAGTGGACGCGAAACGAAGCCTGTCAGCAAAACAAGCCATCAAGAAATTGCTGAGAGATAACCATCTAAACAGACTGGGTACCTAAGGGCACAGGTTATGACACCTAGAAGAGTTTTTTTTCCGTATGTATTAGACTTCCTTGCAAAGTATCTGTCCCAGTTGCAGTGTGACGATCCTTACAGGATTCACAACTCGGAGCAACTCAGCCTATCTTAAGAAATTGAATCCTGTGGTCGTATCTGAATTTTGCTTCGACATACAAGGCATGCACTATTCTCAATGTTGTGCCAGACACTCAAAAAAAGTATTTAAGATAATACATACCCATTTGAAAATGTATTTAGAGAATTAGTTATGTTACTTTTAGTACGAACAATCTTGAGTAGAGTACAAATACTTTGAAAAAAGTAATTGAATTACATTCGAAGATACTTGGAAAGTTTTGCAAGCTCGTAATTAATAAAAAGTCGGAAAGGGGTGCTCTCTGAAAATCACATTTTGCTGCGATCTTTATGACCTTCAAGAAACGCCTTAGCTGTTGGAGTCGGAGTTTACTGCGAAATAATTCGGGGTATGCTACATAATGCGTGCCGGAATATTTTTGGACGTTCTTCAGCTTGACGGCAAGCTCGGCTCGTGATGCATTCCCCAATAAGTTTGTAATATGTCCCACCGCCATTAGAAGGTCTTGACGTGTAGTCCGGCAACGCATAGCTATAACAGCCGGACTAGAAGTTGATCAGGCAGCCAGAGTTGTTGATGAGTACGCGAGTGGCGAGTTCCTCGCAAAGCATCTATCCCTGCTGTAGTGTGATGCTCCTTAAGGGATTTAAAACTCGAAGCAACTCATAGCCTATCTTGAAGAAAATGCATCCATGGTCGTACCTGGATTTTCAGTCGACATTCAATACAAGTACTCTTCTATCCCCCACACGAGCCTCATACAGATTTTTTTTTGGAATGCCAGTGAGGAACAAGGCCTTTCCAAAACGCAACAGAAATGAACTTGGATTGCTTCCTGGAACAGTCTATTTTATATTTTACGGCGACAGTGATATCACATGAAGGTCAGCAATATGTGCAAAAAAGTGGGATATGCATTGGTTCTCAGGTGGCGACGCATCTATGCGACTTGTTCTTGGCAGCATGTCATTGAAAAATCCAATAAACCCTGGAAGATACGTCACAGTTGATAGTCAGCAGTGTGTATGTTCGTTTCCTCTCTTTCTGTTTGTCTAATGTACACACACTAATTAACGAACATTCACTAATTACTATTGAATTAGACATTTTAGGACACATATTTATATTCAAGAAAGGGAGGCAATCAATGTTGAAGGCCAGCCCAGTTTTAAGAATCCTGGTTCGATCACGCAGTTGGAGCTTTTATTGTAAAATTTTGCTCTGGAAGCAGTGGCGTCGGAACAGGGGGGCAGGGGGGGCGACCGCCCCCCCCCCCCTCCCCCCCCCCCCCCCAGAGATTTTTTAGTAATGGCGGCTCGCGAGCTCGATATTTCGCAAATTTCTCAGAATGCGATTTTTAAGATATTTCGCTGGCATGAATTTCTCGCATTACGAGTGGCATGATGATATTCATCATCATGGGATTAGTTATTCAAGGGCTCAATTATTTGCGGTTATTTTAAAACCAGAGATAAGCAGGAGCTTCTCTATTTCTGAAGCCGAATAAAGCAGTCGATACGCGCCTACACTGCTCGAAGCGCATTTGATTTCGCAGTTCGAGGCTGCAGTAATCCCCGGGGCGTCGTGCCAAGCTGCTCCCCCTGTGCCCCACCCGGTGGGTTGTTCGAGTAAAAGCGATGATGCGCTTCGTCGAGAACTACGAAAGGGTGCAACTAACCCTGAAAGACATTTTGAATGACAAGGGGTATCCGCGAGACGACAAGAAGGCAGCAATACACGGCTTCTTGAAGAAAATGCAGAAGTTCGAGACCGTGTTTGGTCTCAACTGCGCCATCACAATATTTGGACCATGCGAAGAACTTGCAACATCGCTGCAGAAGCCAGATACTTCTGTGGGAGGAGCTTCGAGGGCGACGGAGGTCCTGGAAGCACACTTGACAAGGCAAAGAAAGGAGAGTGGTTTCCAAGAAGTGTACGAACGTGCAGAGGGGGCAGCAAAGAAGCATAAGCTAAAGGCCCCTTCAAACAAGACCACGCGATGCGGTCCTCCAAGAAGGTTCGAACACAGCAGCGAGCCCTGTCAACCAGCGTTTCTAGACGCGGAGACAGGCCTTCGGAAGCAGTTCTACGAAGCGTTAGATTGTGTTCGCGCCGAGCTTGTAAGACGATTCAAGCAACCAGGCATGCAAAGTCTCGCACAACTAGAGCAAATAATTTTCTGCGCTATTCAAGAGCAGCCACAAACTGCAGAAGAACTTGAAAGGAAGCTAGGATTTCACGCTACTGATTTTCACCTGGAAAGCCTTTCAAGGCAGCTGAACATGGTTCACTCGCTCTCAAGCGGTCAGATCGGCTCCGTACCCGAGTTGTGCCGTGCTCTGGGCAGACAAGTCCCAGAGGTCAAGAGGATGATGGCTGAGGTGATGCGCCTTGCGGCACTTATAATGACAGTGCCAGCGTCAGGGGCATCAGCTGAACGAAGTTTCAGCGCACTTCGGCGTATCAAGAATTACCTCACAGCTACCATGTCAAAAAAGCGACTGACTCAGGTGATGCTGCTGCACGTAAATAGTGATCGAGCAGCAAAATTTGATCTGAACTCTATAATCAGAGAGTTCGTGTCGAGGACGGCTGAACGACGAACCGTTTTCGGACACCAGTGAGTTCTTTCTTATTTCACGCTGTTTGAAGACATCAACATGGGAGAAAAACAAGATCACCACATTCCAAAAGAGGAAGAACATATATTCGTTCTAAATAAACGTTTGTGAGCGTTTCGATTTTATATGTTCATATTGTTCTACATGCTTCATCCCCCCCCCCCCCACCCCACCCCAATTCCGTTGCCCCCCCACCTCAGAAATACTTCCGACGCCACTGTCTGGAAGTCTGTCGATACCGAAACCAAACGCGCGATGCCCGCCAGAAGGACAAGCATCGTTTGACGCCGGAGCGTCACGTGTTTTTCAGTGATATTGCGCATCAAAGCAAAGCAACTAGTCGCGGCCCGGGAAGGGGGGGGGGGGGGGGCTTATTGCTTTAGTTCGCCAGAAACGAAGCACCGACTGCGATCAGCTCCGGCGAGCTGTGAAGCAAAATGGAGACGCGAATTCCGCCATTAACACGTGACCCTTTGGCGCCAAAAACGGTTGTTCTTCCGCCCGACATCGCGATTCGGTTTCGGTATCGACACATTTACAGAACAAACTTTGGCAATGGATAAATAAAATAAAGTAGCAAAAGTGCGACGAATATAGCAAAACAAAATAAACAAGAACGAGTTATAATAATGAACAGCACTAAAATATGTAAAATGCAGATATGTAGACAAGAGAAAAAATGAAAGCCGTTTACAACTCCCTCTAACGCCGAATTGGAGCGCAGCTCTTGAGGAGGAGGTTGAGGGGGGGGGTCACGTGACCTGGGGGATCACGTGACCTGGGGGGTCACATGACCTGGGGGGGGGGGGGGGGTCACGTGCAACTCAGGTTGCATTCAATCCAAGTTGCATGCAACCTGAGGCAACTCAGGTTCCAATCGAGGTCACGTGACCTCGGGGAGGAAGGGGGGGGGGGGTTACGTGACCTGGAGGGTCACGTGACCTGGGGGGGTCACGTGACCTGGGGAGTCACGTGCAACTCAGGTTGCATTCAATGCAAGTTGCATGCAACCTGAGGTAACTCAGGTTGCAATCGATGCAAGTTGCATAGAAGCCGAAGCCACTCAGGTTGCATGCAACCTGAGTTGCATGCAACCCGAGTTGCATGCAACGCGCGGTTACGCTGACGCCGACGGCGACGCCGCTCAAGCCGGAAACGGGCCCCTAAGAGCTGCACTCTAAAAAATCCAGTTGTTACGAACACTGCACACGAATTGATAATAACTGTTATATCATATTCGGTCCCTGTGTGTGCTGGTAGGTTATTCTATAGCCTCCTTTATAGGAGGCTATGGTCATTACAATCGATTATTGGTTGTTGTTGTAATAATGATTGTCTGTTGTAATGATTGCATAAATGACTTTTGTCAGAACATTCCTTCTTTTCTGGGAAAAATGCAAGCTTACTGCAGTACCAAAAGGCGTCTGAAAAAATGAGAAAACGAAACGAAATGAAATTAACCTCGTAATGAAATGAAGACCGTTCCAACTCGATGACGTCGCAAGTGCGGTGCTGGAACCCCTCTTCGACCGGAGGGTTTACCGCGTCCAAAGGGGTGGTCCCTCCATTTCCACCTGATGACGTCATAAAAGTGCCATGTGGTCACCGGCCGCGATCCTGGCGGTGTCACAGCAGGGGTGGTGGGTTGTGGCAGACGCCTGTTCTGCCGCGGGTCGCTCTTCAACTTCGCAGCCCACGGAAGCTTCGGCTGTGAGTCACTTGAACGCTGCGACGACAGCGACACTCGCGTTCGCTCCTACTTTTGACAGAGACGTCCAGCGCCAACCGCCAGGATCGTGACATCCGAAAGCAATAACGCTCCGACTTCCGTGACGTCATTTGTTGCCTTTTCGGGACCGCTTTTGACGTATATGGGTGGGATAGGGACGCTGAACACACCAATCGAAGAGACGCGATCCAGGCACCATAGTTGTAGCTATACACGGCTATACATACCAGGCACCATAGCACGTTCTCGTGTCCTCCTCCCCCTCAGTGTCTATACCCGTATGGCAAAATTGAAACGATCGCCCCTGTAGATACCGCGTTTTACGGGCCTCCGCTGATAAAGGCCGCTGACTGCGATCGCAGCTTCCTCCCCACAAAGCTACCCAACAGACCAGCTTCATTAAATGAGAACGATTATTCGCGTTCGCGAAGGAACCCACGAGCGAAGCTGAAACTCGGGAGCGAGGGGGAAACGAAGGAAACGGGGCAAGCGGACGCATTCAGCGGAGGAAATGGCGCCCTATACCGGGTTGCTCCGACCCCACTGCGTGCACCCCTACGCTGACAGAGCGGTGGAAGCTACGTGCTCGGCTGACCAATCAGCCGCCTCCCTCGCATCCCCCGACCCCGTTCTTTGCGCCTGGATATGGGCGTGAGCATGATCACGTGGCCAAAGGTCGACGTGTGATTGCTCTGGCGAACGCCTAGCTCCCGCCGCACCGTCAGCTTAGGGTTAACGAAGTATAATGGACGCACGTCCACCGGCGTCTGAAGCAATCGCAGCCGAACCGACGTGATCCCTCGCCAAAGCCCCCCGCCCCTCGCCAAACTTCCCTCTCTACAACGAACACATGGAGGCAGTTGCGATACTAGCAAACAAACAAACAACCCCGTTTCACCTTAGGATGAACCACAGCGGACGCTACGAGCCGTACCAGCCAATCACGCGGTGCCAACATATCACGTGACTGCGCGCCCCGCTCGTCCAAAGCCCCCCGGCCATGCCTCCCTAAAACGAACACGTAGCGGCAGTTGCAACAACCACGCACAGACAACGTTTACTTGTTCTTCGTTGCACCTCACGGTGAACCGCACCGGAGGCTACCAGCAACCCCAGCCAATCCACGTGACTATGTTCCTCGCGCGTCGTACCGCCCCCCCCCCCTTTTTTTTTTTCTTGATACGTCACGTGATACTAATATGGCATCGGATTGGCTCCGATGATACGTAGCGTCTACAGTGGTCCATCGTAAGGTATTCGAAATACATCTCGAGCTCGAGCGGAAAAAAACACTGCTATGGCGACCACGTTCGAACCTCTTTCCTTGTCTTTATATTTTCTTTTTTGTATCTTCTTTTTCTTACTCGCTTACTCACTCGTCTTCCTTTTCATAACGACTGCCGCGCTACCGAGCTACGATACACAGCGAGTAGAAATGCTGTTGGAGTCGGGCCTCCAACCGAGCTGTTGCTGCCGCTCGGCCAGACAGCCTGGTCGGTTGGTGCGCGCGTACTGCCTCGAGCGCTCATCGGACGATTGAATCTTTGGCGATATAAGTATATTATTTCTTCGCCACGGCAATCCACTGGTTCCGGCTTTTCTCTCTCTCCGTCTCGAAGCAGCCCCCCCCCCCCCCCCACCCCAACACCCCAATCCCGTATTCCATGGCGCACTGCCCTTCGATCAGAATGCCTCCCCCCCCCCCCCCCCTTATAAAAATAAGGGAATCCAACGAAGTGAACGAACAAAATCTAAAAAAAAAATCGGGTAAAGAGAGCTCATTTCCTGCCATGCTTACTCCGGTAATATATTTTCGGGCCGCGGCCAGTGCTTTTTTTTTTTTTCGTTTATATTTTTGGTGCGCGCGGAGGAGTGATCTACTGGGCGACCGCGTTTTCGCGCCCGCAGTTTTTCTGGGCAGTGGGATGAAGGGGGCTTACGCGGAAGCTCACGTTCATCTCCAAGTGGAGCCCCGAGTGCAGCCCCGAGCGCAGCAGACGAGGCCCGCCGATTCGCGCAACAACATCGTTGCACGCGTCGCACGCAGCTATAGAGAAACCAATAAAGGCAGGTGCTCCTCATTGGACTGTGCGGGGATCTGCCTGATTGCTGCGGACATGCCGGGACGAGAGATATCACGAAGATATTTCGGCGTATCCGTCGTACGATCGCCGACGTATACGTTCATCGTGTCGAGGTGCAGTACGAGACAAGTACAGCGTGTGTACTCACGTACTGTTTTTGCACTGTGTGGCGGTTCCTCGGGTTCGTCTGTACGAGTAGAAACGGGAAATGAGAGAGCGCGGGGAGGGCAGAACACCGAGCTCTAGTCGGAATGATTAGTGGGTAGACGTGAAGCAACTTACCTTTTTCTCTACCATAGCCTCCTCTATATACTCACAAAGCCTGGCAGTTCGACGACGGCAGTGCCCGGTCGCAGATTTGAAGAGCGAGGATCTGGTAGCACAGAGCATCCAAGAGCCATTTCTTGGGGAACCTGGACGTCAGCGCACCGCTTTTGCAGCGGCGAGGACCCGAAACACACTTGCTCGTTGGGGAGAAGCATTTTTCGGCGTCTCGCCGCAGCGGGGCGCCAGTCAAGTGGCTCTCCTCTCATCCGTTTTCTGCCGCTCCACCTTTTTTCATTTCGGCGGCCGCTTTTCGCGGCGATCCGCCAGGCTTTGTCAGTATATACGAGGCTTTGTCTCTACTCACTGCTTCGAGGCGTTCGATCGCGAAAGTCGAACGTCGGCGCTTAGCGTTCGAGCGCGTTCGAAGCGTGAGTTGAGGCAAAGGTTCGCGTCTGCCCACTGACCGCTCCAACCGTAGCTCGGTGTTCGACGTCCCCGCGGTCTCGCATCTTCTCCTCTCCCTCACTTTCTATCCGTACATTCTGTTTCACTAAATAAGATCGCAGTCCAGCCGACGCTATTCCCCCGCCTAAATAAATCACGCATACAAAGAGGACCACGGCGTACTCACTACGCGTGCTTAGTTTAGCTGGTGGTAATATTAAAACGCGCGGAGCTACACTTCGTAAAACGGAGTGCACGGTGCGATCGAAATCTTTGCGGTGAGAAAGCGTTCTAGAACGTGCCTTGGCAGCATCGGTTCATTAGAAGAGGAACGCCGATCAAAGGACAACACGGAGAACGCGCGGACAATGCGCGTTGACGAGGCAGCAAAGCGCGCGCCGGTATCGGTCGACATAAGGGGAAAGCAAAAACAGGTGCGGGCATTCGGCGGGTAAACTAACGTACGAATTGCACGAGGAACAGCCGAACGTGCCCGTGGTATACTCCGTTCACTGTAAGTCCGAGCGCAGCCGGACTCAGGTTTGTCGAGCCCAGCCGTCACCGCGCTCATTATCTTCGTGCACCTGCTCGTGTTCTCGACGCTTCTACGAGCGTCGAGGGCACAATCAACCCCTCTGTTGGGGTTCCGAAGCAAGGTCGAAAGAAAGTAAAGCGCTTAAAAATTTGTACATAGCGTAATACATAACAAAGCTTGTTTAAAGTTTGAGGACTATATCGTCACTATAACGTGAGCCGTGACACAAGACAGAAACATAAGAAACTGATTCGTGAGTTTCGTAACAAGAAAGACGTTTTAAAATATTCATTTTTTTTTTTCGCGTACCGTCTGCGAGTGCAACAAGTTGCCCTAAAGCGTTACATGTGTTTTTGATTTCTTTTTCTACATTTTTTTAGTGCAAGTGGTGAACTTTTCTTTTTTCTTCTTTAGAATTAACTCCAAAGACTAAACTGCTTAGGGTGCTGGGCCGGCTTGCTCGAAGCAGAGTCTCAGTTGAGACTGCTCAAAGAAAGCGCTGTCAAGGCTAGCGCTCGAGCTTAAACCGAGTCTCAGACGCTCGCGCGCCCGAGCCTTGGCAGCGCTTTCTTTAAGCAGTCTCAACTGAGACACTACTTCTAGCAAGCCGGCCCTGGTTTTACTGAATGTTCATGCGAATATATCTGCTTTGCCGAGTTTTTTTTTTTTTTTTTTTTTTATTGCTCCGCCTACATTATGCCTTGGCGTCCAAAAGTTGGCCGCCTGTATCTTCCGTACCTGTCTCGTCTGAAGCCGAACTATTAAATATTCTCATTGGAGACATTTTCAACTAAACTTTTTGTTAAGCCTGGTTCAGAAAGTTGCGTTGCTTGCGTTCAGAGCGACCGAATCGACAGCAATGACAAAGTTATGGGGAGACGTGTTCGCCGCACACAATTGTACCAAGCAAGACAAAAGACAGTTTTCGTGGAGCTATCGTGAGTCGCAGTTGTTGCCCCGGTGTTCCGGTGTTCCGGTCGTTGCTGTCGTTTGCTCTGGGCGGAACCGACACGAATGTGTGAACCAACCTTAAAGGTGCCCTGAGGAGGTTTCTGAGATCGCTATAAATACGGCGATAACTCACTCTGCCGTGCTCTAAGCATCCTAGAAATCTATAAATCATAACGATTCGCGGCCGACTTCGTTATGAAAAAAACAAACAAATATCGAAGTCGTCTCTGGCGATGGTAGCCAGGACGGCATGTGACCAATGAAAACGCGACATGTCGTTGAGATTGCAAACGCTGTTAATACAAAATGTGCGTGCATTTGTAGATGATAGAAGCAAGTAAGAGTAGTCAAAAAATGTTAATTTTGCTCGCAGAGAGGGAACATAATACTGCAATAATCGTTTCAAAAACAGCGAAACTATGTTTGTTATCGTTGCTGTGTGTGCTATCACATACAGCAACGATAACATGATGTTTGTGCGTGCGTGTGTGTGTGCGTGTGCGTGTGCGTGTGCGTGTGTGTGTGTGTGTGTGTGTGTGTGTGTGTGTGTGTGTGTGTGTGCGTGTGTGTGTGTGTGTGCGTGTGTGTGTGTGTGTGTGTGTGTGTGTGTGTGTGTGTGTGTGTGTTTTCTTCCGCGGGAGTAAGCTCTTCGGTCGTCGGTTCTCGAGCGCGCGCTCGCTGGGTTGAATCATACTGACAAAGCCTGGCAGATCGTCACGAGAAGCGGCCGCCGAAATGGAAAAAAAGTGGAGCGGCAGACAAAAGATGAAAGGATGGATGGATGGATGGATGGATGGATGAATACGGCTGAGCCCTTTGGATCGGGCGGTAGCTTACGCCACCTAGCCATTTTGTCTTATCCTTTAAGCTTAGAATATTTAAATGTGAAAACTATATTCACTCCGTACTGAAAAGAAAGTGAGGCTATAAATCCCCCTTGCCATCAGTTAATAAGAAAATGCCTAGTTTTCTCTCGCTTTCTGCCACCATTCACTTAATCTTTGCTTGGTAATCTCTACTGTCTTGAAATCCACTTTTCCTTCGCTGTCTCTAAAACCCAATGACCTTATTAAATCTATGTTGTCTTCGGTATGCATAGGGTGAAGCCCTTTACAGTAGAGTATCAAGTGCTCAGCCGTCTCGTCCTCCTCTCCACAAGCAGCGCACACTGTGTCCATTTCCTGGTACTTCGCTCTGTATGTTCTGAGGCCAGATTCACGAAGAGCTTCTTAGTTTACGACAACTTAGCTAAGAAGTTCGTAAGTTAAGAACATCGTAAGAAGAGGAGAAATCGGTATTCACGAACGCGTTCTTAAGTGAGAGGAGGAAAGCGGCGTTCTCGTACGGAAAAACTAGAACATACCGGTGCTGTTGCTATGGCGACGCGTCTTCGGCAGCACGAACAACCAATCGGAGAGCTCGGCATGGTTCGAAGCCGTTCGGAGCACGTGGATTTTTAATAACAAACACAGGCGGCCTTCCGGCCTTCCTGCCACCGCTTGTCTGGGGTTCGTATCCGTGCACTGATATGTCGACGCTAACACGATTTAAACGCGCCCGAATGCCGAGGCCGGGATGCGTAACCGTCTCCGTTGACTGCTACGAACTCGATCGCTACGAAGTCAACATAACTGTCATCGTTAGTAAAAGACGGCCCGTGTCAGTCGTTTGCAAAGCGACGTAGATGGAAACAAATTGCCGCGGCGTTTTTCGCGGCCTCGGAGATGCAGGAGCGAGCCGACGTTAAAAAAGATACGTTTGAACTACGAGAGTGTCAGCAAGAGCCACGTAATACCTGTTCACACTCGGAGCGAACGCGCGCGTTTGATCGAAGTGCTGGATTCGCGCTGTTGGACCGCGAAATGGAATACTAATAACAAAGTGCACATACCGTGTGGCGAAGGTAATCCATACGGCGTTTATTTGAGCTCTATATCACACAAAACAAAGAGATAGAATCGATGAGAGCCCCTTTTCGACGACCGTTCGTCACCGCTGCCTCGGAAAACTAGGAGATGACAAGAGGAAGCGATTGGCCTCTTAATCTGAAATTGAGGTCAGCGATACGGGAAGGGTTAACAAGGGTCGCGCGGGCACGTTCCATTCAGCACGCCAGCCGGTCGTGGGCAGAGGTCTTGGCCAAGGACCGTCGGACCACCGCTGCGCCGAGAGTGCCTGCTAGGCCTATCTGCCGAGCTCGCTTGGTCAGCTTATCCCGGGTGTTTGTGGATCCAGCGTTCTTGTTCGTTGTGGTCTGTTTCAAGTAATTTTACTTTTTTCTTGCTGCTTGAAGTCGGGACGCGTGAGAAGCGCACGTAGAAAAATAAACGTCCGTTGGTCGTCGCGACCGCGACGCTGTCGGCCATGCTGATTTGATCGTAAGAAGTGCGTCAGACAGCTTCGGAGCTGTCGTAGGATTTCGTCGTAACCTGCGCAAAACTTACGAAAATTTCGTTTCGTGAATACGAATTTGTTCTTAAGTTTTGTCTTACGCATATTTTTGGCGTAAGATCGTTTCGTGAATCTGGCCTCTGGTTCGCAAAACACCTGTCCTTGCCTCAAACAACAATGAGCTTCCCCTAGAATTGTCATAAAGGCTTTCTTTGGCAATAACTGTTTTGTTTAATCTATAGCCTTCCAGAGCCTTCTTTGTCTGCATTCCCTCTAGCCACCGATCTCTTTCTGTGGCCTTAACTTTCTTCTTAACTGAGACCTGCTCTTCCGTAACCCCACTATAGCCTAAAAACTTTCCTCTTAATTTCCTAGTGCGCTGTCTCCATTTTGTGTCTATACTCCTCATGTATAAATAGCTGAAAACCTTTCGTGCCCATTGCTCCCCACCCATTTGCCTCAACCGATCCTCAAATTCTATCTTGCTCACAGCTTCCCTGCCCTCAAATGACGCCCATCCCATGTCTCCTTGTACTCCCTGGTTTGGTGTTTTGCAATGTGCCCCCAAAGCCAGCCTACCTACTCCACGCTGTTTTATTTCTAGTCTTGCATGCACTTCGGATTTCATGCATAGCACTGCGTTTCCAAAAGTCAAGCCAGGCACCATGACCCCTTTCCAAATCTCTCTCACCACCTCATACCTGTTGTAATTCCAAAGTGCTCTATTTTTCATTACAGCCGCATTTCTGTTGCCCTTACCTATTATATACTTTTCATGCTCACTGAGATATTCTGCACCACCACATATCCATACTCCTAGATACTTGTATTTACTAGCTCTCTCAACTGTAATATTCTGTATCTTCAGTCTCTCAACATCATCATTGTTAAAAATCATGACTGCTGATTTTTCACTACTGAATTCTAAACCTAGCCACGTGACTGGCGCCCTGCTGCGGCGAGATGCCGAAACACACTTCTCCCGAGCGATCAAGTGTGTTTCGGGTCCTCGGTGCTGCAAAAGCTGTACGCATGACGTCCAGGGGGTTCCCCGAGAAATGGCTCTTTGATGCTCTGCGCTACCAGATCCTCGCGCTCCAAATCTGCGACCGTGCACTCTACGGCTCCGTCGTCGAATTACCAGGCTTTGCGAGTATAGAGGAGGCTATGGTTGAATGGTATTCTGGGCTGTATGGGCAACGAGTCGCGCGCATTCGAGATTTCACTCCGCGGTTCCACCGGCAGGGGTGAGACAGGTGAAACAGGTTTCGGAGCAATTTTTGGAGCAGAAAAATGGGGATTTTGGAGCCGCTTAGGAACACCGAATTCTCGTTTTGGAGCAGTAGTTCATGCATTTTGGAGCAACTTCGAAGCAGAAAAGTCTGCAGTTTGGAGCAGATTAGGAGCAGAAAATGTTAGAGCAGCTTAGCAGCAATTTAAATCATAAACAAAAATCTTATTTAAATCACATAAATCTGATTTTTCCTTTTTAATCGTTATTTTCTTTTATCCTGGTTCCAATAAGTCATCAGCGCCGATACGCACCGAGATAAAATATAAAATTAAAAAAAATAAAACAGAAAATGCAAATGCGAGTTTTATGCGCATAGATGAGGACAGGAAACAAAGGCTTGCTGCAAAGTTAGGTGGGTACCAGGTACCCCGAGCTTATACGAACTGGTGCCGAAGCGCAATCGTAGTGCAAAACTTTTTAAAGCGGTGATTCGAGAGCTTGAACAGGGAAGCACGGTTTACTACAACCAGACATTGATCGGACGCTCGTAGAAAGCACGTGCAAATAATAAAAACAAACTCTGCACAAAAGTGAGTCACAAGGTAAATAGTGAATTGGTAGAAAAACTATGAGCAGCACATGCACGCTAAATACGGTTGTGTGACCGATTCATTCGATTGGTCACGCACTGGAAGAATGTGTGTGATAACCGAAAGTACTCACGGCTACGGCGCCGTTCATTTTGACGAGAAGATTACGGACATGAATGAACAATTACACAATGGAGGTGCTCAATAGCACTTTTAAGAAAAGGTTTACTCTCAAAACGAAAGACTTAGGTTTGCTCATCTTGATAGCCTGTGCGTCGTACATCCCACGGCCAGAAAGCGAGACTGCGTGACAGCGCACCCTTAGCATGTAGTCACAAATGACAGCGGAAAGTAGTAGGAAAATCGGGAAAAGACCACGCATTATAGGTATAGAAGGGTACTACCGCTGAAATCTTTGAATCCGGCGGTTTCTTGCGCCACCCTGTACCCGTGCCATGTACTTTACTACGACTAGATTGAATGTTGCCAACCAAGCTCTCGCTTCCCGCTAATTGTAGCGTCGCCGCAAACTTTCTTTTTTAGTTTTTGAGTTACTTTGGCGCAGTGTGGCGCAATTTCGACCGATTTCGCGTTTTTGGCGCAACTAGGCGCAGAAAATTGTGTTTGTATCAAAATGGCGCAATTGGCGCAGATGTCACACCCCTGCACCGGTCGTACGCGCGAGGATCCTTCACTCGCTAGTGGCTTACAGTGGTCCTGGTTTCATAACATGCTCCTCCCATCACCCCAGATGACCTCGGTGTTTTTCGATCTTTGATTGAGTTTTTATTATGTAAATCGGCCGCGTATCGTCATGATTTATGGATTTCTAGGATGCTTAGAGCCTGCAGAGTGAGTTACTGCCATACGTAGGCGATCTCAGAAACCTCCTCGGGGCACCGTCCAATGGGCACTAAAGTGGATTCTGAGATCGTACATTTATGGTGATAACTCAATCTACGGGCTCTAGACATCCTAAACAAGAATTACAATATGGGCGGCCGATTTCATTATTAAAAATCTAGTCAAAGATCGTGACACGGCCCTATTTCTGCGTCTTGCAGCAGACACCAGAGGTCGCCGTCGGACGGCGTTTTCAAACCATTATTGCTGTATTACGTCTCCTACACCCAAATATTTGACGTTTTTGACAAAATATAATAATTCAATTCAATTCAATTCAATTCAATTTTATTTCCAACACAGTGTTGGGGGTCCCCGGGCGAAAAAGCTGTCATTGACAGCTTGAGAGTGCCTGGGGGCCCATACAGACAGCAACATATTGTGAAAAAGTACAAAAAATATGACGCGTAACAATATGAATACACAATAACACCATGTGAATTATACAGTTCTATATGGTACATGTCAAACACTATATAAAAATTATCAACCGTCGGTAGAATTATAAATGACATAGATCAAATTTTCCCACATGGCTTGTTTTCTAGCAAAAATTACAATAAGGGCTTGAACACCAAAACTTTCCCAAATATTACAATAAGGGCTTGAACACCAAAACTTAGTAACGATCGGAATTGGTGTGAGTTTACTAGAACGTCTTGCCGCCTAGAACTGGTCATTTTTGTTGACTAAAGCTCAACAAACAATATGCCACCAAAAACAAGCTTGGAGCGGCCCTTTGAAGTATAGTACACGAGCATGGTCTCCTGTCCACGTGCTAACCTCGTCATATACTTTCGCAGCAGCGCTGCAAAGCAGAATTATACTTTTATTCTTTTCGAATGAGTCTGCCCTGTGTTGTCGGGTAAAGTAGAAGTACTGCTTGCTCGTTGAAACATGGAGATGCAGTACATTCCTCGCCGATACGCTCAAAAGCTCTCCCCTCTAATCTCTTATCTGAATCACTAAAAGCGCAAACAGTAAACTATTTATCAAAGGTCGTATACTCATTTTTCTCGAGTCTTCTCTGAGTGAGTACACGTGCCCACTAGCACTTTTCAAAGCTACGTGCTTGAAATCGTGTCTTTGATATTACTGCACACAATTTGCAATATTGATCATATGAGAGAGCCACCGGTGCAGCCCCTCAAAAATATAACTAAACAGCAGTGGGCCGTCCTCATACGCAACTAAAATTAGTAAGTGTAGAAACTTTATTTGACGCTAGAGCATACATGTCGTACTAATTTAATTAAGATCACAACCACTGGTTTAATAAGTGCCAAGAAAGCGTGCACTTTGAGCCGACATCGATCTTATGTATCGACATAAAGTGAACTTTCCATTAGCCCAGCATGACCACACCGTTCACTAATCTGGCCAAAACACTGACTCTGAAAAGCAGCTAGGGTGCACTGCACGCTACTATACCGGCGTCCGTAGTTGGTTTGCTGTGATCCGACTGCTACGGAAAAGGCTCCCCCAAAGTAATCCGACAAATACACAAAATAAAAAAAAATAAAAAAGACATGATTTGTTTTTGTTGGGAGCGTGCGACAAGAGAGTGCCGCCACGGTGTGGCTCCTAGCAAAATCATTTCGCATAGGCCACGGCCGGGCTGGTGCAGACAGCACCTGTGTAGCTTACCCGAGCACAGCGTTTTTTGAAAACGTTCAAAGTCACAACCAACGCAAAAATTGTTTATTTTTCTTTTTTTGGGGGGTGGGTGGGGGGGGGGGGGGAGAGAGGAGGGGTAGATTTGGGAATTGGGAACACGGATCCCCTCAGTGCGCTAGCGAAAACCGTCGCGATCATCACAATTTCAGTACGCTTTCTCAATCCACCAGTGAGCGAAGCGCAGTCCCATAACAAGGGTAGCGAAAAATACCTCTCCTATAGATTTTATCGATCGCTGGTAAACGTCGTCCCGTAGTGACCTTGAAACCATCGAACACACAAGCGCTTCGTGGAGGCACATTCCAACGCAGATAAACAAAAAAAAAAACATAACAGTCTATTGTTTTTTGTTGTTTTTTATGCGGTTTTGCGCACAATGACAACGATTCTCCCTACTGCTCCCAGATATAATCCGCATAGATCGAGACCTTCTCGGTCATTGCCAAAAATAGCTGTTCGGGTAGGGGTTGGGGAAGGAACCAGTCGCGTCCGTTCGTTTACGTGGGTGCCGGTGCTGTGAAAAAGGATAGCTCCCCCGAAACGTGCTCCAAAACGATGTCCTCTCGGATGCCGTCTGACCGTCCAGATGTGACTGTCGTCGACACTCTTGTGCTGTGCTATTTGACATCTTTTCAGATAAATCCTTTTTGGATAACGCTGCGCCGTCTGGTACGTACATTATATATAGGGTTCCGCGTTTTCAGTTTTTATTTTTTCAAAACTCTGCGTACTTTTTTCGGTGTTTATTTTAAGATTCATTTTTTTTTTTGTACTTATGCCCACAAAATTTTGCCGTTTTTTTTCGGTGAATATGAAAGAAGCACTATCGGACACCTGATCAGATGATCTTTGTAACTCTGATATTTGTGATCCCTCAAATAATAACGGCACAGACACATTAAAAAAAAATACATCGAAAGTTTATCTGGCAAATGTATGCAACTGTAAAAAATAAAAAAAACATAAACACAGTACAAACAAGTAGGTGCCCAAAAAACATGGAACTTTACCTTCTGTACATCAGGATTATGTGATCTTATTATAGTAAACACATATCTACTTTCTCAGGTTCTCCTCGTTGAGCCACGCTCACTCTTTCCTGTTAATGACCCTGGGCTTCGAAAACGCCCTCTCAACGTTGACACTGGACACTGGCAGGCTGAGGAGATGAATCGCTGCCTGATCCGAACTCGGCCAATCAACCAAATGTGACTACTAAAAGGGCACGGATTACCCGCGAACGACAACCCAAGACCCCTTTTGTTGCATATTGAACCTTGGAAGAGGGCAATCACGTAAAGGTCACACAATTTCGAACCTTGCAACGCCCTCTCTCCCCTCCCCACGCCCATCTCGACGCGACCCTAAAAATGTACCATTTTCGGTTAAAACAAAATTTGAGGGAATGGATTCTGTTACTTTTATCGGTTTACACCGAAAACTGCCGAACCTAAAAACTGACCTTTTTCGGTTAAAACCGAATTTCCGAAAATGAATTGTACTTTTATCGGTTTTTGTCGGTTTAAATCGAAAACTCCGAACCCTAATTATATAGTAGTTCGAATGTTGACACTCGTTAAATTTCATGTCTGAGTCCTGTCGTGTAGATTGGTAAACACGTTATTTGTGCGCGTGAAATATCCATGCCTTCCGGCTATAGTATTTTGTACTAATAAATTATTGACAGCTAAGCGCTTTGTCGATTTGCACGGCTGAGCGGGCGTCGCCGTTAAAACTTATCGTCTAATAAAACAAACCTTCCAGTCACATCCTATCTGTCGTGCGCGTACCACAAAAAAAAAAAATACAGTTTGGTTTTTGTTTTTAATGTAGAGCACTGTTTTCTCAGTGTCCTCGGGATAATACATACACCATAAAACTAAAAAAAAAAAAAAACAGCGGAAAAAGGTGAGAATTTAGCCGCCAGGAGTGCCTGAAATTGCGACTCCGCAAGCTGCGCCTATCGAAATGAAGGGAGGCACTCACTTGATCGAATGACGTTTTAGCGAACGCCCACGTTTCATCGAATGACACTTTAGCGAATAGTCGGACGCCGCGAAGCGGCGTTTTCGGGTGGGCCAAAAGGGTTCACATTTTTGTAGCCGCCGCAGACTGACGTCGCGAAGCGCCATAAGCGCAGCGCGGCGGATGGGTTAACGCGCGTCCACGTTATTCGCTAAAATGCCGATTCGCTCAAATGTCGCTGTTCGCTAAAACGTCATTCGCTCATGTCATACGGACCCCGAAATGAACAGGCCACTCGGCTAGGGTTAGCAGGGACCTCGGTGAGAGACTAGCCTTAAGCCTAGAGAGTGGGCTCGAAAGAGGTCCTCTTGTCCCTGTGGCCGCGCGTTTTTCTTTTTTTTTTTCTATGTGTATTATTAGCCACACTTTCGTCTCTTAAGCTGTCAGGGAAGCGTTCGAGTGTTCGTGGCAGGGTCACCAACTTAGTGTCTTGGCGCAGACGGTTGTTTTTACAGCGGAGCTGTTAAGGGCTAGTTTCCCCAGAATCGTGTCCCCCGCAAAGAAATGAAGACGCCGAACTCTGGACACCTACCGCCATCTATGAGCAACGGCGGTAAGCCACGTATCTGGTTGCCGCCGTCGCTCATAGATGGCGGCAGCCTTTCCACTCTGGCTTGCCGACTAGCGTCCGGCCATTACTTGCCATTGTACAGCTCCGCTGGTCATTCTTCTTCCCCAGAGTGGAAAGGCTGGAAGTTTTTTTCTGTAAACAGATTTCCAGCCTCATCATTCCCCGAGCTTTTTTGTGTAGAACGCCGCGATTCACACTCCCGAGTGCTTTGTGGGAAAGCAAACACTTGATATTTCGCAGGCCGTGGTCACACAGCTAACACTTCATACAAGAAACATACACCGTGTTTCTTGTATAACGAGACACTTTTGCTGCATGATCGCTGCATGACGAGACAATCTTTCCTGCGGGCACATCTCAGGCATATTCGAAGCCTTCACACACATGTCTGCTTCGAGTGTCTGCAGAAAGTTTTGTGCATGACCAATCTGGCAAGAAAAAACTTAGAGTGGCTGCAGACCGTCTCTTGTGCGACGTACATTAGCTGCGTGATGTGAGCATTTTTACTCTTTGTTCGAGCGTGTCGGGGGTAAATGGCGTCGACCTCGTCCTCCTTCGCGCAGGTGGCCAAGCGTCTGTGCCAGAACCTTCCCGTGGAAGCGGAGAAGTTCGAGACCGTGTCGTGCCTCTTCTCGGACATCGTGGGTTTCACCAGCATGAGCGGAAGCTGCGAGCCGATGGAAATCGTGCGTCTCCTGAACCACCTGTACCTGCAGTTCGACAACCTGTCCAATCTGCACGGCGTCTACAAGGTGAAACGCCGTCCAGCGTCGCGGGAGCTCGCTCGAGCAATATGACCGCTATACGCTGCCTGGGCTCCGTTCTTGCTCCCCGCCAGAGCGAGAGTGCAATCTAATGCGGAGAGCAAGTCGTCTGCTTCTCGCGCGGGGGTTGCGGTGACGTCAGAACGACCCCCAATTCTGACTGGCTTCGGTTGGAAGGATAGTGGGTAGACCTCAATGCCAGATGCCTCGAGGTCTACCCACCATTTTGTTTTTCAATCAGCCAATTGGAGCTCGGCGTTCTGACGTCATCGCAAGCCCTGTGCATGAAGCAGACAAAAACCAAATCCCAAAAGCTCGCGCGCGCCGCGCGACGAATTATGGGATTTCTTCGCGCAGGGCTTATTTGCCGCTCGCGAAGCAAATACCAGCTACACTCCGTGTCCCTTTAAGTCCGAGCGCAGCCGACGCTAGGATCTGATGCAGCCAGTCAAGCGACGGCAAAAGTGCATCGTCACGCCGCTCGTTCTCTTTCTGGTCATCGTCTAAACCAATCAGGCGCAGAAAAAAAGCACCCGATTAGTTTAGTCGGTAATAATAGCAAACGCACAAAGACTACGAGCGCAGGGACAATGCACAGTTGGTGCTGCTTGCTTCCCTCCATGGGATCGTCGGCTGCGGTTGTACTTAGAGAAGACACGGTGTGCAGCTTTTCCGCTTAGCGCTGGATTCACTAGCCGATGGCAATATGCGCAGGCCATTACACCAACACAATGTTCACAAACAAACCCTCGTTTGCCCACATCGTGCGTGGACACTGCGCCTGCGCACAAACCGGATGGGAGCGAAGCGCATGCGTAATGCCGACGCCACCGCGGCGACGTGACGTTAAAGAGTTGAGCTGGAGTTGAGTGCTCTCTCTAGCCGCGGATACATATACTCGTAGATATGCGACTGCATCGAACCGACGTGTGACGACTGTGATATATGGAGATGAATCGGAAGGACTGGGTGCGTGTGATTCCTCTAATTTCAATGCGCTACTCTCGCTTCCGTCTAAACGCAGACACTGACAACTTTAGAAACACCTCCGTGTTCACGCTTCTTCATTTTTTTTTCGGCGTTCTAATCAGCTAATGGTGCGAGTTCATTTGCCGTGGTGCGACAATAAGACGTCCGCCACGACCCGTGTTTGACAGCTGTCTCTGACAGTAGCTGTCCTTAAAGGGGCCCTGAAATGACTTTTTTACTAATTTTTAATTTGCACCGAACCTGAGCGCACTGAACGTAGTAACTTAATGAAACTTTTCTTTTCTCGAATTTCGCTTCATTTTCAAAGTTATAGACGCTTTACACACGCGCCAGATTGAGCCGCCATAGCCGCCCTTCTCTTGTCTTACCGAGATGCCGAGCCACTGAAGCTGGCGTTGACGAGTCCCCACAACGGCCTATGCTGGGGGGAAGGACACAGTAACACTTAAAATGGCAATAACCTGTCCTGCTGTGGAAATGATGAAGTCAAGCGAACGGAATAAGAGGGAACAAAAACTGAAGGTCAGTTATGGCGGCGCCCATGCACAGCTGCTGTAAAGCGTCTATAGGCAAATTAAAATTACAAAAACAAGCAAAACATAACCTCCTTCATGACGTCCTTGGTTGCTTGAGTGGCCGTGAACTAGAGTAGGGGTAGTGAGCTCAGCGAGCGCTCTCGGCCGCCGCACTCCGTGTCGACGGCGCGAGAGGGCGCCACTAAAGCATGTTCTGGATAGGCTGTATGAAACGGGCGGAGCGGCTCGAATTGCTTTTGCTGCGCGATTGAACACTAAGTCGGCATGACACTTCATTGGCCACAAACGACAGCAAACACGGGGTAAAAATCAGTTCAGAATGGGAGCCACTTCGCGCTGCCATACCGCGAAACGGCCAAACCGCCAGACAAAACTGCTCACCGAAGGCCTTCGGAACGCACGGAGCCAGTCGGATCCTCCAGTCCCTACGACCGCAGCGCCGCCGCATACATCCGGGACCTTTCCATGTCGGCGCCTGATCCCACCACTCCTTTCTAGTATGCGCCGCCTTTTCCACCGCTTGGTGGCGGGTATGTGGACGGGTCATTTCTTGTTTTCGTACTTTATAAACTGCATTTGTTTCTTTTCTGACTGTTGCTGTTCTTAAAGGGACACTGACACTTCACGCTCGCCGAGGTTTTTATTTAAACATGACCTATAAGAACCCAGCCACCCAGAACACAATTTGCGGATAGAAATTCTTTTTCTTTCCGCCCAAAAACAGCCGGTCCAGAATTGCCCGGTTTCAGTCGCGCTCACTCTCGTTAGCATGGTCACGTGGCGTTGAAAATTCGTGTACCACATATATTCAGAAGTCGCGGGTCAGCTAAGGCACACATTCAATATTGAAAAACATAAAATAACATGTACCCCATTTTTGTGGGCTCCAAAGAACTGCTAGTACGTTCATCGAAAAAAAAAATGGTGCACAGATAACAGGAGGTGTGCATGTACACGTCATTCTCGAATATGGCGACGACCGCGGGCTGGACGACACGTTGGCGGCGCGCGACGGACCAACGTTGCGACGGACGTGGGGTCGCTACTCTGGAACTCTCGTTCCTGGTACCAACCAATCGATCTTTAACCGCAGAACATCGTGCGGAAGGGATATAAGTGCGAAACAAGCGCACGGCAAACGGGGCACGCGAATTCGTCGTCATCCTCGTCGTCGTCGTCGTCTGCTTCATAAACCAAAAACAAACGGGGGGGAAAAGCGGTGGGGTGTAGCCACGTGACTTCCAGCCGTGAGCTTATGTGCTCGTGTTTCGGTTTCGAGCAGTTGAGTTTTTCTTCCTTTATTTTCTTTTTTTTTTGTTTATTAAAAATATACGTGGCTCTGCAGCGAAATATTGATTGGGTATTCTCCTGACACCATGTTAAATCGTGTAACAAAAATTGTAAAAATAAAACATTTGGGAGGGGGGGGGGGGGGTGTTAGTGTCCCTTTAAGTATGGTTCGCGAACTCGTGTTTGCTTACGAGCGAGTTCTTGCGGTGTCTAACGACGAGAGGGCACAACGGAAGGCTGGCGCCGTCTATGAGGTGGCCCCGGGAACTGCATTCCGCTTACGACCTACTGATTTCGCTAGAGTGAAGCGTCTGCAGTAATTTATACGAGATAAACTGCACGCACTATGTATGAGAAATGGTGGTCAATAACATTGCTAAACGTTTTTTTCGATACAATAAAAAAAATGATGCGCGAAAGGAGTAGAAAATCTACGGAAATCGCAAGTATTCCACGGCTAGCCGATAGATAGCGCCAGTGTGCCCTTTCGTCGTAAGAGATCACGAGAAGCTGCGTCGTGATGCTGTCGCCAGGGGGCGAACGATCCCTTTGCCCCAAGCGTCGCTCGCGAGCCTAAAGTCACGGCGTCCCTCGCCAGGTGGAGACCATCGGAGACGCGTACGTGGTGGTGGCAGGGGTGCCCGAGCCGGTCGAGGACCACGCGGACCGCCTGATCGCCATGGGACTGGACATGATCACCGCCACCCGCGGTGTGCTCAGCCCCGTCAACGGAGAGCCCATTCAGGTAAGCATTCGTCAACACGTTCCAAGCCCCTTCGGCATTCGAAAATGTAGAACGTGTCTTTCCGCCGAAAAAAAAATTACTATAATTATTTTACCGCAAAAAAAAAAAAAAAAATACTTATTTCTCATTGAACGCTCACTCTAAGCCTAAATGTTGGGCTAGCGGTCCGAACCGAATTCGAAAGTTTCAGAATTAACCGTTATCTTATTCGAAAGTAAGTGATTTCTTTAAAACTGCGATGGTAAAAGGGGCTTTGTTTTCGATAACAGGCGGCATTCATCTTCACGTATTCGAGAGTTCCGTCGGCCGCCATTTTTCCAATTAAGATTTTACAAAATCACTCGTAACTTTTGAACGAGATAACGGTTATTTTTGTAACTTTTGGCATTTGGTTCCAAGCGCTAGCGCTACATTTTGGTGGAGAATGAGCGTTCGGTGATGTGTAGTTTATTTTTGCGGTGAAAAGAGCTCTATACATTTGTTTGGTGGGACACCCTGTATACGGGGCCTTTGATTTTAATTAGAACATAATTATTCTCGGAAATTCGCGAACGCTGGTCTTTGCATATGAGATACACGGCCAGGAGGGACATAATATAGGGTGATAATCGTCACGATAAGCCGTTCAGTTCGGAATGCATTTATTGGCCATATGCTAAGGAACCGGAATGAAGAGAAGTGTGTCGGTGACAACTAGGTATGGGCGCCAGCTCCGATGACGAATTAAAATGTATCGTTTGTCTTTTACATTAGTGAAGATGAACAAATGGTTCCAGTTAAAATGGTGCTGAGCGTCATCGAAAACAACAAAATCGGTCAATTGTAGACGGACTCGAAGCGGATGGGAAAAAGCGCGAGGGTGCCCTAAGGGGACTTCTCGTGTAACAGGCGCAATGCCGGCGGTCCGAAAACGCCCATGGCAAGACTATCATCCGCGTTTCGGAATCCGCCATTACTGCGCCTGTTGCACGAAGAGCAACATAAGCGCGTACACCGGCGCTTCCCGCCTGCTTTAAGTCTTTCTTAAAATACTGACTTGGCGGTTTTTGATTACGCTCAACAAGGTTTTAATTGGAATCGTGTGTTCATTTACACTAAACAAAAACTTAATTACCAAATTTTAGCTAATTATCCAACTTATCGTGACGATTAGCCCCTGTAGTATGTCGCTCTGACCGTTTAACTCACATGTATAGACCACATTAAAATACTTTTCACTTTTTTTTTAATTTATATATATATACATATGCATTTGTTTTGAATAAATGTTAGTCCCATAGTGTTTCGAACTTGAACTTCTACCGAATAAGCATTTAGGTGGTGGATTTCACTTGGTGATATTTCGAAGCGTAGCTGCTTTCCTGCGAAATATGAGACCAACCAGCTTGCCAGGGTCAACGACGAACATGTTCGCAGACGACCGAGTTAGCGATGGTTGTTACCTGTAGCGCCACATCCCGGCGCGGTAAGCAGATGGCGGTGTGCGTCGTCTGCTCAATCTTCATGTGCAAAGAGTCTCGTGCATAAAGGAAAAAATATATACTTCGTGTTAATTATAAAAAAAAAAAAACGTACTCTAAAACCAACATCTGCGCGGTTGAAAAGGGGAGAAAGTTGCAGGGCCCATGAAACCAGAGCGCGCAGATTGTTGCGCCGATAATGCCAATCTGCTCGAACCCGCTCCTTGCGTTGGTTGAGCAAGGTTCGGTTGAGGACCCAAAAAGACCTTATATACAATATCTTTCACGGGATTACAGTTTGAAAGAACTACGAAGGCATCAACGCAACCTTTATGTGTCTTTCTTTTTCTTTTTTTGGTCCGAGATAAATATTCGTAAACCAACCTAGCCCTGCAACCCTACACAACCAAATCCCTCCCGCCTCAGGAGTACGAACCCAAGGCTGGAGAACCCTTCGCAATATAAAAACACTCTTCCCTCCCGCTTACTTCAATGAGCCATTCGCAGGGAAAGCCATTCGCAGGGTTTTTTACATGTCTGTAAAAAACGTCAATGCCTGCGCGGCTTTTTCTTTTTTCCTTATGATTAAAAAGAAACGTTTTATTTTAAAGTCTTAACTCTGCAGACGCAGTTGAGGAGTCGAGCAAGCCTAATCCCTCGTAGCACGTTGCGTAGTCATTCGGAGTGCGAAGTTAATCCGAACCGTGTGTCGTTTTATAGAGTGTCTGAGCCGAGCAGAACGGGTTTTCGACGGTCGCAGTCGTTAAAAAATCTCGCGAACCCGGTTGAAAGCAGCACGGCAAAGGAAGACGATGCCATAGAGTGGAACTGCCCAAGCATTAAACTCCGAAGAAAGCTCTAGCTCGAGCAGGCCTGGCGAAACAAGCTGGAGGCCGGGCGCACAAACGGACGAGCCAAGCCGAGCCGATCCGAGCCAAAGAGTATACGCTGTCGCTAGGGTCCACGTCGAGAAAAGCGGCTCAGCGCGGGAGGACTTTCAAGACTAGGAAATGAAACGGCCGCACCGAGATAATAATCGAAAATCGGACATTCTTTGTCTTTCTTCTTAGTATTACCATTCTTACTCGGACGGTGGCTGCATGGGTCCTTTTGTTTTTTTGGGGGGTCTTGGCCTTCCGCCCGAATTATTTTCGAAAGCTACTTTAGTGCGCCGCCATTGGAGGTCTCGTCGGCACTGCACCGAAGAGGATTATTTCCCAAAGATTTTTTTGCCTTTTTTTACGTAGCGCTTTCCAAGTCTCCAATCACTTTTCTTCTTCTTTTTTTCTTCTTTTTTCTTGTATGTTCTTACGTCGCCGAGATTTTCCGGTACTCGAACCCGACGTAGGGAGTTATTTCGGTCTTTGTACATTATTTCTTATTTTGTTACCGGCCACCTAAATTTTCTTTCGGTCGTGTTTTAAATTGCGTTCCGGATTCTTCGGTCCTTGTGCATGGAACGGTCGAAAGTATAAAGGGCTTGTTAACCTAAATTTAGCAATCTGGAAGTCCAATTTGAGTACAGCAACAAGAGCGAGCCCACGAACTAAAAGCAGATTCGAAAAAAAAAAAAGAGAAGTGCTCGTTAAGTGCCCTCGTGAGGTAATTTCGATTTCAATCCGGACAAGTGGAGAGGACACTCGTTTAAGCCCTCTGAAGCGATCGAAGTGCCCCCGATATTGACTAGGTCAACAGACTTAAATACGTAACTTGACGTTAGGGGTTCGGTGTGAACTCAATCGCAGCGCTGAACCCAGTAACGTGAGGATGTGGAGTAGACACGAATGAAAGGTTCAGTTGAAGTTTCTATTAAGATTGTCATTTTATAGCGCACACTCAGCCTACGAGCGCTAACTATCCGAGAAAACCTAAAATTACAATTATGCTTGACCATTTTTCCTCTATTAAAAGGGCGACCAAACTTCGCATCACGCTCCTTTTCAGAGATATACACAGGCGTTGTACGTAACCAGGACGTAACACCTTACTCGTACCGAGTTACTTTTTTTTTTTTGATAATGATGTCATATTTACTTATTAAGACGCGGAAGAAGTAACGTAATTTCGTTACTTATTAAAGAGGTAATGAGTAACAGTATTTAGTTACTTCCAGGGGGCAACCTGTACACGTCACAAAACAAGTACCCAACCTAGGTTTCGTAAACAAATTCCGTCGTTAGCCGCGAGTCTCTCGTATGTTGCATGAGCAGTGCGGCTGCAGCTTAAAAAGCCTGAGATTGCAGAAGTACTATAATACAAGGCGTTCACGAGCTCCCTCGTAAAAAAAATATACATAAGACAATGAACAAGGTGCAATACACGTTTTCACGGGGGTGTGTTTGGGTGGTGTGTTTATCATCAGCGGCATCCAGTAGGTGAAATTAGAGAATCGTTTAGTTCGTTTTCAAATATCTTTTCTCGGGTTTTCCAGCCAACAACCGGTGTTTCTGAGCTCTTCGTATTCGATAGACCATATTTAAGCGAATCAATAGCATAGAGTTATTACAATAAACGCTAGAGGCTCAGCTGGCGCTAGTGTGCTGTTGCATTTTGAAGCAGACAGCAAGCAGTCAGAAATTGACTTCCGGTAATGCATTTCTATGGGAAAAAGCGAGTGCATTTTCTCTCTGCGCTCGATTATAAGAGCAAATATCACGAATAATTTGTACGTACTCGGCACATTGGATCATTTTTCAGTCACGCAGACGAAATAATTGGTCAGTTACAGCATTTTTATTTGAAATTCGTGGCATGAAAAACGGTGTTAAAACCGCTTCGTACGTGTATTTATGTGCACTGTCGGACACTGTTAGCGCGAACACGGCGTCGACGCTTTCCAGCATGGGGGATATACGTGCCAAACGAACGAAGGACATGTGGAAAACCAAGAGAGACGGTGCACGCAGACGATCAAAATAAATTGAAAGCCGCGTAATATAGTCATATTTGCAATAAATAAGTACTGCTTTATTCTTTCTGCTCATGAATATGTGCGAAGATGCTTGTTCTGGGGTCAAATCATCACCCGCACGCTCCAAATCTTTGCAAATAGGAGGGGCGAGAGATCAGGTGCCCGATAAAAACTGCCCGACATAGAAAATAATAAAAAGACACACCTTTCGTAGCTCACGTGCTTTATTTTTTTGCGTTCGAGTATTTCTTTAACCGATCGTAAAGATGCACGACGGAGTCATTTTTATTCAATGACAGGACGGGCATATTAGCAATATTAACCACCACCGAAATGCTAGCAAACCTTGAACACACTCTACATTCCTTTCGATGGTTAGTTTGCTTAGAATCGTCGCTCGTTTTCACATACCTTCCTTGAAACAGAGATTTGGGCCTGAAATAGAGCGAAGTTTAACATCGTTCAGTGGTAAAGAAAAATGCTGTAACTAAAGAAATTACACTTTCACAATACCAATAAATGTACATACTATCCGGTACAACCGAAATAACAAAAGTTATTCATGTTATTTTCCTGCGAAGAGACAAAATTCACGCGCGTTTTCCCATAGGAATACACAGGGAGGCTGGAAATGTAGACTGCATGCTGTCTGCTTCAATTTGCAACCGGAAGTCCCGTAGACACTAGCTCCAGCTGAGCCTCTAGCGTTTATTGTAATAACTCTATGATCAATAGCCTCTAAATTTGCGTTTCTGTACCCCTTTTATCCGTCGGTGACTATGAGTTCCGGGTTTGTTCGCGAATGCGGTCACAATTCGATTGGTTTGGTCCCTCGCAGATGCGCATCGGCGTGCACACGGGCTACGCGACGGCCGGCGTGGTGGGCCTGACCATGCCCCGCTACTGCCTGTTTGGCAACACCGTCACCCTGGCCAACAAGACGGAGAGCCTGTCCAAGCCCTCCAGGGTCAACGTCACCGAAGTGGCCAGGAGGTGAGCGTCCCGAACCTGCGCGGAGCCACCTAGGAGACAAGGCCCGCTCGTGACGTCACTGTCAGTGGATCCCCGAACCGACCCTAAACGGCAGACACGCTCGAGTTAGACAAGAGCGCGCCGTAAAGCGGCAGACGCCTGTGTGTGGTGTTACCGCGTCGGGCCCTTTGCAACATTCGCGTTGTGTGAGATGTTGCAGGACGCGCTGGCGTCTTGCAACGTCCTTTGCACTGTAGCGGAGCGAGCGCTGGACAGAAGTTGATCTCGTCTCCAGCGTTCGCTCCGCTAAACTGGAAAAGCGTGGGAGGAGTTTCCCCTGTGACAGCGACAGGCTAATCTCCTAGAAGGGACGTCTGGCACACACGAAAGCGGGTCCAACTGCGTGAGTCGCGCTCTCGCCCTAGTATACCTTCGATAAAGGCTGTCACGTGCTTCGCCTCCATCGCTCTGAGTGGCTCGTGTCGCTCACCCTTTTCCAAGTTACAGTGAAAAGAAAGTACAGCGCGGGGCCCTTGCCAGCGTGCCTCGCGGCTGCGAGGAAGTTCCTCCAATTACTCGGAGGGCGGCTTTTGTCCGCGACCCCGGCTATAGCTTTTCACCAGCAAGAGGATCCATTGTTCTAGTCACGACCGGAGCCTTCCGTAATAGGCTTAGCGAGGCATCGGGGGCCCGCTCGGGACCCCGACGTCGTTCGTGTCATCCACCCGCGGGGGTCGGGCAAAACCGAAAAGGGCCCGAAAGGCCCGACGCAGAGATTCGAGCATACTGGTAACGTACTTAGCGCACGACCCTATACGTCACCGAGGTGCTCCCGATCTTGTTTAGTTCTTATTTTATTTTACTTTTTTGGCTCCTTATTGGATTTGCGCACCTTGGGCCCGCTTTGTTTGGAGACCGCTGAGCAGCGTATAAAGGGCGCTGTGAGTCCACGACGCCCTCGGGCTGCGGGCGACGTCTCCTATATTCAGATTTCCTAGTATGCCTTGATTTGAGAGTGTTTCCAACTGCTCGTTGGGGGTCACGTGGTTTATATACAACGTTTGCAAATACAAGGGGAGAGAGGGGGGAAAAGGCGCCGACAAATACTTTGCATTATAGACAGCGCGACTACAGCACCGAATCAGCTCCCCTACTAGTGGTGACAGCTCGTTTTCGAGTGAACGCATGCGCCTAGCACTGTCCACGCTTTTGAGCTGCGCCGAGGGAGAGGGCTCCCGTCGACGCACCGAGACACCGGATTCGCCGAGACACCAGAAACAGCTGTCTCCGCTGCCTCAAAGGCTGTCCACGGCGATAGATGGCGGCAGCCACCCCTATCAATTCAAAGGGGAAAACCCCGAGGCTCCGCGCGTCCAGCCATTATAACTACGCAAACGCTGTCGGCGCCAAAGCTATTACATTTTTTAGGAGTAAGATGTATTCCCTATCCAGTATTTGGCGCCCATCGTCTGCTAGTGCCTCCGAGCTTGGCTCAACCTTTCCATTCGCTGTCTTCCTTACCACGTGGCAACGCGCGCATGCGCACGAAGGCAGAAGATGTCCGCCATTAACTTGCAAACACTCTCCACGGTTGGAGTTGGTCCATCTTTTAAATCTAGGCTGTCTAAGACTTTCCAGCGACGGCGTACATCACGGATTTTGAGGGAACCACTGAAGGAATCACGGTGTGAGGTCCATCGCATCGAACGTGCAGTCTGTTTTTCAGTACAGCTAAAAAGGGGGTGAGAAAAACGAATATAATCCATGAAATATATGACGCGTCCATATAGCACTATCAACTTGTAAATCTTGTTGTTGTTTTTTTCAAAAACAAGAAGTTACGTACATCGGAATAGGCGCAACATGCGTTGTAACATCGAAGAAATTTTGCGTTTTTAGGTGAAAAATTGTGTGAACTCCGTAAAACTCTACTTAAGGAATCGGAACATATGCAGAATGTTCCGATTCCGCCGAGCGTAGCTCGTGTTGTGTGCCGACCGCTTGGTGTCGACTTTATGTGAAAAAAGTCTATTAACGAAATTTCAGTAATAACAAGTTATGAAAAAAAAATTAATACGTAACATCTCAAAACATCTATTTTAAAAATAAGCATTTAAAGGGACGGTGAACCGAAAATTTTAGTGTCTATAATAAGCGGCGCACTATCTTTTCATGAGTCAGCAGCCGCCGGTGTGCGCGAGCACACGCAACGAAATTGACGTCATCACATTCCCCATTCGAGCTTAATAAGCTCGAATGGGGAATATGATGACGTCAATTTCGTATGGGGAAGGGAATGTTCATATCGAATCGCCTGGCACATAGCTTACGACGGCATACTCTACCATCCACCACCCATTGCCAGTGCGATACTCACTCGATTTGTGTTAGAGACGCTAATTTTTCTGTCATCTCCAACAAATTTGACCAGTGAGTACGAGAGATTAGTTATCGCCAATCCAATTTAAGACTAATAAATTAATAAATGTATATTTATGGTTAGATTATATTCTCGTCCAAATTATCTAGCCAACTAAAGAAAAAAAATTTCTTTTCAAATATTTAGTTTTGAATTTTGCCGTCGTCTGATATTCACCCGCGAATAACTCAGTATAAAAGCAGGTGATTGCGTCATGTAAACACATTTTTCGCGAACTTAACACATCTCACAGACCTTGAAATGCCTGTCGTCTATGACTAAGAAAACAATAATTATATTTAGAAGAAAACGCGCCCCAAAAGAAAGTATTACTGCAAGACAAATATAAAACAGCACATAGCAAACTCACAGCCCACAATGTAAATTAAAAAAAAAAAATGTGAAGTGTTCGAAACTTTTTCATCGTCCGTGGAACATTCCTGACGACGTCACTAGGACATCATCATCAGTAGACAATTACACACGAAACGACGAGTTCAATAAAGACTTTGGAAGTCAAGCGATAGTTTCTTTTTTTTTTCCTTCAATTCCTCAGCAAAAAAAAAGAGCAAAGAATAAAAACAAAAGTGTCCTTGCTTTCCATTTCCAGTGATTGGAACGTGTTCTTGCGAACCCCTCTGGCGATCGACCGCCAGGTTGCTTCCATCTTTCGCCGATCAGGCCAAAGAGACCCTGCAGAAAGGAAACGCCGGCTCGGTCAGCGTTGCGTGAAATTAAGCCAGCGCTGTCGACCGTTCCCCGAATCCCTTTAGCCCTCCGGACGGATCGAAGTTGTACACTAGTGTTGTTTCCAATTCTGCCCATTTATGCCGCTTTCTTGCCCGAGTGGTATATACTCGCTGTACAGCGATTAAACCAACATATTGATACGATGCACTTCATCAAGAGAAGGGGTGAATCTGTCGCGCTTTATCTAAGTAAAGGAGGTCATTGTATGAACAATTCAACGTTTAACAACTGAAGCAACGATAACTAGACTAGACATTTCTATCCCTTCCTCCGCGGCAAATTGAAGGTTAGCGTTGAAATATGTATATTACTTCTTCACCTTCCGAATCGACCAAGATCAATCACGCCTGATCAATCGATAAGGGATACGAATAGCAATACCCGATGTTTTCAAATATCATTTGTTTGTTTTTTTCCTCGAGAAATACAAAATTGGAATTCATTCAGAAATTATATATAGTAACGCTTTCTTCAATTGAACATTCTACTGTTGCGCTAAACGATTCTTAAACCGTCTTTTTATGTCGTCGGGTTTATTTTCTTCGTATTTTTGAACACTGCATTTCACTCCCGCTACGGAGTTCAGTAGAGAGCCGCAGTACCGCTAAATTGATTCCATGACCTGCTCACGTTCATCCAGTGGGGGGCGGCAACTTCGGCAATTTCTTAACGTGAAACGCTCTTTGGCTGGGTGTTCGGCCTTTCGTGAAGCCCACATAAAAGCGTGGCCGCGGGACTCGACACTGATTGGTTTACGGGTGGGAGAGGAGTAGTGAGGTTCCCGACGCTGATTGTCTAACGGGGAGGTCACGTGACCAGAGGGGTAGGCGAGGAGGAGCTCGACCACCCGTGCGCACTGAGGGAGGGGAGCTCGAGATTATGGAAGGCTCTGGAAGATCCTCAGGTTTATGAGCCCGATTAGCGGTAGCATCGCTTCATTCCAGGAACAACTATCGAGTGTACACATGGTACGCGCTAAACTCTCTACTGAAGAGCGCCGTGAACGTATACGCGACTGGCGTCTGGAAACTCGGAGTATAGCTAAGCGTTTGTGATGCTAGAACGCCTCACGTGTGCGGCACAATTGCCTAGCAACTTGTCATACACTTTTTTTTTTAAGAGTCTTCAGTCTGTCGGCGACGAATTGCGTGATGGGTTAGGCCTAGCGGTGAGCAGATCGCTGCACTCACGAACCTCGCGGGAGACAAACATTTTCACTGTGCCCTCCCGCAGCTGCAGTCGCGATCTGTCTCGACTGTGAGGGGTTTCGGAAAGAATAGCCCCACCACGTAAAGTTCACGTAACACTGAACTTCGCAAACACCTCGTCGCCCATGCTGCCGGTAGAGGAAGCAGCCGCATGCGGCTCGTCGCGGGTCCCAGTAGTGCTCGCGGCTCGCTGGCTAAGCATGCCACCCTTCTCCTGTCTCCCCGAGACGGAAGGAGTTCGAGAGTTTAAAGAAAACTCAGACTCCTTGGCAGCCTCGTACTACACAACGTACGTACGTCCAGCTGAACTGCTTTTGGACATATTGATGTGTCCAGTGACCCTGTTTCCTTTATTTTTCTGGAAATAATTTCGAACCGCGTATACACATAACGGGCATCAGGGGCAGTGGCTGGCTAGCCAACCAAACATTCAATCTTGCTTAGCGGTTGGAGTAACGTTCTGCTGCCTGGTGTTATTTGTTGAAGTCAACAATTATACTTGCCCCTTATGGAAAGGACTGTTCTCTTCATATCGTTTTTCTTTTTCTTTTATTATTAAATAACTCCTACTCTTTTCTTTCTTTTTTTTTTTCCTTGCGGCTCTTTGAACTTTTGTAGTTTTGTCTGCGGCTTTAACACCATGTCACTTTGGCTCCCCCTGCTATATATAGTGCTCTTGCTGGTCCCGAGTCCCGCAAAGCGCGCTAGCGCAAAATCCCCAAGCGTTGCGTGCGTGCGTGCGTGCGCATACGCTAGCATTTGCGATGCGTTCTGCGCGTGCGCCCTCCCGACCCGCCGTTTCCTCGCGGATTGGCAACGTGAGCGATCGAAAGCGTCGCTGTGGTAGGCCCACCTCAATTGGCCGAATGATGACATGACGTCAGCAAAGGATTTCTCAGCGACGCAAATAAGAGGAATGGAAGAACTTCAATTTTGACGGTGTGTGCAGTGTTTCTTTGAAAGCGCTATGATTTCAGGCTTTCACCATGCTTATTACAAACACCATCGAACTTGTTGTTCACAAGGTAATGACGTCACGAAAGGTAACCAAACGAGGGCGCCACCGAAACATCTCGCCGCTAATATGGAGTATTCACGAGCGCGACTGCTGAGCGCGTGCTGGTGGCGGAGCTTCCACGGTTCTTCTGCAACGAGCATTCCGCGCCATCGAAATTGCCGGTCTTAGCAGCCTATTAATGCGAACTCGTTCCGAGCATGCGCTCTAAATAGCGCCCTCAAAGATGGCGTCCACTGCATACCCCCTATACGCAAATCTTTCGCGTACGATCCGCTATAACTGTCAGTCCGTCCGAAGCTAACGCTACGATTCGATCCGATTAAGCCGATCAAGCAGCGCCGGAAGTGCGTTTCCTATCACCGGATAAACCAATCACGGGCAAAAACAAAGCGTATGATCAGGCCCCACTCAGCGAGCCTGATTGGTTTATAAACGGCGATAGAAAACGAACACGGTCGATGAGCGCCAAGACGATACACTCGCCGGCGCCGCTTGATTTTCTCTGTCCGAACGATGCAAAACACGCAGCGTTCTCTACAGACGCAATGACCGAACTGTCTGCAAACACGCCTCTTCGAAGCCGTTTCAAACCAGGGCTATACTTCCTCGAGTATCTGTCTCTCTGTATTGAGATACCATTTGACAAATGCATATCTATATCTCAGCAGTGAAATACATTTGCGATGTATCGCAATACTCTCTTAAGATTAAAACTGTTCGTTTTTTTTTTTTTTTTTTTTTTTTTTTACATTTGTTATTAAAAATTAGCCCTCGGGTTTTTGCGATGAACTGAAAATCACGTTTCCAACGCGAAGGGTCCCGATCTTTATATATGAACCTGCAACATATTTCCCTCTAGGGATAGGAATCCTGGTTGTAGCTGGTATATCTCGGTAGTGAAATACATTTTCACTACTAACTCAAACAGTCGCCAAAGGCAAGGAAAATACGCAAAAAATTAAAGACGTTTACAATTTTTGCCGAATTAGAGCGCAGCTCTTGAGGAGGAGGAGGAAAAGGTACGGAGGGGAAGGAAGGGTACAGAGGAGAATTTACCGTGAAATTGTGGGACGATTTCCCGGTGAATTTCCCCGCTAAATTTATCGGGGAAATTTTCCGTCAAATTTAGGCGCCGTGTGACGTCATTATGGAAAACGTCCCATAATGCAACGCGCAGTTGCGCCGACGGCGACGCCGCTCGAGCCGGAAACGGGCACTTTGAAAAAAAGGTACGAACACATAAAACATGGTTCGAGACATTCGAGGAAAGGTCGTTCGGAAAACTAGCGGGATAAGCTCCTACCGTAAGGCTTTTCTCTCTCTCACTGCTTTAGCTGAGTGAACGCTGGAAAAGGTGCAAATGACAATGTTTTCTCGCATTTATTTTTTTCGTTGGCAATCAGGACGGTCGTTGTGGACATATGTAGGGCTTTATATACATGAAGGCTTAGAGGTATGGGGAGTGCACAAACGAAGACGAAGAGAGGAGTACAAGCACCTCCATTTGCATGCGCCGTGAACGGTACTTTCCCGCGTCTATCGCCATTCGGGGAAAAAAAAAAAGGATTCTCTCCGTATATATCTGTGTGTGTATTCAGGGATACTTTATGGCCGTTTTTGCGGAAGTATCTGAAAAATGTGCTGTTAGGTAAGAAACAAATGTGTCTCAGTATATGTATTTTGGCCTGGAAATACATGTATCTCAGTATTTATATTCCGGAACGCTTTTTAGAGTATCTCCGCCCAGCCCTGTTGCGAACATATGTATGCGACGAACATGTCTGTAGACAGTCTTTGCATGACCAACGTGACATGCCCAAGACGGTGTCCGCAGACTGTCTTTTGTAAGATGCATGAGCAGTCATATGCTTTACGGTCAAAAACACGGAACGGTTTCTATGTATCGCTTCACCTGAAGAAAAAACAAACAAAAGTGTCTCGAGAAAATTCGGGAATAAAGTTTGAGGAATGAGAATGGGGAGAACAGTCTGTCCACAAAGACGTCGATTGTTTACTTCTGCTCGCGAGGCTTCTGTTGCGCTCCGTTCACCCATAAGCTGACAGTGCGGTGGAGGCTACGCGCTCGCCCGACCAATCAATCGCCCCGCTTTGATCACCTGACCCCGCTCTCTGGGCGTGCGGGCACGGGCGGGACCGTGATCACGTGCCCAAGAGATGGTCGTATGACTCGTTCTACGACTTTCACCGCGCTGTCAGCTTAGAGCGGAACGGAATTCGTAGGACGCCAACCCGTCTTTGTTTACAGAACTTCCCCGCGAGCTTTTGTCGTACTCATTGTAGCGCGGTGTTTCTTTACAGAGCAGCTTGACGAAAGAGACAGGGACTTCCGCGGGAGCCTCTTGAGAAGACAACGAAAAGATGGAACAACAACGAGAAGCCACAGTTAAAAAGGAAAGACCAAATGCGCAAACCAAATGAAGGGCCCGCAACGCCGAAAGCAAGCAAACGTTCAGTCAGTGAGCCGTCTTGGAGGGATATGTTCGAGCTTAGCTGTAAGCGTTTTGCCGTTTCCGCCCCGTCTACTGATCATTGCGCATGGGATTACTCGGTGTCCTCGGTGAGGTATTTTATTGCTTAACCTCCCCCCCCCCCCCAACCCCTCCTAAAAAAAAAAAAAAAAAAAGCGGTCCAAGTATCAACTTTGCTTGTCCCTGTCATACAAGGGAAACAAGTACGTGACGGCCTGCTTCCTCGATTCTGGAGTCTACCGATGGCCCGTGAATTCGAATGAAGCGGCAGCTAAAATACTTGGTTTCAGCGTAACTTGGCAAAGAGCGAACGATAAGTTTCCTACGAGTCAATGGAGGGACGGAGGCGAAGCGCTTTATAGTCATTACCAAAGGTACTGGTTGGGGGTGAGAAGGTGACCCAAAGAGAAGAGGGAAAGAAGAAATTCCTCCCCTACCCCCGGTATCTCTTGTGTGTCTCCCAGACGTCGCTTTTCCTCCCCGTTGAAGCCCGCGTTCCTAAAAAAATGTGTACAAGAACGGCTTTCCTCTCCGCCCTGTCCGTGTCTTCGACAGCACTGCGCGCAACTCGTGAGATACGCATACAGTCACGTGTATCCCTGCGTCGCGCTGATTGGCTCGCTGGGACCGTAGCGTTCGCAGCTTGCCAGGTTACGGTGAGACGGAGCTCAAAGTCGAACTTTGGCTCGGAAATGTTAATTTCGACGAAATATTGATGGTCATCGATTTTTTTATAAAATTTCACGAAGCACTAACTGTTCAAGCCCGAGTATATCTACAAAATATCTCGTAAAAAAAATCATTTTCAGTAGAGGAAACGAACTTTTTTTTAATTTTACGGGCACACCTCGGAATCGCTCTACTTGCAACAACGAGCAAGATCGACCGTGACGTCAAATGTTGTATCCGAGAGCAAAAGTCGCGCCCTCCTCTACGGCGTTGTGCGTTGTAGTGATAGTGAGCGTCTGTGGTTTTGCGAATTTTTTCTGGTTTAAGCTATTGGCGTCATGCGATGGGGGGTGGGAAACTTTCGTGGGGTGCACTAACACCAAGGAGATTTGCGGCAGAGTGACATCTAATCGGCGGAGAACACTCTGCGACAGAAGTGGATTCGAGAAGTCCTACGCGAACGCTGGCTCCTACCTAGCCTTTGCGTCGTGCTAGAAAAGAGTCCGCACCGTGCTAGCTAACAAAACCTTCCATAGCATTCCTAAAGGTGCACAAAAGACGTTTCTGAGATCGTCTGTTCTTGGTGATAACTAGGGTTCAGAGTTTTCGGTTTAAACCGATAAAAACCGATAAAAGTGCGCCAAACCCATTTTCGGAAATTCGGTTTTAACCGAAAAAAGTCAGCTTGTAGGTTCGGCGTTTCCGGTTTAAACCGATAAAAACCGATCAAAGTAAGTCTAATTCGTTTTCTAAAATTCAGTTTTAACCGAAAAAGGTCAGTTTCTTAGGGCCGCGTCGGTTTAAGGAAGAAGGGGGGAGAGAAAGAGAGAGGGCTTTGCAAGGTTCGACACTTTGTGACGTCTTCGTGATTTTCCTCTTTCAAGGTTCAACATGCAACAAAAGAGGTCTCGGATTGGCCTTCGCGGGACATCGATCTGTGTCCTTTCTGTGATTGGGCTTAGTGGTTCAAGTTCCCGGTCCTAAAAAGAAGTTCGGATGTGGACTAGTATAAGGTTTTTCACTTCATGCACTTCATAGGACATCGAGGAAAGTCGTTAATAGCTTTCTTAACACCCTCTCTCAAACTTCCCTGTGGTTAAAAACAAATACAATAGATTTTTTTTCCATTCCGCTGGTTTCTGTACGGTCATCACCTCAGACGGTCACGTCGTCAGAATGGGAAGGAAAAAGAAGCGCGCTGAAGATTATGCCCGCGAATTTCGCGATTTTGAGGTGTGTCCTGACGGAAGTTGTAGCGAAGACCACGTATGTATATGTGCCGTTATTCTTTGAGTGATCACAAATATCACAGCTACAAAGGTCATCTGATCCGGTGTCCGATGGTGTTTCTTTCATATACACCGAAAAAAAAAAAAAACGGGGAAACTTTTTTGGGAATAAATATACACAAAAACAAAAATTTAATTTTAAAATAAACGCCGAAAAAAGTACGCGGAACTTTGAAAAAATAAAAACCGAAAACGCGGAACCCTAGTGATAACTTATCTCACGGACGCCAAGCATCCTAGAAATCCAAAAATTATGCTCCGTGTTACGTCTATTTCCCTACTAAAAATGTGATCGAAGTTCGTGCCACGCCCGTTTCTGAGCGGAAAAATCTGGAGCACAGAATTCAGCGGAGGCGCCGGCGGCGTAACGACGGTCGCGCGTCAGCCAATCGCAAGCCGCCTCTCTCATAAAGGCGGCTTGTGATTGGCTGACGCGCGCCCGTGGTCACGCCGCCGGCTCTCTGCTGAATTCTGTGCTGCAGATTTTTCCGCTCAGAAAAGGGCGTGGCACGAACTTCGATCACATTTTTAGTAGGGAAATAGACGTCGCACGAGCATAATATTTGAATTTCTAGGATGCTTGCAGCCTGTGAGATAAGTTATTTTCAAGAACAGACGATCTCAGAAACGTTTTAGTGCACCTTTAACCGCTCATTCACACTGGAAGCGGATCCATTCGCAAAGCGGTTGCGAATGCGGTTGTATAAAGATCCAGTACAATTGCACCTGCACTCGATGACATCAAGTGCGCGTGCAATTGTACTGGATCTTTATACAACCACGTTCGCAACCGCCTTGCGTACGCGGATCCGCTTCCAGTGTGAATGAGCGCTAAGGCCGGTTCACACATGCAGCGAAGCGCTGATGCATCGCTGCTCACGTGTCGTCAGCTACTTACCGTCTGCCATGAGCAACAGTTTTGACGGTGCGATACAAAGCTGGTGATCGCTCACGGCGTCAGCGCGTCCTTAGCGCGAGGTCAGCGCTATGCTTGGAGCGCTACGCTGCATATGTGAACAGGCCCTCAAGTGCGCATTCATACACACGTACTTTTGCTTGAGTGGTGACATCTCAAACTTTTTTCCCGCCTAATCTTTTTTTTTTTTTATGGCTTTTGAAGTGCGCGCAATCCGGCGTGACCAGCTCGAGCGCGTAGCCTTGGCTCATGGCAATAGCCTCCTCTATACTGACAAAGCCTGGCAGATCCTCACGTGACGTTGCCGAAGCGGCGGACAAGAGTCATGTAACAGGCGCCCCGCTGCGGCGAGACGCCGAAACAAGCTTGTCCCGAGCACGTGGTCCCGAGCACCGTGGTTCCGAGCGATTGAATGTCCGCTCGTGCTTCTCGCGTTCCTAGGGCGACCGCTTCTTGTGTCGCCGGGTTCGGAAACCATGTCTCGGGTCCTCGCCCCTGCAATAGCTGTGCGCTGAATACCAGACTCCCCGAGAAATGCTGTGTGCTGCCAGGTCCTCGCGCTCCAAATCTGCGTCCGGGCACTCTATGGCTCCGCCATCAAACTGCCAGGCTTTGTGAGTATAGAGGAGGCTACGCTCATGCTTAGGCACCATTTTACCGCACAAGTCACGCATTGCCCCACTCAGTGCAACAAATTATGCCTTCACCCTGAGACAGACAGATAACCATTCTGCTTCCGAAGCGGCATCTGGGTTCATAGTCAGAGGATCGCGAATGCAGCTGCCCCCACAGGTGATCCTCTCGTAGGCGATGCCGGCGAATGAACTGCGAACGGTGAATCATCTCAGATCTCGTGCTGAAAATCTGATAACATCTGCTGGTCAGTGCTCTACTGGGACAGGCTTGATGAATCGCAGTCCGTTAATTCCCACGGACGATCGCAACGGCTTAACGAGTATGGCTGGATTCTCATCTAAAGAAGCGCAAAAAATACAAGGACGAGGAAGTAAACAGACAAGAGCGGTCTTGTCTGTTTACTTCCTCGTCTTTGTATATTTTGCGCCTCTTTAGATGATCATGAACCGACTGGCCCAAATTGCTATTAACTGCTTCCGACGCTGGGCGAAACAGGCTCAAGCTGCCCATGCTCTAATGTTTATACAACACCTGAGGTCACAACAAGATCCCGGACCATGTAAGGTTGCAGCTTAGTTTCGCTGTCGGCGTTATCGCATCTCTACAATTCAAAATTATTGAAAAATATTTGGGGAAAATTACTTGTTACTCTAAGCTCAGTTTTTTGCGCTGTTTCAAAAAATATGTATAGTTAAAAACGTTCAAAATGACGCCTTTAAAAACATTTATTTTGTATATTTATTTGATTTTGCAGACCACAAGTGGTCCAAGCAGGATGAGCAGAGTACGAGCATAAAATACCCATATAAAACAAGAACAACAAGAAACAAAGCAAGAAACGAGACAAGCATGTCGACATATGACTCAAGAAAGGCGATACAATACAACAGTACAAGCAATTCTCCAGTCGAGAAGCATAACACCGAAGTATATAAACTTCAAATTTACCAACATCAAAACACTTCGAAATCCAAAATAAATCTAAAGCGATACCTCACACAATAAAATAAATGGTATAATGATAAAACAAAATCCGAAGATGAAATAACCGAACATTTTAAGTCTTAAATTGAAAATTGAAAAAAAAAATAAAGGCGTCAATTCGAACGTTTTAAACTACGTGCGAAAGATATTTTCTGAAACAGCTTAGAACAGCAAGTAAATTTGCCAAATATATTTTTATATATTTTAATCGTAGAATTACGATGTAACCAAAACAAAAACTAAACTTGTAACTTTACTCATCCGCCATTTTGTTGTCACGTCAGGTGTGTATAAACATCGGCACATGGGCAGCTTCAGCCTGTTTCTAGCCCACCTCACTATCTTAGAGCCTGTTTTACCCAGCGTCGAAAACATTCAGAAGGCCGTTGCGATCGTACGTGGGAAATAATGGACTGCGATTCATCGAGCTTGTCTGAGTCAAGCAATGACCAGCAAATGTTTTAAGATTTTCACCATGAGATTTCAAATGATTCGCCGTTCGCACTCGATCCCCCGGCATTGCCTCCGAGGGGTCCTCCCGAGGGGACTGCATTCGCGATGTGCTGACGTCTGGACCCAGATGCCGCTTCAAAGCAGAATGTCCTAAAAATGTTAATCTGCTTTAAAAAAAAAAAACTGTTTTCTAGCCCGACATAAACGCATAGGAGCCAGCGTTCGCGTCGTACTGCTCGGAACCACTTCCGTCGCAGAGACTTCTCGGTCGCAAACCAATAAGATGGCACTCTGCTGCATTTCTTCGTGGTGTTATTGCGCCCCGCAGCCAATCACCGAGTCCCCCCACCCTACATCGCGTGCCACAAACAACCTAAACCAGACGCAATTCGCAAAACCAGAGACGCTCACTCTCACTACAGCGCACAACGCCGTGGAATATGAAGCGTCGTCTGCTCTCGGATACAACATTTGACGTCACGAGAGTCCCGGCTCGTTGTTGCCAGAAGAGCGGCAGCAGGTGATTTGGAGGTGTACGGGTAAACTTCTAAATTCATTTTCTCGGAATAAAATTAATATTTTTATTAAATATTTTGTAGACATACTCACGGGTGGATATTTTGGACATGGTGAAAATTTTATAAACATCAATGACCATCAATATTTCGCTGGAGCTTCCTTAAAGCGAGATATTTCGTTCAATATTTCCCAATTTGGGATTACGACTGTTTTCGGTTCAGTCAGTGTCCCTGAATTACAAGGTATATATTAGTCTCGTGCGAATAGTGGATTTTGAGTTCGAAGCGAATTCGAAGCGAATAGTGATTTTGGCCGAATATTTTGATTCGAATATCGAATAGTTTTTCCGCGCCTTTCACTACCATTGCATAATGCTTAGACGAAGACCCAGCTAAACCTGTCAAGGTTGTTCCACTTGTTCATTTATAAGCTAAGTTCAATCTATCTATATTTATGAACTTTGACCTCAGAAGGTGTGATGTCTTGGGGTGGCAAGTAAACGACTGGTTTGACATAAAATGAATCCTATAGAGGTGGCTAACTATACCCAGTTGAATGAATTTACGAATCTTGCTCTATAAAATATTCTTTCTTTAATCTCAAGTTAAAAAAAAAAAAGAATCGCGTATGATGAATGCAGGTTGCAAAGGACATCTCTGCTTAACATAGTATACTCTTGCATAACAGTCAGTTTAATTTTGAAACTTTTACTACAATGTAAAGGTTTACTACAATGTAGTAATGTTTTACTACAATGTAGTGTATTTTACTACGATGTAGTCACGAAGTTTCCATTTATCTTCATATACAGCCGGCACGCGTGCACCATCCCACATTGAATGTATGCTTTTCTTCCAAGCACGTAGTAGCGGTATTCATACTTTTCCAAGTGTTCGCGGTGTGTTACCCCGTTGAGTGCGCTTCTTCCCGAGCACCGATGTAATGCAAAGAAGCAACAACCGCGGAGCTCGCTTTTGCGGGTATTGCTTCTCTGCAGTACACCGGTGCTCGGGAAGAAGCGCGCTCAACGGGGCTAACCCGCCGCAATCAAAACTTCGAGAAACGCGAATAGTGCAGTTCTTCTCGAAGCGAATATGGAACAGTGAATTATTCGAAACTACTATTCTAAATTTCGAATATTTGCACAACCCTAGTATATATTTATTTTTTTTCGATATTGTGTGTAGAGTTATTAATATCACGCATCAAAGTTTAGTTTCGGGAGTCTTCGACAAAACCGAAACTATCTGCTAGACTCTAGAGAGGGATGGCAACACAGATCAGCTGTACGGCCGCGACGTTACGTCAAGGTGGTGCTGCGGCACGCGTCGGCCAGTGTTGCTTGACTAAAAGCTAACCCGCTTGCGACCTGCTAAAGAGCAGCTCGTCGCATCTTTAAAATCGGTTTCAGTGGAGTACCCGGCTTCACTTTGATGTAATATTTCGACTGTGATCATATGTTCTGCCACTAAAGCGATAAAAGTCATTTATTTTGGTTTCGTTTTCGACCGGAGTTGCCCTCCAATGGAACTGAAATTTAAACCGCAGTGTTGCGCTTGACCGAGCAGGGCTCCAAGTCGTGACAACACCATACAGACAGACTCGTCAAGAAATAAAAAGCACCCGGTGGCAGCGCGAGTTCCATTTATATGGCATCAAAGTAGCTAAACAATAAAGCGCTAACTATGAGTGGAGCAGAAGTATTCTATTCCCCGCAAGGTGAACGTTGACAGAATTTGCTGCTTGGTGATCTTTTATGCTGTTTATCTTGGAACAAGAGAGAGTATTTGCACTAGCTTGCCCAAAAATTCTGCGATTTCGTTGCACACTCGCAAAAACAAAAACAAAAAAACTTTCCTTTTTTTTTATTTCATCCGCGGTGTGACACTGAAACCTACGCACAGAGCCGTATATCGGGAGAGTTTGGTCAGTAGAAAGAGCCGGCGGGAGTCGAGGTGGAGCGGCGAAAGCGAGGCCGCCGCTAGCGCCGCATATTCCCCCCGCAATTTTTTTTTCTTTTTTTTTTCTGGATGAAGTTGAAAGTACATGAATGGATAATTATAAGAGATTGATGGAAATAGAAAATTTCAAGGTGCTGAGTGCGTTTACTGAGTCAGAAAAGGTAACAATGACGAGAAATGTTTCCTGAAACATGAGGCGAAACAGCAAACATGGGGTGCGCGTTTGTTGTTAGGGTCGAAATTCCCACGGAGCCGTGTCTACGGTTTTCACCGTCCACTCGGTCGTGACCGCGGCTGCGACAGCAATCGAGAGAGACATAGAGTGCATTCTGAATGTCGTTGTGACGTCAACGTCACGTCCGTTGCCCTTTCATTTACAAAGTGTTGCAAATTTCAACTCTAGCGTGCTCAAATGAAATATTTGAATACATCCTTTCCTACAAAATGTGATTGGAAGATATAATTTAGGTTCACTGCCTCCGCTAGGGGGAATATTCGTGGCTAGTTGTTGGTCACATGAGCCGTCAATCGTTGAAACAATTTCGGTCAATGACGTGCCCTTCTTTTCGCCCTATTCTTACCAATTAATGACCAAACTCTCTACACAGTGGGATTGGTGGCCGAGTGAGCTATAGTCGGATGCAACCTAAGAACAATCTTTTAGCTCCACCCACAAGCGCATTGCGCCCATCAGAAGTGCCTCCGCCGTCGAGAAAGTAGTTCGCTAGCAACGTTGCTTTTTCTTCCTTCAGTAAACGTGTCTTAAACTACTACAATATTTATTTAATTCATTCAGGACGTTTAAATAAGTTAGAATACGTTTTTGTCAACGAAATAGCTGTTTAGTAAAGAAAGAAAGTCATGTCCAATGTACCGTCTTCCCAATTCATTTTCTATCCAAGATACTGTCTAACATACCGTCTTCCAGCGCCTTCGATTGAGGGAAAGCGGCGAAAACGAAACCAACCTTTCTCTCGCCAAAATTATAAATAACAAAGCACTTATAGTTCCTGCAAATAATAAATATTTAGTGATTTACTTAGTTTTGTGGACTTTGCGCACGAAATGTGTGCCTTTATTTTGTTGGATGAATAGAAAACAAGAATAATTATACTTTTCGGGTTTTGACAAATCGGCACCCTCCCAAGTCATCGACACCACTACCGCGCCCCGCTAGAGTGCCTTCATACACACGCGCGCTTTTGCTTGAGTGGTGACATCTCAGCCATTTTTACGCCCATCGTTTTTTTTTATGCATCTTGAAGTACGCGCAATCCGGTGTCAATCAGCTCGAGCGCGTAGCTTTGGCTAATGCATAGACGCCATTTTAGCGCCCAGGTCACGCAACGAGTGCGCGAGAGCGTCACGCGCTGAACATTCAGTGCAACAATGGATGTCTTCACCCTGAGACAGACAGACATGTAGGCACCCTACGCCCCGCTCTCTTTGTCTTCCGTCATGGATCCCACTGAGGTGCACGGCAATCTCAGCTCACCCCGCGGAAACCACAGCGAATTGAAGCAGCGGTGCCGGTACTATGTTGAGTAGCTACGTGGGGCAGAGGCGACAGAAATCCAACGAAGCAGACGACGTCCGGCGTAGCTTCTCACCTCTCAGCAGTGCTAAGCCTCGCGCCCGCTTCGAAATTTTCGTTGGCGATAGCGTCGCTGGATTCTCACGTTGTCGCGCCAAAACTGCTGCAAACGCAAGCCGATACCATTAAGATTTCGTGGCGTAACCTCGGGCACGTAAAACACGGTGCAAAAAAGCAGAATAATTGTCACGAGAAACTAGCGTCGCGTTGCTAAGGCCAGCAGCCATGTTGAGCTTTTTTTTTTTTTTTTCAAAAGGATCGCGATTGGTCCACGGAATCGTGACGTCATGAAAACGATTGGCTGGCGTTTCTCGGCGTAGAAATACATTTTCCTCTGAGAGGCATTTCCGGTTTTTTCTTAGCTTGCAATCAACTATAGCGCACACCAGCTTGGAGCACGTGGAGCGATTCGAAAGCTCGCGCCTCAGAACCCAGGGATCCTGTGTTCAATCCCCGCCCCTGCCCGTTTCGATCTGGATGAGCATCGAACCGGCGTGCGGTCGTGTATCACTACTGCGCGGTACATGTTAAAGACCCCAAACCAGCGGTTGTACCGCACTGGCTAAATTGCTCATCTACAGCTGAGACATCAGACGCCCACTAAGGCAGACTAACTTCAGGCTGTATAAACTACAGGGTGATACAAGGAGACGCCAGGCTCTTTAAATCGACCGGAAAATTCGGTTTCTTAACCTATCGCGCTACGACTTTGTGCAGCGTTGCCCACAGATGGTGCATTTTTTTTTTTTTTTTTTTTTTGTAAAATTTGCAAAGAGCGAACTTACCTGAGGAAAAAGTAAAGAAAGAAAAAGGCTTAGCTCCTATTAGAGTTCCTGTATAGGCTCCCTACGGGAGCCAGAGTTGCGCGTTTGATTCCACATGCCGCGTGCCGCCCTCGCCGCTATTCGCCGAGATCCGATCACGTGAGGAGCCGTATCAAGTGTCGTGCAGCAAAGTAGACGTTGCACGCGCCCCGGCGTACGTTCCCAGGCTTTTGAGCCCGCCGCGCGCCTCGAACGCGCGGCGCTGCTATTCGCCGAATTCAGTCACGTGAGGAGCTGGATCCACATGCCATGCGTGAACGCGCAACTCTGGCTCCCGTAGGGAGCCTATACAGGACCTCTAGCTCCTATGGAAACGCAGCGACGCCACCAGTCTGCAAACAACACTGCGCCGTTTCGCACGGGAGACAAGAGATGGCGCAAGCGGTCGCGACGCCAACTGCCGCCAACGAACGAGCAGACGACGCCGACAGCCGGCGTCTTTTCTTTAGCAGACAATCTTTTCGAATCAAAAGCGGCGCGAGCTTTTTTCATATCAGTTGTTGTTTTTGTTTCTGCAACTGTCGCCCCCTGCGGAACGCGCGCCGCTTTTGAGTCGAAAAGATCGTCTGCTAAAGAAAAGACGCCGGCTCTCGGCGCCGTATGCTCGTTCGTTGGCGGCGTTCGTTGCGCCATCTCTTGTCTCCCGTGCGAAACGGCGTCGTGCTGTTTGAAGACCGGTGCCGTCGCTGCGTTTCCATAGGAGCTAAGCCTTTTTCTTTCTTTACTTTTTCCTCAGGTAAGTTCGCTCTTTGCAAATTTTACAAAAAAAAATGCACCATCTGTGGGCAACGCTGCACAAAGTCGTAGCGCGATAGGTTAAAGGGGTGTTGCAACAATTTTTGTACCTTGCACCAATACCGCTTAGAACGAATCCCTGACGTTAATCACCTATGAAACACGCGTTCGTTTTTCACCCCACGTAATAGAAGTCTCAGAAAAAAATAAAGAAAAACGAGCAGCGTTCACCCACTCAACTCGCAGCCAGAACAAGTGGTCACGTGATCTGGAGCCGATTATATGCCGCCAATGTTGATCATAGCCACGCGCTGGGGTCGGCAGAGCACAGGACACGCGCTGAGTTCCAGACATTGTTATGGCTCGGCTATTGTCGTCGTTGCAGCGATTGGACACGGGCCACTACCCGAATGCTTCTCGAGCTAGTAATTATCACGAGCCCAAATCGAGTGCCCACGCAATTCTCGGGTCCAATCTATGAACCACATTCAAATATCGTCATATGGGTGTACTGCGATCCCCACTTTACGTCATCAAATTTTGCAAAGGAGAGATTGAATGAAAATGATCGCTTTTGTCTCTGAAATTACACCGCAACAAAGGAGTTTCTTGGCCAGTGGCGTTGCGTGCGAGTAACCTTGAGTTCTACTAGTGCCAGTAAGCTCGTGTAAAGTGAAAAACATTCCAATTGAATATCGTTGCACCGCTCCTTTAAGAAACCGAACTTTCCATTCGATTTAAAGAGCCTGGCGTCTCCTTGTATCACCCTGTATAAACATACACACACACCAATATTTTAACTCTTTGCCCTCCGAGTTTGCCCAGAGCCGTTCCGAGTGGATGGATGAATGGATGGATGGGGCTGAACCCTTTGAATCGGGCGACGGCTTGCGCCACCTAGCCAGTATTTTTGTTTTTAAGCTATTTAATTTACGAGTTACAAATCTAGATATTTAGTCTTAAAAGCTACGGTCCGTACGACGGAGGCGCCTCTATGCAACCGGGTGCACACACCTTCCGCAGAAAGGGTCGCCCAGTAGGGAATAGGAAAATATTCACCCTTCCCTTGACCTATGCCACCAGTCAGATAATCTCTTCTTGGTTATCTCCACCTTCCCCATGTCTATTTTCCCCTCACTATTCCTAAATCCCAGTGCGGTTGTTATATTAATAGGCGCTTCAGCCATTACTGGGTGAAGCCCCTTACAGTAAAGTACCAAATGTTCAGCCGTCTCCTCCTCCTCTCCGCAAGCTTCACACACGGTGTCTACCTCCTGATATCTAGCTCTATATGTCTTCGTCCGCAACACTCCCGTTCTGGCTTCAAATAGCAGGGAACTCCCCCTTGAATTATCATAGAGACTCTCTTTATCGATTTCTGTTTTACACAACCTGTACATCTCCAATGCTGATTTTGTTTGCATACCGGCTTCCCATATACTTCTCTCTGTTTCCTTAACCTTCTTTTTAACTGTCATTTCCTGACCCACCTCCCCACTGTTGCCCACATATTTAGATCTGAGTTTTCTTGTTCGCTTTCTCCATTTTGTGTCAATACCCTTCATGTACAGATAGCTAAACACTCTTCGTACCCACCGTCCCTCATCCATTTGTCTCAGTCTATCCTCAAATTCTATTTTGCTGCTTGCTTCCCTTCCTTCGAAAGACGACCACCCCATGTCGCCCTGTACCCCCTGATTTGGTGTCTTCCCATGCGCTCCGAGAGCCAGCCTACCCACCCCTCGTTGTATTATTTCTAGCCTTGCCTGAATGTCAGGTTTAATACATATAACTGCATTCGCAAAAGTTAGGCCTGGCACCATAACTCCCTTCCAAATCTCCCTGACCACTTCATACCTGTTATAGTTCCACAATGCCCTGTTTTTCATTACCGCTGCATTTCTATTGCCCTTGCCAGTTGTGTCTCTTTCATGTTCACTGAGGTAATCCGTATCTTCCTTGATCCACACGCCTAGATACCTATACTTGTCGACCCTCCCAACATTGCATTCTTGTATTTTAAGGACTTCACCCTCGTCATCGTTAAATATCATAATCGCCGACTTGTCACTACTGAACTCCAATGCCAATTCATTTCCCTCTGCACCACAGATACTCATTAGTTTTTGTAAATTCATCCTGTTGTCCGCCATTAGTACTATGTCGTCTGCATACATTAATCCCGGTATTGACTGTTCAATCTTCTCGCCATGTCTGTAGTATGAGAGGTCAAAGCCAGCTCCACTCTTTTCTAGTCTCTCCTCTAATCCTTGGAGGTACGTCATAAACAGTAATGGTGACAAAGGGCACCCTTTGCCTAAGGCCTCGTTTTATTTCTACTGGTGCTGTCACTCTTCCTTCCCATGTTATAAAAACCTTGTTGTCCCTATAAATGTACTTTAAGTTTTTAATTATTCCATTTTCCACCTTCAAGCGCTTCATTATTTCCCACAGCTTTCCTTGGACCACATTGTCATAAGCTCCCTTAATATCCAAAAAAGTTATCCATAGAGGTCTGTTATCTTTAACTGAAATTTCGATACACTGTGTTAATGTAAACAAATTGTCCTCCAACCTTCTTTCTTTCCGAAAGCCATTTTGTAACTCGCCAAGCAACCCCTCGTTCTCTACCCATGTCTGCAATCTGTTCTTTATAACTTGCATTACAACCCTGTAGACTACCGATGTCACTGTTATGGGACGATAGTTGGCTATGTCACCCTTATCCCCTTTATCCTTATATATTAAACTCACCCTACTTAACCTCCATTCTTCCGGGACACTTCCGCCTTCAATGACATTGCTGACCACTTCTCTTAATTTCGTCCTGGATTTAGGGCCTAACTTTTTTAATAATCCAATAGGAATGCCATCTGGGCCTGATGACGTGCCACTAGGAACTTTCTGTACTGCCCTTTCCCATTCCCTTTCTCCGATAGCCTCATTTTCACCAACTAAATTACTTTCTTCTAGTTCCTCATTTTCTGACGGGCTTACGGCGCCATCTCCCGATAAGCAAGGCAAACACTCGCTCAAAAGCGGACGACCGGTACCGAATGTCTGCTTCTCCTGTTGGTAGGTGGCACCACAAGCCCGAAGAAATCGCAGCTCTCTCTGGCACGCACACTCTTTATATTTGCTCTTTCGCACTCGCGCGTCTACGGTAATGCCACCTGCTTTGCTCCAAGATATTTTGGTCAGTGACATGTTCGCCCCAAGCAAACACCACATCAACCTCCCCTTTTCCCCCTCCCTCCCCCCCCCCCCAACCCCCCTCTACCTACATCGCGAATGAATGAATTCTCAAAGAAAGCAGGCGGCCTTTCTATACTTGGTTTCAACCAGAGCGCAGTCAAGGGCTAAAAGGCACTCAAACGCATACGCACAGACTAAAAGAGCATTATCACGGTGTAGAATATGTTCAAAGACAATGAAAGCTGTGATGTTGCGCTTTCTGCTTTACTTGATTGGCGACACGGGCTCCACCGCGCTCTGCTCGCATCGTTGAACAAGTCGAGGGTATTTTTCGTGTTCACTGAAATTATGTGCCCTAGTCAATTTATGCTCCGAGGTATTTGTATTTAGCGAGCCACTCAACCACGCCTTCTTGTACCTAAAGCGCCTCACTCTCGTCGTTACTAAAAACAAAACAAAAAAAACCACTGATGCTTTGTTGTTTACAAAATTCTTCTTCGCCATCGCCGCCATGGATGGTCATTCATTCCTTCAGATTCATTCTGTTATCAGCCATTCAAATTATATCAGCGGCATTTATCGAGCCTCGTAATGATCGTTCAGTTTTTCGGCCACGTTTGTGACATGAAAAGTCAAATCCAAAACAGCTCTTTAGCCTTTTCCTTCAAAAAACCCTGAAAAGAAAAAAAAAAATTAAACAGTCAGTGGTTGGGACACGCGTGTCAAACAATTAATTTTACGCAAAAAGAAACGTTTAGAGCAACATTGGCGGCGCGAGACGCGATTTAATCGGTAATCCCCTCCTTTCCGCTTGTTTTCTCTCTCGGCATTTCAGGGCGCCTCGAGAAGGGGTGAATAGCCTTCGCCTCCACGTCGAGGTGGAAAGAGCGAACGACCGAGATGGTCATTCCGGAATAATCCGTGACGTCATGGACTTTGCACACAGAATTTCAAATAAATCTGTTGCCGTCAATATTGCTCTTAAAAGATTTTATTTTATCGCGAAAAATTTAGTTTTCGACACACGTGCCCAACCCAAACTGCTTAAAAAAAAAAAGAAAAAAAGCTTCTTTTTTTTTTTACTACTTCAGGTACGACATGAGAAGTAACGGTGACAAGGGACATCCCCGTCTAAGACCTCGCTTTATTGATTAGTAACAATAAATATATAGTTTTAATTACTAACATGTGATTTTTGGCAATGCCCCATTGGCAAAAATCGCTAAATACTAAATTTTAGTAGGACATGAAATAAGCGGAAACACAAATCATAAGAAACGAACAAAAACAAAATCGACCGGACGCGTCAAAGTTGGATGCATTTTCATCATCATCATATATTTATTTCTGCGCCCATAAACAACAATTGTCTGTAGAGACAAGAAAAGGAGCACGGCCTTCAAATCTTTCGAGAATGGACTAATTAAGTGGTTGTATCTATGTCCAGCAAATGTGTAATTGGAGCTATGCAAGGATATGTTTATGTTTACAAACATAAAAAAGCTTAATTATGCAAAACTATTTAAAACCTTAAAGGGGTTATGCAACAATTTTTTTTACTTTGCGCAAATACCGCTTAGAACGGATCCCTGACGTTAATGACCCATGAAACACTCGTTCGTTTTTCACCCCACGCAATAGAAGTCCCAGAAAAAAATTAAAGAAAAACGAGCAGCGTTCACGCCCTCAACTCGCAGCCAGAACAAGCGGCCACGTGATCTGGAGCCGATTAGATGCCGCCAATGTTGATCATAGCCACGCGCTGGGGTTGGAAAAGCACAGGACACGCGCTGAGTTCCAGACATTGTTATGGCTCGGCTATTGTCGTCGTTGCAGCGATTGGACACGGGCCACTACCCGAATGTTTCTCGAGCTATCAATTATCCCGAGCCCAAATCGAGTGCCCACGCAATGCTCGGGTCCAATCTATGAACCGCATTCAAATATCGTCATATGGGTGTACTGCGATCCCCACGTTACGTCATCGAATTTTGCAAAGGAGAGATTGAATGAAAATGATCGCTTTTGTCCTTTAAATTACACCGCAACAAAGGAGTTTCTTGGCCAGTGGCATTGCATGCGAGTATCCTTGAGTCCCACTAGTGCCAGTAAGCTCGTCTAAAGTGAAAAACATTCCAATTGAATATCGTTGCACAGCTCCTTTAACTATTCCAAAAGTTACGCACCTCAATGGCCCTTTGACAGAGACTATATTAAGATGTGTGTTATCGAATTCGTTCTCATGTTGTGCCAATCTTCTGGGGCATTTCCGCACACACAGAAAGTTTGCTGGTGAGCGGAAATGCCACAATAAACTTTCTGTTCTCCCCTTTCCCCGTGTTCCGATACCATCGATTTGACTAACTAAACTAACCTCCTCGGCTCTGTTCCTCCCATTATATCCTTGGTTCTTACATTTATCTGCCATCATTTATAAAATGGGCTTCATTGTCTGATCCCCCTTGAGCTGGTTACCTTGAGGTGTGATAAATCGCTTCTCCAACGTTGTGTTATGACCCAGCGAATTCAAGCGTTTCCAATTTTTCTTAAATGCGTTTTTATCCGTACTTACTTTATACGTCTTTCTGCCCCATTTAGCTTAATTTTACCATCAACCAAAACATAAGAGTTTTTTTTGTTTTTTTTCTATTTCATTGTCGATCAATTTATTCCTCTTCCTGTTTACTTAAGTTACTGGTTCTTTTTTCAGTTTGGAATACCGGTTTCCTACGGAAGCCTCGTGTTATTTCTTTATTGCATTCTGTACTTCACAATTCCGCCAGTTCTTAGGTTTGCACCTCTGCTGCCCCTTTCGTTGAATTCGAACATTGCCCTGCTCTAGCTCATATAGACGAGTTATATGCCAAATGACATGGAGTGTAAATGCCATTTAGGCAGTGTCACACGGCTACTCAAGTGACATTTGGGCAAAATGTAATTTAAGTTCAACTGAGTTGGCGACTCGTGTATGTCTATTTCTGGTAAAAGCGAGCGAGTTGAAGATGAATACTTAAAATCGAAAGAATAAAACACGGAGGACAAGCACAGGACAACCACGTTCTTTGAAAGAACGTGGTTGTCCTGTGCTTGTCCTCCGTGTTTTATTCTTTCGATTTTAAGTAGGTCTATTTCCTTGGCTGTTTTTAAACAAAAAAAAAAAATCGATCTGGCTTTTTTTTTTGTCCTGTCCGGTATTTCCGCTTCTTGTGCCAAGCTCAGTTTCAAACGTCAGGGATTACTACATAGCCTTTCAGAACCCATTCATCTTTTAGCATTATCTCTAACAAAACATACATTCCAGGCGACATCAATGAATAATCTAAACTATAATGCAAACGGCGCATTTCTCGTGTTATCAGCCCATCGCAGTTCTCGCTGATATTGCACTAAATTAAGTTTACACGCATTTCGAGTAGCAGGTTTCCGGTTGAATCTGTACCCATTCTAGTCGTCTACATGCGCATTCGTGTCCCCCAATATAATTCTCAATATTTTCTCCTAGTTCGGTCATGTCTCTTGTAATCACGATCTGATTCGCATCTCTCTCTAGTCACGCTGAACTGAATGTCAAAGTTCGTGGGACAGAGGTATTACACTCTGTCTGTTAAGGGCCTAATCTAGCCAGGACATCAGCTGCCGCTGAACTAAATGTCACGGTTCGTGGGACAGAGGTATTGCGCTCTGTCTGTTAAGGGCCTAATCTAGCCAGGACATCAGTTGCCTCAACCGGCATTAGTCAAAAGCATCCAAGGTCAAGCTTGAACACGGCATTACTTACGATCTCGCGAACACAAGTAAGGTCGTGTGAAGCGTGGCAGCCTTTTCCAATGGTCATGACAGTCCAATGTTTGCTGTACCACCAAAAACTCTTTGTTCGTAACACTCAATTGCCTGCTTTCAAAATCTGTAGTAGTTGAAATAATTTATCTCATAAATCAGTTTGTTGTGCTTCCTTGCTCTCAAAATTCAAGACCAAAACATTCACAGCTGACTACGCCTCGTCTCTTGCCCGGCATCTATCTTTCCGCGACCTTATCCGCAGTTTCGGCAGTTTCATCGTGCTATGCTCCGCTCTCAGCGCGAAATTTGTATCACAATTTCTGCTTTCCGCGTGTCCGTGCTCAGTGTTAAGCCAAGCTCTCCAACCTCGCCCAACATCTTTAGGTTTACCAGGCTATCCAGATCCATTTCTGTCAGATGAAGCGTCAAAAACCCGTTTCTAGTAGCTTTTTTTTACATTAGTTTTGTCTTACACAAAATTTTCACCACTCGGTGATTCAAAAAAGCCGACGGGACTCGCAGACTACTTCCGTAGAGCTTCCGAAGGTCCGTCATCCCACCGTTGCCACCAGCTGTTACGTTCGATCGAGCGGGGCTCCAGGACATGGCGAGACAGTCGCAAGCCGACTCGCCAAAAAACAAAAAAGGTGGCAGGTGCCGGCAAGCTTGGCATACCCTTTTTTATTTAGACATCTCAGCCGCTAAACAAAAAGAAAAAAAAGTGGCGCCGACCTTATCGTTTTTGCGCACGGTGGCGTCAATTTTCAGTTCCTTCCGTCGATCAGAGCATACGGGTTCGGTCGATGGTGACGACATACATGGGGTGTCCCAAGCGAAATTTCCGCTGTAAAACGAGTCGGAAAAATTGGCGCCCGCACATCGAAAGCTGAAGCATTCACCAACTGTGCACTGAGCAGGTCGGTTTTGCCATGTGAAATGTCAAAGCGAAGTTCACTTCCTGTAAAACATTAGAGCAAAAACCTCGGCAAAGTTATGGGCACTGTTCGGTAATGTTTTGTCTTTCCGAAAATAATTAAATTATATTGTCATTGCTTTAAGGAATATCATCCGCACAATATCCGAATGTTTAATCCTCCGCCGCACAAGTAACCCGCAGAACGCAAAGCATTTAAGTTGGCCACAGCGGAAGCACTGACGTAACATCATGCAAAAAGAGGTCCCTAGTACAACAACTTCGTTCTACTAAAGACATGATTTACGGTATCAGTTCTTCGACGATGATCTTTATACGCACCATAATTGATTGAACGAATATTGGGGCGCCTTTTAATGAAATAAATATCAGAACTGACTATATTTAGGCCCTTCTCTACGTGACCAGTGTAAAAACGTAGTAAACTTCCGGATATCGCCGGGCAATCCCCTTAAAGGTGCGCGCGTTCGCAGACGACCAATTTAGCGACGCTATTCACGTGTGGTGCCATCTTCCGATAGGCGCAGCGAGCAGAAAACTAAGTGCGTCGACTACTCGCGTATCGGGAGGTGGCGCCACAAGTAAAGAACGTCGCTTACGTTGACAAACTCGGTGGTCTGTGAACGCTGCCAACCTTGAATTTGTCAAATATTTTGCTCTCATTTTTTTTTTTTTTTTACAGGGAGAGAAGTGCGCTTTGAAATTTCACGGTAAAGCTGACCTGTTCAGTGCACCTTCATCAAAGTTTTAGCTTTCTATGTGCATGCACCGATTTTTACGGCTCGCAGCGGAATGTCCGCTAGGAACACCCTATATAGTCGCCCCAATAGCAGTGAACAAAGAATGTAACATTTATATTTTAGGTGAACATGGAAACCTAACGCCTGTTATCATATACGAAGCAATTCAAGCGACACCAAACAAAAACCACTCTGCCGAATGAACGCCAACGCACGTGGTTTGCTTGCTGCGATTCAATTCTGTCCATGTACACGACGAAATATATGCGGGCGGAGATCCGGTTCTGATTATGTTGACTTCAATGGGATACAGCTTCAGTATGCGCACATATCGTTGATACTTCAAACTTTAACGTTTCTCGACGCAGGCCTGTCATAAGCATTCAACGAGCAATTGCCCGCCAACGAGATACACGTGAGAAAAACAAAACCTCTCGCTGCCGGCACTCATTGTCTGACAATCTTGATACTTTTGCCAAGCTACAAGCTAGTCCGGACCATCTGCCGGTGATATTTCTCCAAAACCAGTATCAAATAAGATACGCGGCACCTAAGATCATACACGGAGCGAAGTTAATGCGCCTTAAAATGACACGTGGTGACTCCACTCTAGAAGGGCAACTTCACCAGCACAACCTATAGGTAAAAAAGTACCGACATAACCCCAGCGTCTTCCTGGGCGAATCACAAACATTCCTATTGTTTTTAATCTAAAATGCGGAACTATTAGAACTAATCTGAGAACTGTATAATCTGTCTCTCGCCCATCATTAATAGAACTGTTGTTCGGCAACCTTCACTGTTGATTTTTTGTACTCAATCCCCCCCCCCCCCCTTCCTCTTTCCATGTAACGCACCTGATTGAAGTACCTCTGAAAATTAAACTTAACTAAATAATAAAAAAACTTTGGTTTGAGAAGAGGACGTCCTGGGTTGAATGCCCACCCCTGCCCGTATCGATCTGGATGAACATTCCACCGGCATGCGGTTGTGTATCGCTGTTGCGCGATGCACGTTGAAGACCCCCCAGGCAAGCACTCGTACTGGGCTGGTTTAATTGCTCATGTACGTACATCGTAAACCACCTCAAAGGCAGACCGACCTTGCGCTGTCTGTAGTTCGTTTCACTTGAAGTCAGATCGCAGCCGACGATTTGATGGGGTCAATTAAGCGGCACCAAAAGTGCATCGCCATGGCGCTCGTTGTCTTTGTGCTTTTTCTACCATCGTATAAACCTATTACGCAGAGCAAAAAAGTGCAGGATCGCGGCGCATTCACTGTGCGTGATTGGTTTTGTCTGTGACAGCAAAAACACAAAAAAACGATGAGTTTTGGGGGTTTTGATTTTGCATTTATAGCATTATAGACAAATTCCCCATTGTATCGTGGCTTGGTGCAGGCACCTGACCAAGCAGGACTACGTGTTCGAGGAGAACCTGGACGTGGGAGACTTCCCGCTCAAATGCTACCTCGTGGACCTCGCTTCCCAGAAGGGCACGTCGGGCGACGCCGCCGCCCCCCTGGTCGAATCCACGGGCGCCGCCGAGGACAGCATGCTGCTGTCGCCCTCTTCGTCCCCCGTCAGGCGAACCTCGTCCGTGCCGTCACCGTCCTTCGAGGCCGACGAGGTTTGTACGCGCGGGACACTCGCAAGCTGCGATTGCCTCGAACATGAATGTCGCAAAGCGAACGGCGACTGGCTGAGACAGGTCGATATAAATCTCCATATAAAAAAATTTTAAAAACAAGTGGGCAAGGACAAGGGACCGGACAACGCTCGTCCTTTCCATATACTTCTTTTCTTTTCTTTTTTTTTTCTAGTCAATTCACGCTTTTTTTTTTCTTTTTAGTATGTGACCAACTAACTTACCCGTTTGTTTTGATACAGGTTGGTAGAAGTCGTTGGTGGGATGTGCCGCACACTAATCTAATTTACAGTCCCATGTCACCATTCACAACTCTGATTACCATACGATAACAAATTAGTAGATTATTTTCGAATTTGTATGAAAGGCACGAGAGAGAGAAAAAAAAAAGAGAATAATGATTGTGGAAAAATGGAGGGCATGACCTTCATGACGAGGAATATATTTCAGAACAGTCATTTACTAACTATTTCCATCATTGCCTATATCAGGTTACGCAAACTATCATGTAGTCACGGCAGACGACAGTGTTTAAAAGGAAAGAGCAATAATAAGGCTTTTTTCTTGCAGATTGGCATGTTCATCGAAAGCCGGTTCACCAACAAGTCCACGAAAATCGGCGAGCAGCAACAGGCGACCAGCGTCGACGGCAGTGAGTCCCCGCTGTTCGCGCCCCGCCAAAAGGGGACAGACCCGACGCAACACGCCGTAAAGTACGTCCACAAGGACAGCGGGACAATTCGACAAACTTCAGGAGTCGCAGCCCAGGACAACCCCAGCCCCAACAGCGTCGACAGCCTGGGACTGCCGGGCCAAGACCAGGAATCGGCCAAGTCCGGCAACCGATCGTTCATGGGCCTCCGCTGGAAACAGCCCAACAGGATCAAGGGCCAGGACTCTAAGAAACCCAACAGCTGTTCGGCTCCGTCCGTGGCTGCGGATGACAGCGAAGAAGCAAGCGAAGACCACAGTTTCAAACAAGAAAGCCCCGAGCCCAAACCGGGTCGGCTGCAGTGCCCCTTTTTCCGGTTTCGCGCGAGGACCTCGGGCCTAGACGACGCCCAGTGTAGCAGCAAGCCGACGGCACTGGGCAGCAACGCCGGAAGCGCGCAAGACTCGTCTCGGAGAGTCGAGGGCCGAAAGAAGGACAAGTTCTGGTCGAGGGTCATCTTCCCGTCTTGAGACCCGTGGGGGAGGCCCTAGTGACATCGTCCCTCGATATTCCCCGAAGCAACCGGCGCGCCTCAGCCAGACCCGAGCACGGCCTTTTGCGGTGGGACGGCCCGCCGCGCCACTTACACAGTCCGACAGAGCTTCTTCTGCCCGAGGGCCCCAAGAGCACCGACGTTTCAAAGCGGTCCCAGACGACACGTCCAGCCTGCCACCAAGAGACCCACCTCCGAGTCGGTGTACGACTCAAGCCTGCCAGGACGTGCGGCCGTCACATCATTTCCTTTCCAGCTTGCACCGAAATAAATTCACAGAACGGCAGTCTCGCCTCCTCTCTAGCGGATGCAGAAGAGCGAGTCTGGGTGTTTGGTCTACACAAAAAGCGTGACAAATACTTGTGATATTCATCCCTCATTTTCATTATCACCTGGCATGTGTTTAAAGACAACAAATTCTAAATTCACCGGTTGGTGTAGTAAACCTCGGTGACGACCGAGTCTGCAGCCTCCAATCAAAAAACAAAACGTAAATCCCCCCCCCCCCAAAAAAAAAAAAACAGGTTTTTATATTCCCTTCATCAGGACATAACAAGCAACTTCTACGTGTTCAAAATAGCTCGCAATCTTTTTTTTTTTTTTTAATGCATTTGGAGGCATCTACGGGCTCTCTACAGGCTGAACCAAATAAACTGGATAAGTGACGCAGTCATTCTCTGAAGATCAGTCTTCGATCACCGCAGCATGCTTTCAGGCTTGAAACCCGAAAGAGCTGGATGGATGGGTGCTAATGGCGGTGCTTTTTATCACGGGCGGTAGCTTGCGCCACCTAGGCTGGAAACCAAAAGTATTACTCCTCCCCTCGCCTGTTTGAGCCAATTTGCTTCCTCTCCACATTGTTGTAACCATTATCAGGCAGTGTGGGATATCGTCAGGGTGACCTTTGAGGGATCGGCAAAAAAATTACACCATCTTCCCGAAGGGAACCATGGGGTGATGCGGAGCATCGTGTTGGTTCCGAGGAAAGAGTCAGTTGCGTGCTGACGTCGAGAGATGGCGCCACCGACTGCCCTAGCGTTACCCCCTACGCGAGCCTTCGTCGCGGCTCGCGGCAGAGAAACTTGGAACGCTCGCCGCTCGCCGTTTATTTTTTTTTCACACTTGAAGGAGAGGAGACTAGAGGAGGAGAGTTGCGCGTGCGCGCGCGGTGTGAGGAGAAGCGAACGCACGCGCAGTGCACGCAGCTGGTAGAGAGAGAGAGCGGAGAGAGTAACGCGCAGCTGTTGGAGAGAGGGAAGGAGGAGAGTTGTGCGTGCGTAGTTCGAGTGCCGACTACAACGCCGACGCCGCGGGACATAGACCCGAGCAAGAGATGCTCCGCATCTAAAAAACTAAAAGCATCACGCCCCGCCTTTTCCCCCTGGCGTGGGAGTCGCAAATGTTCGTCTGGTCAAACCTAGTCGGGGGCTCAGCACTACCCCAACACCGGGCCCACTGCAGGGTTAAAACTTTGGGCCGGAGCCACGAGAAAACAAGCTCCTAATTTCCTCTGTCCTGCCTGTTCCCAGCTGTGCTAGTTAGTTTTACTTCAATAAATGTTTTCCTGGATAATTTCAACTAATTTCCTAACCTCCTCTTTGTGATTAAACCTTTTCTCCTCCATTCTTCCATCCTCGCCAGCAAGACCCAGCGTCCCTGCCAGGTCTGTTACCCCTGCAGGGAGGAGAGAGCGAAGCCCCCTGCACTTCAAAATCAACTATTCTATTGTCTGACTTTTACTGTGGCACACGGCACATAATGTGTCTCTCTCTTGAAATTTAGCCATACACGTCTTTGTTGTTAGCACTCACAAATGCGCTGTTTCTGTGATTTATACGTGGTGAAAGGGATGGTGAACCGAAATTTGGAGCCCACAAAAAAAAGGCTGGAGCGACAGGCGGGACGCTGCAAAGCCAAAAAAACATCACCCATACAACGATATCTCTAACGGATGATCGTATTTTTTGGAAAGTGCGCGATTGAACAGGGCCGACGAGGCTGACGGGACGTGTGGCGTTGCGATTCTCATTCCCGCTCTCCTCTTCGCGCCGCCCCCACGAGCACCACGAGCGGGTGAACCGAAGCGAGGAGGATAGAATCCCCTCATTCTCAACTGTTCAAAGAGAATCTCCACGTCACAGTCCTCGCTTGATTGCACCCTTCTTTTCCAAAAAACAAATACGGCCATATCCGTTTGGGATTTCGATGTATGAGTGACGTTCTGGAGTTCACATCATCCCGTTCAACGCTTCTGCGGCCTTATTTTACGAAATCCAAACTTCGGGTCAGCATCTCTTTAAAGCTGATGTGTCTTGCGTTCTTTCCTCCCACATTTTCCTTTCTGCTACTTTAGCTCCCTGTTTCACTGAACTAGTCTTTCTCAGAGCCATCACTCTTATGTCTGTATTTATTTATCAGCTTGCGGATTCGGTTTTTTCTATTTCGTGTTTAAACTTTTCATGTAGAGATACTTGAATAATTTTCGGGTCCACCGGGTATCACCTACTCCAGTTAACCTTTCTTCGAATTTCAATTTCCTAATTGTCTCTCTGCTCTCAAAGGACGATCAGCCCACGTCCCCCCTGCACTCCCTCGTGGTGTGTTCCCATACGCTCCCGGTGCTAACCTGCCCACGCTCCTTCGTCGAATTTCCAATCCTGATTGAACCTCTGATCTCGTGCACAATATCCCATAGCCAAAAGACAGTCCTGCACCATTTCTCCTTTCCCTATACCCCTCACCACTTCATATTTAGTTAAAATTTCATAGTGCTTCGAGTTTCATAATAATATAGTTGAATTTCTTTCCCCTTTTCCAGCTATATTTTCTTCGTATTCCTCTAGATATTTCTTTCCCTCATTGAGCCAGGCTCCCAGGTATTTGTATTTTTCTATGGTTTATTTCCCTCTCTCGCGTTTTCGGGGGTTCCCCCCTTTCGTAGTTGAAGGCCAACACTCCAGACCTGTCACTACTAAAACTCAGGCCCAAACTGTCCCATTCTTTTTGCACATATTCCAGTTCGTTCCTGTAACGTATCGTGGTTGTCTGCCGTTAGTCCTGCACACATTGGTCTGCATACATAAGCCAATTCGCCGAAACATCGCGACCGCGCGATGCAGCGGCGGCTGCAGCGGCGGCGAACCGGCCGCCTAGGACGCGACAGGACAACTTGAGCCTTCTAGGGGCAAGTAGGGGCGGCCCGGCAGCAGTAGAGGCGGCGATTGTAACGCCATGTTTTGAGGCGGCGGAAACAAGAACCCTACGCTTGAGCGCAGAAAGAGCGCCCCGAGGGAACATGGATGTTAAAGGGATACTACAACGAAATTTCGGCGCTCATTTTTTGGTCTATATCTGTTCAAAAGAGCAGTATCACATGGGACATACCAATATCTTGTTAAAAAAGTCTCGAAAAGGAATTTTAAAACGAATTAAACGATTAGCAAAGAGCACCTGGTGGATGTCGCTAACGCCTCGTTTGTAATGCTCGTCTAGGAACCTTGACAGCTAGTGACGGAGGTTGTCTCGCCTCCGGCCACGACGAGAGAAGGGGGGAAGGAGGAACTCCCCTCTTCCCGAGAATGTCTTTTGTGTGTCGCAGAAGTCGCTATTGTCCCCCTACAAGATTATAGAAGATTAACCCGTCACTCAAAATTCGTACAAAAGCAGCCGCTTCGGTGGCTGGAACGACTAGGCCATCCTCTCGGCGTCAGCCTCGCCGTAGCTTTGCTCGTCTCGAGACGACCTACGTCACGATTGCGTTGGATGTCACGTGCTCTAAGCTGGGCCTTCTCCGAGCGCTTGCCAGAGTGGGCCGTTTATAACGAAAAATACAGCCACCAGGATTAAAATACAAACGTGCGATTGTCATTTACGGATATTGTGGATCATATTCAACCTATTTTTGAACACGACGGGAATATTTCAAATTTCGTTGAAGTATCCCTTTAAAGGTGCCATGAAACGAATTTTGGGCTGGGATAAATGATTTTAAATTGGGACTTTACTAATCGCATATCGTTTAGTTGGCCAAAAGAAAGAGGGTAGGAAGTCAAAAGTCAGCTTTTCGGTACGAACATTTGAAAGTATAGCGGACTATTTTGTACCTTATTTCCTTCGAAAGCTCTCCGCCTTTTCACTATGATACATCCGCGGTTCCCAAAGCGCGTCAGCGGTGCCAACCTGACGTCAGCCGAGCCCAGCTCACGGATTGGACACGAGAACTGCGTCACTCGGACGTATGCGCTCGTCGGCAATCAATCCGTCGACGAATATCTGGATTCGCGTTCGTGGCCAATGAGTGCCCTGTCGGAACTTATCGTCACTGGGGAATGACAAGTTCTATGGTGTGCATAAAAAGCACGGTGGAAGCTAGGAGTCAGCGCACCGGTGCCGAAGAATGTCACGACGACGTGATTTCACAATTCGCATTTGAGTTGAGGATTAAAGCTAAGGAGGAAGAAGTAGGAAAATCGTTTCATGACTCCTTTAAAGGGATACTGAACGAAGGAATTTAGTGTCCATAATAAGTGGCGCACGTTCTTTCCACGAGCCAGCAGCCGCCGGTGTGCGCGAGCACACGCATTAAAAATGACGTCAAAGACCTCCATTCGCGGTTAAGATGACAGTGAAATGTATGGGCTTCGGGCCAAAGGATAATAAAGACAAGTTTTTCATCTACACAGTGGTGTCTGGTGTAAAAAGTAAGCGATTCATTGTTCTAAAAAGCACGTAGCTTTCACTTGTAGAGATGAAAAGCCTGTCTTTATTCTCCTTTGGCCCGAAGCCCATGCATTTCACTGTCCTCTTAAATGCGAATGGAGGTCTTTGACGTCATTTTTGTTGCGTGTGCTCGCGCACACCGGTAGCTGCTGGCTCGTGGAAAGAACGTGCGCCACTTATTATGGACACTAAATTCTTTGGTTCAGTATCCCTTTAACGGCTGTACCCGTCCTAGTTTCCGGAGTGGGTGATCAACATATTTGACGTCGCCATGACGTCACCCTACTGTTTTCTTTTTTTTTCGCTCATCGCTCGCTCTTTTCTCGCTTCTTCTCTCGCTCGGGCGCCCGGAGCACGTTACAATAGCCAAGGCTACGGCTGCGCCGGCCTGGTTCAACTGCGTTGCGTCGAGAAACGAAAGTGAGTGACCGGCACATCTGTGCTTCGTATAAAGCGTGGAATCCAATTTAAAGGGACAATGAAGGCGATTTTATTTAATTTTTTTAAATGGTGTTTTTAGGCTTCTTGGGAACCTGGCATACTGCCCAATTTTTTGTAGACATTTGTGACGCATATTTCTGTGCCTACAAATGAACTGAAGAAACCGAAACTGAGCTATCTCCATTCTCATTTCTGGGCCTCCGAAAACGGAGGTGACGTAGGAAGTGACGTCATAAGTGAATAGTCGGTATCGGTAGCATTTAGGAGATCGAGACTGGTTACCGCGGTGGGTTATAGCACCACGGTAGCACGACTGTTTCGTTGGATCTGTCAACATGGACGACAATGCCGTTCTCGCGAGCGAGTTCTGTTCGGGCTTCCGTTCAGTGACCTAACACCAAGGGAACGGGAGTACGTGTGTGGCGTTCTTCGACATCACCCGAGGCCGATGGTGACCGCGCCGGCAACGAGCGGCCCGCTGGCTCCGAGCAGCAAAGCTGTGAGCAACATTCGCACAGGCGAGACGAGAGCGGCGCGTTGCCGAAGGACAGGCCCTGTCCCTGTCCGACAGGGACGCGGTGGAAATGCCGAGGGGAAAGCGGCAGCGACCCTGGAACCGGTTCCTTCGCGGGGGACGCTCCCCAAGAAGGAGAAAATAAACAGCACCATTTTTGGTTTTCACTATACTTCGTTTCACCTTATGTGCGAGCGAAGGCAAAGCTGGAAGCGCGAGCACGAAAGCTCCGTGCGTTCAGGCTTTGCTCGAGCGCGCGAGCTGGGGAGAAACGCAAAAAGCGCTGGTCTCGCGCTTCTAGCTTTGGCTTCGCTCGCCGATAAGGTGAAACGAAGTATAAAGTCGGACGTCCACTCATTTCGTCGTCAAAGAACAAGAACGATTACTGGTCCTCAGTCGACCGTTTGAACAGCCATCTGCGGCGCACAAATTTGGCATGACTACCACTTTGCAGAATCCTTCGAGTACCGTGTTCCCAATGTAAACACGACATCGACGTCTCCAGCGTGCTCCGCGCTGCGTTCTTTATTTTTTTGTTTTTCGTTTGCCCATAGTTGCTCGTTGCCCGTTTCGCGTCCAGCGTAGCAAAGAAAAAAAATGAGTATGCTGTTTTATTTACGGTTTAGTAATCATCACCGGTCCGATTTATACTTTTCCTGGTTATTCAAGCGGAAATTAGAACAGTATTCCTAAAAACTGCGAACCAAAACGTGACCGAGGGCACGTCACTCGTTCCGACCAATCACTGACGCGTCTTTTGTGACGTCGCGCTTCTTGGCCCCGCAACGGTCACGTGAGCTCCGCTTCTCCTGGCTTCTCCCGCAACTCTCGGGGCGTCGCCCCAGTCCATCCCGGTACGATTCTTACCTCGACTGTTTCATTGATTTGCGCGGCACACAAGCGCCGGTTTCGGCTGAAATTTGAGGAACGTGGCCTGAGACGGGCCTGGAACACAGTTCAATCGTCAAAAAAATACCCGAAATTGCCTTCATTGTCCCTTTAAGGAATGGCTTGGCATGCGACAAAAGAAGTACGGATGTCCTGCGTTCTCGCAGTCGCAACGCGGTGAAACGCTTTTAAACGCGACTGTGGGTAGAGGCCTTATTCAAAACGGCCTGCTCCTGCTCGTGCTTGTCGCATCGGCGTCGCTCTCGTCAAGTTTTACGTACGTGCTCGCGTACCATACTTTGTTTCGCACACATAGCTTGCAACGCTGCCGCGGCTGCGGACCCGAGTATGTGGATGTACAGAGCGCGACACTGTTAGCGCGAACAAGCGATCGCCGGTTTTTCCAGTTTTTCTCTTTGAAACCAAGGGATGTCATCCACGTTAATATTGCTACGGAAAGAGCTCATTTAGTTCTATAATGTAAGCGATAACATTTCGTGCTCGCTAATACTATTTAGAAGTAAAATGCGAAAATGTGCCGATGTCGTGTTCGCGCTAACAGTGTCGCGATGTGTACCTATAGACCTTTCCAATGTTTACAAAATCACAGTCCAGCGTGCGATCTTCACAGCCCAGCACGTGCGTGTTCGTCGCTTCGGAAAGCGAGCAGAGCACGCTCCATACGCACGAACACTCAAAATGGCACCGGCCACACGCCTTTTTTTGGAAAGGTCTATACTCCGTTTCAATATAAGTGCGAGCGCAGCCAGTGCGACAAGCTGGAGTATGTTTTCTCTGACGACGCTCTGATTGGACGGGGAGGCACTCACTTGATCGAATGACGTTTGAGCGAACGCCCACGTTTCACCGAATGACACTTTAGCGAATAGTCGGAATGTGGTCGAATAGTCGAAATTTAGCGAATAGTCGGAATTCACAAAAATGTGAATGGGTTCACATTTTTGTAATGAGCCGACGCAGACTGTCGCCGCGAAGCGGCGTAAGCGCAGCGCGGCGGATGGGTTAACGCGCGCCCCCGTTATTCGCTAAAACGTCAATTCGCTCAAATGTCGCTGTTCGCTAAAATGTCATTCGCTCATGTGATATGGACCCGACTGGACGAGCGTGTGTGATTAGCCCGCTCAAAGTGCGTTCGCTCTCGTAGCCGTCAATAGGGTCTCCTTCGCTCATAGTCTTATTGAAACGAAAAACGCAAGCAAATAAAACATTTGAGATCAACCCCACACACGCGCCAGCAGCTTTGACAGTGCGCAAACTTCACGCGCAGGTCTTTGGCAGGCTAACCTAGTATCTGCAGAAACGGGCGTTTGAGGTGGCGTTACACAATGTGCTCTCGACTAAAGTCCGATCTCCTCAATCTATTACAGGACCACTTCAGTATCGACCGATTCAAAACACCAATCATGCAAAACAAAGGAGAGCAAAAAATTGAGGAAAGATGCTCTCCCAAACATTTCTTTTTTCGTTACCTTCAACCAAGAGAGTAAACCACCACTGCAAGGGAACTGGAAATATAAGTGGTATGTACATCATCTCACAAACCATTTCTTTTTATTCAGTAAGACACATATCTGTTTTACAATACAAATTCAATGCACAAACTGATGATTTTCGATGCCTCCTTTACAAAATGCAGTTCTATTTATTTGTTTTTTTATGTTGGCCCCCTAAAGTTACCGAGGCACCCCCAGCAAAACCTGAATAGAGCACCACAAGGCAATGCCCACAGTACTGAAACATCCCCAGAACAGACTGCTGCAGCAACCGCAGCTGCTCTTTAGTTTGGCTGTTTGATACTGTTTCTTGGTCGACCGAGGCACACCTACCACTAGTGCCATCTCTGTCCATTCTAGGAGTGTGTGTCCATTGGAGGGCCCCCAGCAAGGTCCAAGCGGAGCTTTTCCCTCGGGGCAATCTGCCGCAGTGACTGCAGCTGTTGGTGAGTTTGGCAGTCCGATACTCTTCCCAGGTCAACTGAGGCTCACCTATCACTAGTGCCATCTTTGTCAATTCTAGGCGAGTGTGTCCTCCTGATGCCCCCAGGAAGTTCCAAGCGGTGCTGTACAGAACCTAACTTTCCCAGCTTCCCTAGAGCAGCCTGGTTCCGCAACCCCCCCAGTTGTGGTGAGTTTAGCACAACGATACTGTTTCCAGGTCGACCGAGGCACACCTACAACGACTGTCGTCTCTGCTCATTTATTCGTTCTAGAAGTGTGTACCGTCCCATGGCTGCCTGAACAAGGTCTGAGCAGCGCCCAACAGGCCCTTGCTTCTCCAGCTCATGCTTGGCCCTTGCTTCTCCATGAAAACTCATCAGCAACAGCTGATGAGTTTTCATTTTCAACTGCTGTTTATTTCCTGGCAGAGTGCAGACAGTTACACACTGTTACTTACATCCAATTTTATTGTCTCACTCTTAGCCACTTGACAAGACTAAATAATAATCTTTTATTCTTTTCAGGCACACTGTTTACACTTGGCATCAGCCCGTATCATCAGAATGCAGGTCTTTCTGGTGTACTGATGAATAACAAAGAGCTACAAAGACAACTATATTCTATGCAGATAAAACTGATATTGGCGCAACGACAGGAGTATCAGTTGCAACGTGAACAGAACAATTTAAAATTTGGACTTAAGCGCTTTCTCGTTGGAGAAAGTCCACTATGAAGAGGACTGCATGAAGTAAAGGCATCCTCGAGAAAGTTTTTAGGATTCATCTTTATTGTGTTTCGCATGGTTTAAATGTGGTACTAGGGAATTGGGGTAGCTTTTGCCTGTAGAACGCACACTTCATTGGAATCTCCAGGACTTCAGGTTTGTGTCAGACATAATTCACGAGCTGATGGATTCTTTAGCATGCAAGGTGAGTCAAACTTGCAGCATATAACACACTCGTGCATCCTTCTCTCGAGTATGCATCTAAAGTCGGATACCTGCAAACCCATCTCATCAAGCAGCTCGATGTTTAACCCCATGTGGTTTGTATAATTTATTTTCTTTGGCTATACCATACCAGTAACAGCATTAGAAGGTGTAAGGGCTTTAGAAGTACTTTATGATATGTAAAAGTGACTGCACCTGTCAGTAAAGCAACCTGCACATTCGTGAATTAATAAAGTATTTTAATGGTGTATGGTGCACCTCCGTGTCATCTATCTTCTTTTTTCATTCTGTGATCTGTTATGTACTCGGCATGTGTTCCACTTGTGGTGAATACTCCTGCCGTGGCTTTTTACTTGGCTGGCAGTTTTGTGAAATGAATAAAATTGTGACTTTGATTTTGTTCTCTTTAATGTCATCTGTGCTTGTGTATTTTCAGGGAGATTTTGATCTCGCATTCGCTTGTTTTGCATTGTTCGCTGGATGAGATTTGAATTATTTTTGGCTCTCTCATTCCCTTTTACTGAAATAACCTGCAATTGCTTGACTCAATTAGGTGCCGAAACCGAGCGCTGGTTTCCAAGTCTGCACCAGGTTTCTAGCCCTAGGACGCTGGCCCACGAGTCTAAAAGCAGCGTAAATCGTAATTAAACCTGGATGTTTTTTAGTATGAACGATAAACAAAAGAAACAGACACTGATAAAATTACGGAGTAACAAAACTAAACGAAAACGGAGTTTTCATGTCTAGAAACGGTTTCATCAAATAAAATAACGAAAATGGTATGTATTACGCTCGGAAGAGTAGCGACACCGCGTAGCCCCATAGCGAAAGGCCCGCGGTGCCGCAAAAATTAAAAGCATGCACAGAATACACGCACAGAAATCGTAAACCACATCACCACTTCCCCAACTAGTATGGACTATTGTTAGCCGCGCATGCTAAAAGCGCGAGCTAGTTGTTTCGAATGAAGCCTCGGGGGCTGCACGTGCGCTCGTGCAGCGAGTGCTCCAGACAAGGCAGTCAAGGCTCGCCGCTCGAGCTAGCACAGCATTCGCGGTTAGTCCATGCTATGGTGAGACGAAGTATAGGCCGCCAAATTGTTTTTAGCGCCCGTAGGCCAAACCCTCCCGAAAGCTCGCCAAGGTCACGTATTATAAAGTAGTCAATCATTGGAAATCGTTGAGAATAAAATTGCAATTTGGCGGTTTGATATGACGATTAAAAGCGACTTGCAATAGACCTATCTCACCAAGCGTTCGGCGCATGCGTGAAGCCGCCATAACTTCGGTTCACAGGAAGCAGGCTGCAGTGCACGAGGCAGTTCGTGCCGTCTCGTGCTCTACACGCGTAGAGCTCCAGCGAGATTGTCGCACGTGCAGAAAGACTAAAGTTCCCTCGATGCTTTGCAGCAGCGGTGGCGTAGTCAAACTGGCTGGTCAGAGTGTGTGGCTGGTGATATCGGTCTATTCATGTGAAGCCGAACACTCACGAGACACTGACGGTGACTGACCTAATGCAACTCGGTAGGGACGATTATCCAAAGCACTTCCGGGATCCACGGTTGGACGAACAGATCTAGAGCGGCTTCAGGACGGTCGGATACGAATGCGGGCTCTAAATGAGGTCACTGCCACACTTATATGACGAGAAAAGTCCACACGATCGGCAACTCGACCACTCCAGCTGACCGAGACGTCGAGACGCTTGGGAAATTCCAGAGGGCGCCTCCGTCGCAAACCGGAAGGTAGAGGTGGGGTAAGGAGGGTTTTTTGGAGGAGGAGGGAAGAGAATGCGCCACTTTTCCCAGATATAGGGACTTTAGGTGGCGCCATCTCGCAGGGCCATCTCGCAGTAGCTATGTAAAGCAACTTTCATGTTTCAACTCGTCGCTAAAGGGTGGCGCTGATATCGTATTTAGCTCGCTCTCGGTGGACGCCAACGGCCCAGGCTTCAAGGGTGAGTTTCCCAACTGAGGGTTTTACTAACATTGGCTCGAACCTTGCCGTGGGCCTCGGGAGGACACAAGCTCTTAGAATGGACAGAGATGGCACTAGTGGTAGATGTGCCTCGGTCGACCACAACACGGGGAACGAAAGCGTGGTCGAGCTTATTTTAATCTGGAATTATTTATGCATAAGTATAGCTACTGTCGCTCTTTACTGCATAAAAGATCGCTTAGATGGTCATTGTCGTACACTCCTTGACAGAAGGCACTACTCGTCACATGCTTAGTGGTTCAGAAGTTCAAAGCTATGTCTTTTCAACCTAAATACCTGTGCCAATAATAAGAAAAAATAAAAAAATTAAACATGACAATAAATGCGGGAATGAAAAGCTGGAGAGAAAAAAAAAAAAAAACTATCAAGAAACCGCCGAAAGTGTTGCATTCTCGCATATTCGGAGGCTCAGAACTTTGAAACAAGTTTCTCCTACCAAAATATGTACAGGCTACAAGAAACACGTCCCAGAAACGTGAGGGAAGATTTATATTATAAATCTTCCCCCATGAGTAAATTTATTCCTCAACGTGAAAAAACAATAAATAGATTATTTTGTATTCTGCAGATGGCAATGATATGTACTGTCTGTGGTGTTAATTTAAATGCTACACCTCAAACAATTTAGACGAAAAACATTACCAAGTTTAGGATATAATTGCCCGTAGATACACGTTTGGACATTTCTTCAAAACTCATCTGGAATAACAATAATCATATCTGAAGACAACACCTACCTAGGCTATACATAGATCCTTCTTAAAAAGTTTAACATCTCTACCATAAATAGCTTTCAAATATGGCACAAACGATAACCGTCAAAAACCCATTGTCCTTCCTCGTTCCTTCGGGAATTTATTTCTTTAGAACTGAGCATGCCAGAACATTGAAATAAACGGCATTGTCTTTCGCAAGGAATGCAGCACCGGATGTAGAAATGCGAGAAAAGAAAATATTACGACTGTACCTCACTGCTTGAATCCAAATGAAACCGCCCGCCAGTCTTTCGAAGTCCGTCGAACTTTTGACTTTTCAGGATAAGTTCGAAAGTTCGAAAATTATCGGCTTTCTTTGCGTAGGAAATTTGAAAGTTCGAAAAGCTTCGAACTTCTTAGTTTAACAAGGTCGAAAATTCGACTTCCGTAAAAGTTTTTTTATATAGAAAGTTCAAAAACTTGATATTTTTCTAAATTTCGAATCGCTTGAATCGATCACCGAAGCTTCGGTCGAAAAAAGTTCGCGGGCCGCCCGCGTCTCCAGCTCGACGCTCGCCCTCCCGCGGCGGAAACGGGAAGCGCTCTAGTGAGGGTCCCCCGGTTCTCCTGCTCAACGGGCACGGCGGAACTGCTCGCGATCATGGCTCGCGAAATGTCATTTCCGAATGCAAACAACACTCTTCAGTGTCCCAACGTAGTGCTGCAGCCGGTATGGGATAGAAGCAAACGAAAGCGCTATGCGTTTGCGTTAGAGTTGCGTGCCCGACGTTGTGCGTGCGCCTCAACGCCATGCGTCATCCAAGACAGCAATTTTGGGCTCCTCGCACGCGCAGTGGGGAACACGCAAAGCTAACGCAAACACACTGTGTTTGCGTTCGCTCGTATACGCAATACTAAAATTAATTACTGTTTCACCGGCTTCCAACGCCAATGAAACGTGCTGCAGTGAGCAGACGTGCAATCAGGTAGGCGTTCTTTCGAACTGGAAAGGCTGAGACTGGCAAAACGACGGAGCGTAAAAATGAAAGTAACTAAATGTTATAAAAATATTAATAATTAAAAAATGTTTTTTTTTTTTTTTTTTTTTTTGGGCATTTGGTCTGGAAGGGTATTAGCGGCGACTTTGGACGTTTTGCCGACTGTCAAAAGTCTTGATTTTGATAGCAAAATATACTTTACCCATAATTAATCTGATTTTACATGAATTTCTCACATTAGCTAGAACGTTTTCATTGATTTTAGACTATTTTTTATTTTATTACTTGGCAATTAAAAATGTTGCAATTGGCACCAGTGATCATAATTAGCACACTTTTGATTGTCATATTTGTTATCGCGTTTGAAATTAGATCATGAGCAACAAATTATATTAGAGGTTGAAAAATTACGTATTAAAATATCTGTTTTAATATTATTATTAGTAATACAAATCGCGGCAATGTATATGCCTCCAATTGACGCCAAGATCACGAAAATACGCCATTTAACCATAATAGTCTTTCCAGAAAGGTATACTTTTGTTTTCTTTTTAGCATATAAAAAAACTGACATCGTTATTAAAATAGACAAACAGTCAAACACTGGATGTAATATAAGGTCCTATGCTTCACGCATTGCTATAAAATACAGACACACACACACTTCAGTTGTCTGACTCGGATTCAGTCTTTGGGTCGTTGCTGTGAGAACAGCGTTTATTAATTTAGACGCTTTGTGGACATATTTTAAAAATTAGAATTATTCTCTTATTTTTATGCAGGGAGTAATGTCAAACCAATTAATCATCTAAATACCCCAAAATCCATTAAAAGACCCGCAGTTCATTATTTCCCATGACAATTATCTGAGCGAGAAAAGGCAGCGAGAACGCACAAATATCAGCCTGAACCGAACATATAAGGAGTATTCACTGGGCGCCATATTTGTGGGTGCTGTCTAGAGCGCATGCTCAGAACGAGCCCCCATTGATAGGCTGCTAAGACCGGCCATTTTGACGGTGTGAAATGCACCTTGCAAAAGAACCCTGGAAGCTAGCCATCAGCACGCGCTCAGCAGTCGCGCACACAGCTATGGCCGCCAGTGAATACTTCCTATACAGTATGTAACAAAAACGAGTTTCCGCGAACAACTTCTCTAACTAAATAATTACGATGTGAGCCACATCTTGAGTTATGAAAGAATCCGAAATTAAGACCCATATCGAGAAATTAAATCCAAAATAAAGGTTAGTTTCGGTTTCGCTCCAGAATTAAAACGCGCATCCTTGCGTTAATATTGAGCTAAACACCGTCAGTTTTCAGGGTAAAGAGGTGACCTGCGCTCGTAACACCCTAGCTTCCTCGTATTAGCAGAAATAATTTGTGTCACTCAGTGAAGCCAGCACACTGGACAAGCTCAATAGCGGCGCGCGCGCATCTCCGACTCCAGCGACCTATAGGGGGCGCCACCACCAAACAAACATGGCGGCTGGGTCCAGGTCGCATCGGCTCGGCCGGGCCGCCTGAACGGGTGGCGCATTCAGTTTAACAAGTTTGCTTTTGTTTAATGCCCAATTTTATAGGTATTTGAACCGAGACGGTTAAGTGTAGCCGGTTTTGTTTTCCCGGTGCTTTTTATTCTTTTCATGTCAAACTTTCGTTTCGGAGATTTCGTTCAAAACCGAAACTATGGGCTCCGGAAAGACGGTAATACGCCTCGCAAGTGGGCTCATTTTCGTCTTCTGCGCATGAGAAAGGAGGTAGCGGTGACGTCAGAACGCCGAGCCCTGATTGGCTGATCGCGACCCCCCTATCTGAGCGTCGTCTGCTCCTTTGCAACGTCGTCTGCTCGCAACGTCGTCTGCGTCTGTCTTACCTTTCCTGCGACTTTCGGAAGTACAGGTCTTTACGAGCGAGCTCGACATCGCCTTTCAGAGAGGGGAGACGAAATAACTCGAGCGGTACGTTGTTTTTGTCGAACAACTAGCAGACGCGCATCAAGGAGGGAAGTCAAGAGACTCGCTGGCGAGGTGTCCCGAGGCGCCGAGGTTTGTCTGCTAAGAACCGAGAGTGTCCGCAAGTTCCCTTCCAAATACATTTTCCCTCCTTTCGTGTGCGGCGAGACTCCTCACTCTTTAACGGCGTCGGCGGGTTGGCGCAGTTAACGTCGTCGGCTTTACGTCTGCTAGTCAAAGCGATGGCTGCTTTACCTTTCCTGCGTCTGTCGGAGATTCGCCGCTTTTTCACCGGCGAGAGTCACCGCTCGGAAAACAAGGAGATGACGAGAGGAAGAGATTGACCTCTTAATCTAAAATTGAGGTCAGCGATCAAAGTATAATACGGGAAGGGTTCACAGGGGTCGCGCGGGCATATTCCATTTAGCACGCCAGCCGGTCGTGGGCAGACGGTCTTGGCCAAGGACCGTCGGAGCACCGCTGCGCCGCTGCTAGGCCTATCTGCCGAGCTCGCTTGGACGGGGTCAGTGGAATCGTGGCCGTTGGAGCATTTCCCGGGTGTTTGTGGATCCAGCGTTCTTGTTCGTCGTGCTTTATTTCAAGTACTTTTTACTTTTTTTCTTGCTACTTGTAGTCATTTCGCGTGAGAAGAGCACGTACAAAAATAAACGTCCGTTGGTCGTCGCGACCAAGTAACTGAACGACGCTGTCGGCCATGCTGAGTTGATCGTCGTAGGATTCCGTCGTAACCTGCGCAAAACTTACACGATAATTTCGTTTCGTGAATACGAATTTGTTCTCACGTTTTGTCTTACGCACTCTTTCGGCGTAACATGGTTTTGTGAATCTGGCCTCTGCACTTCCGAAAGTCGCAGGAACGGTAAGACAGACGCAGACGACGTTGCAATGGAGCAGACGACGCTCAGATAGGGGGGCCACGATCAGCCAATCAGGGCACGGCGTTCTGACGTCACCGGTACCCCCTGCGCGAGAAGCAGACGAACTTGCCCTCCGCATAGACTCTAATCAGTTTTGATCACCTAAGGAAAGTGGCGATGACTACAGAATTGTTCCACCGAGAGTAATTTTCAGCTAACTTGCATGCCTCGACCATGCGACTTATCTGTCCGCGAAATCGAGCTTTTGTGCGTATCCGCGTTTTCCAGTCGTCTGCTCGGTCAACAACACAGGCTGCAGGAAAATTACGAAAATTAAGCAAGCGCTTCTTGAGCCAAGGAGCATGTTAACCCGCTGGCGCCCCACTAAACAGCTGATACTCATATTTCAATTCAGGTTTTGGTAGCAATCGAAAAGTCATTTTGACGAGCGGGTTATGTATTATATTACGTACTATGTCCCACTAAAGCGATATTAGTATATTCTTCGGGTTGAAATATGAGCTTAGTTGACTAGCTATTAGGTGAACTGCTGAATAAAAGTATATTTTTGACAGACAGAGAGATACTACTTAAACTTAGCCAAATGGTTCTAGCCGGTAGCACGGAGACCAATGCGAACAAACTGAAGAGAATATTCATCGGAGATTCACGCAGAACCTCTTTGCATTGAACTTGACTTCGAATCCTGAACGGAGGAAATTAGTATTTTTTGTGGCCGGTCAACCTGAGCAATGTAAATGCATATTGCTGCTGGCTTCGACGGGGGTATAATATAAATATTGGAGGCGCGATAGATCGTAATGCCGTGACAGCTCCTAACTTTGCGAGACGCGTTCCCCACCTTTTGAAAGCAGATAATTTCCCTCATTAATCATATGCAGTGAGCAGGTTTCCTGAATCAAGTAATTGCGAAATCAGCCCAACTCCTTCAGTATGGTCCAGAGGCTTTTTCGACAAAAATCAGTCAAGATGAATAGCCAACGCACTGACCGGCGTGGTTGGCTCAAACTTGAAGCTAAAGGAACACAACCAAACTAAAAAAAAACAGCTTTCGAACCTTCCCATTCACTTGACTGCAACATTGGTGTTCCCTCCAGTGAAACACCTCGTCTGTCGTCCTCAGTCCACTGTTCTACATACTTATAAAGAAATCACTTATCAGTTACCAAGTAGTCGTCACTTTGAACGTGATTCGAGACAGATAAGAAATCAACTGTAACTTCCCATATCTTTTGCTGATTCAGAGGTGAATTTCAATTCCGGTGCAGCGGTCAAAATAAAGACATGGATCTCGGTAGCAGAAAGCTGATTCGGAGCACAAACCAAGATTTCATCAACAAACCTCCGAACCAAAACCCCTTCAACACCCAAAGAGCCAAAAGGTTTTTCCGTGATTCCTCGCCATCCAAGAAATTGAAAGCACGCGACCGTGTGTTGTGGAGTAAACGGGCTTTCAAACACGTGATGGAAGGAAACAATCTACTGAGGCTTCACCACACTAATGAACACCCAGGCACACTTCAGAAATTTTCGGACCTTCGTCAAATTACATTGTTCGCCACCGCGCTGACAACACGTGTCCGCGAAAGCCACCAGAGACGCGGAGGGGCGCAAAGCGACCTGGACCGGCTGGTTCCCGGTTTTCCCGCTTGGTGGCGTCCGTTTTGCTGGAGTCGCGAATAACCGCCATATTGGAAAATGAGTGGCGCCACCTATAGTTAGTTGGAGTCGCGAGCGTCGGAGCGAGGCGCTCGACCCGACGTCACGGTATGGTGCCTGGAACGCGTCTCCGACTGGTGTGTTTACCGCGGCCCAAAAAAGTGGTCCCTCGATTTCCGCCTGATGACGTCATAGAAGTGTCATGCTGTCGCCGGTCGCGATCCTGGCGGCGTCTCGCCTGTTCTGCTGCAGGTCGCTTTCCACTGTGACAGTCCACGGAAGCTACAGCAGCCGAAATTTGGGATGGCGCCGCCGTGACGACAGCGACACTTGCGTTCGCTTGTGCTTTTCGCCAGCATTTCTACGGCCAACCGCCAGGATCGCTACAGTCAACGACATGACACTCCGGCTTCTGTGACGTCAATTGTTGCCACTTCGGGACCACTTTTGATGTATAGGCGGGATACGACGCTAAACACACCAGTCAGAGACGCGATCCAGGCACCGTAGTCTCGGGAGCATTCGCGTCACCACGCTAAATGCGAGGCGCGGATGTCGTCTGCTAGCCAAGAGTCATCTGCTCCAAAACCCAACCAACTTCAGATGAACGTAGTACACCGCAGTGAGAACGGTTCACGAGACAACCATATACGCTCAATTTAGCCGCGAATCTTACAGCTGCTAATGCCAGGGCCAACGTTACTAAAACACTCAGTTGGGAAACTCACCCTCAAAAGCTGGGCCGCTGGGGTCCAGCGAGACCGAGCTAAATACGATAACTGCGCCACCCTTTAGCGATGAGTTGAAGTATGAAAGTTGCTTTACATAGCTACTGCGTGATGGCCCTGCGAGATGGCGCCAGCAGCCCTTACCCGAAACTACGTGCAGCCGTGCAGTTCCTGGAGTAGACGCTGCAGGAGAAATGGCGGCGTTGCGATCGCCATTAGCTCGGTTCTCAAGTACGGATCAGAGCCACTTTTTTAAAGCAGGCTCTATGGCAGTTTCCCAACTGAGTGGTTCTAGTAACGTTGGCCAGGGCACAGCACAGCGCAACGTTTTGAGCAGAAACAGCCGATTACAAGGCTGCGATCAACGACGATCGCCAACGGCCACAGCGCTGCAAGGTAAAAAAAATCGAGCGGATACGGATGTGGCGTCACTTTTTGGTTTTAAATATAATTGAAACTCATAAAGTTGTAAATATTGATTCTTTATATCTTCTCGTTATAGATGGAACCGCGCGAGTTGAAATGCCGTTAAAATGAAGAAGAAACCTAAAACTACTTTTTGTCGCGGAGGGCTCTGTTAGCTCGTCAGATTGATTTTTGGGGCAAACAACCCTCGTTGCCATGACATTTCCATGGCAACCCTGTTGTTTGCCCCAATATTTCGTGGCAGCGATGGCGGCGTCCACTGAATCGGTGTCGAACAGGCGAGATTTGGAGCCCAACACTTGCCTGACCAGTAGGAAGTCGGCGTGTAGCGGACGCTCTCGAGACCGCGCCTGGAGCGTCGTCTCGAACGAGTCGTCGTAGCGCGGCTTTGGAAAGCAATCGCGTGTCAGTCGTCGTACGCACGAACGCTGAGAATGGCATCCAGGGTTGAGAAAGCCGTACAAACCCTGCTTCCAGAAAGTGTTGGTTTCACTCCGCTGTGATGAGAATGCGGGTTCGCATCGAAACATCTTTTGGTGCGCCGATCGAATCGAAAGCCAGCCGCGACAGCAAGCTTACGAACCAGACCGCAGGCACGGAGCAGACGTAGCCTAAGCCTAACGACCGAGCGGAGAGCAGACGATGGGAGCCTGGTTGAATTTAGTTTGGATTAAAGTTGGATCCTGGGAAAGTAGCGCCATTGCCTTCCCTACCTGCTAGCCGGACACAAACGGATACTAACATACAGACGACCCAAACCTCGCAAGGTGATTGGCTAATCAGTCTACATTGCCATGGGAATCGCCATCTTGGTCCATTTAAATCTTCGAAGCTTCCAGAGGGTCGTTCTAAACCAGTCGCGCCAAGATCACCATGGAGCATCATCGTACTGGAAGCGTTCCTCGCCAATTTAAGAGTCTTTGGCACTTTCTATGCGATCAACTTAATAATCATGCCCATCTCCATGAATCTCTTACAATTATATTGTTCTTCATGCATATTTCAAGACAGTAAACTTATTTTTCAGAGCCTCCAAGCACCGACACAGCATCTGGTGGTGGTACGAAGGTGTACGCTTGTTTCGCCGGTGTGTGGTTGGCAAAATCTCGGTATACAAAAAACGACTCCATAAAGCTACCCGTCACCAGCGAATCTAGATCGGCTCACCAAGAACGGAGGGGTCAAGGAGAAATTGCTCATTTCACGGACCAAGATGGCGACCACACGGGGAGCTTGGCGTTACTTTCCCAGGATCCAGTGACTTTAGTTTGGATGAAAGCGCGTCGGTGCGCGAGGCAGTCTGGAATTGGGTTCTTTTTCCGGCGTCGCTTGGTATGACGTCATGCCGGGTGCTGCCCTATTTAAACGTCCTTGGTTTGGGGACTGGGAGTCGCGGGCGTGTTCCAGACGCAGAAAGTGGGCTTGACATGCTCTCTTGGCCATCCAGAAGCCTAAAAGAATCCCCTAGCGGTGGTAGCGAGAAACTGTTTTAATCAAATGTATATGTTGGTATATGAATTTAATAAGCGCGGAAGAGTGTAGTAACCCTTCATGGTTGAAAATAGGGTGCACGTGATGTTTTGATCATGATCATGCAGAAAGATGAAAAAAACGAATGTGCTGCTCAACTCTGTTTTGCTCGGATAGAGTATGACAGCTCAGACGGCTGACTCCCGGCCCTCGGTGCTTGGCGTATGGATTATGTCGATCGTTACGCTAGTCACACTCTTCCACCATGATTTTGGATGACCATGATTGAAACATCAGGTGCACCATATTTTCAGGCACCGAGAGTTACTCCGACGCACTTATTAAGTTTGTTTCTCGCGACCAGCGCCAGGGTATTATTTCCGGCTTCTGATTGGCCACATTTAAATTTGTGAAGACGCCCTGGAACACGCCCAGCCCACTTTTGGCCAGTGGCGCCTCCTCATTCGTCTCCTATACACGTTTGCAAGTCCGGTCTCAGGGCGCCGCCATCTTGCCCAGTGGGGTGCGCTTGGGCGCGGCCATAATCCGATTACGACGCCTTAGCAAGGCTTCGTAGTCGGATTAGGACGCGTCCAAGCGCACCCCAGCAAGCAAGATGGCAGCGGCCTGATGCCGGACTTGCAAACGTGTATACTTCCCAACGAATGGCCAAACTCTCTACATATACGGCTCTGGCCTTGACCAGGGACAACAAGGCACGTGATAACACATAATGTTATCACGTGCCTTGCTCCAGCGCCCTTATTGGGTCGTGGGGACCGCAGCCTCCACAGTTCGCCAAGCTATCGTGAAACGCAGTAGAGAGCGGCCTGCTGCAGAATATGAGTCTCCCACACAGTGGTGTAGTAACGGGGAAGGGGAGCCCTGGGACCCTGAGTACCAGGCGTCGCTGTCACATGGGGGGTGGGTGCCACCTCTAGCGGCTTCTGTCAGCCCCCCCCCTCCCCCCCAGCATTACTAGTTGCGATCTCAGAGAGTGAATTTGGGGAGGGAGGGGGCACCTCTGGCGCATACTCCACCCCCCTGGTTTACTATACTCCGTTTCACCTTGTGTTGTACCGCAAGAAAGGCTACAAGTGCGAGTTCCTTGCTCTAGGGCACATCTCGGCAGCAAAAGCTCTCGTGCACCAAGGGCAGCTGCCAACGCTATGAGCTCGCGCTTTTACCCTTCGCTGCGTTACAACATAAGGTGAAACGTAGTATAGTTGCGATACATCTCTGGGAGCAAATTGGGGGGGGAGGGGCTACGAAAAACTTAAGGGCCCTGGTTGCCGGATGGCTTAGCTATACCACTGCTCCCACATCCACCACCGCTGTTGCAACGCCGCTAGGATTGCGGCCGGTGACAGCATGACACTTTTACGACACCAGGTGGAAATCAAGGGACCACTTTTTGGAAGCCGCTCTGGGAAGCGGTAAACACACCAGTCGGAGACGTGTTCCAGGCACCATACAGTCTACAGCCGCACCCGGCTGCTACCGGTACCATCGCCAAACTAAACGCTTTTCAAGTCAATCATTCGCCATAAATCCGCCCGAAAAGGGGCTCGGCCATTTCACTCCGCGTGTCCATGGACGAGGCGCAGATCGCAGGAATCCGCGACACGACGGTCACGTGGTACAAGGTCCACAGACAAAAATTGCGATTCGGTCCGTCGTGACACTGTATGTGCTGGCCTGCTCGTAGCTTCGCCTAATTTCCTCGTCACATAGAAAAAGACATTGGCTCGAAGAATACCCAGCCGCCCCCTACCAGAGGTTTTCAACTTCTTTGTGCTGCCCGCTTTCTTTTCTTCCATACCCTGTGAAAAACAAGAAACGTATTAATATTGAGATGGCTTGCCAAGGTTAAGACTGCGAGTGTACCCCTGAAGGCCGTCAAACGTCAACCATAAAACACTTCCCGAAACCAGCGTTGCCGGAGACTCGGAGACTTGGAATTGTATCTGCACTGCACCGTCGCTTCTAACCTGCCGGACAAAAGAACTCAAAGGCACAATCTGACCGGGGAAATCCCCCAAAGTTTTGAGACCCCCGAGATGCTCGGGGAAAGTGGTGAGTCTGCAAGGGGGCGGTTTCAATGCGTCGAGGTTATACTGCTCATTTCAAGTCTCTACGACGGGTCCTTGAAGCAGCGTTGGTGACGACGACCGTGTGCTCGGGATCAGTCGGAACTTGGCTGTTCAAGAACTGCCACTTTCCCGTAGTTGGCGACCCTTGACGCTAAGGCACGGATCCCTCTCCCCGCCCCAAATAAATGTTGCCGGTTGGGAGTCGTGTCTGTCCCTTTCGTTTATCCTCTCTCCATTCCCTCACCACACCCTAGGGAGCTGAAGAAAGTGGACTGCTCTCTGCGAAACGAATCGCAGAGAGGAGCACCATTTCGAAGACGGCTTGCTGGCGACATTCTTTCGCTAGTTTTATTTCAAGTTGCATCAATGCACAACTTTCTACACGCAAAAAAAGTATCACACTCAACCTAGAAAGTAAAAGCTAATATTGTGCCAGCCAAGGTTGCCCTTATTTCATCAAGAAATAAGGGCAACTTCTAGAATCACACAACACACTGGAATGAAAGACAAAATTGTGAAGAAACTAGGCAAATAGGCCTAAGAGCACTTTAAAGGCAAGACCCTACATGCACCTCAGAAGTATTTACAAATGCATTCCAGCAAACTGGAAAGTATTACCTGAATACTGAAACAGTCCAAAACAGACTGCTTTTGAAAGACCAAAAGGATCAAAATGAAACGGGCGCTGATAATGACTTGCTTAATTTACGAGTCTTTTCAGCTGTAATATACACGCACCATTGCCTGGTCTATTGAAAGGACCAGGTGATGAAGTATTGTATGGTGCATGGTAAACAAAAATTGGCACGTTCACCTCCACGGAGTTTCAAATAAAATCTAAAAGCTGTACGACCGATACCGAGAATGATCATGTACTATACTTGTATTCACTTGAAGAACTGTAGTAAAAACAGGTATGGTACTTCGCGGAACATTACTAATTTCTAGGTTTGTGCGAATAGTGGTTCGAATCGAATAGGGCTGCGTCATCTATAGCCTCGACAATGTAAGAGAAAGCCAAGATGGCCCATTCTTTTAACAGTGCAAAAGTTAGGGATGACGCTGCGCTATTCAACTCGAACCACTATTCGCACAACCCTACCAATTTCCCCCTTCGCGTGTTGAACTAAAATATATCTAGGTACATATTAAATTAGATTTCTGGTACTTTATAGAGACATACATGTTCCAAACACCCAAAAGCATTTGTTCTTCATTTGACAACTTTTTGTTGATGTGGCAGTGAGTACAGTAGACAATATACAAGAAGCCCACAACTTTGGCAAAACAAACTAGAACTTGGGTTACTTCACAATGTGCACAAGCTAAAAATGTCACCAGGCAGAGAGAGCATGCATGCTGCACAAGGTGTTCATTCCTAACAGTCATCACAGAACCATCAAGACGTCGAAATCTGACTTGTCACTTCGCGATAAACTGTCCCAGCTCCCGAGAAGAGCAGTCGGCAGAGACATTCCGGACCCTGTCACGAATTCTAGCGTCCTCAATGAGGGCTCTCCACTCCAGGCTGTCTTTCAAGAGTGCCCAAGTGTCCACAGATGAACAGTGCCTTCCTGGCCCTGGTGATGGAAACATTAAGGCGCCTGGCATCAGCGACGAACCCAATGTAGCCCATGGGATGGCTCGCACGGACGCACGAGAGTACAACGACATCCCTTTCCTGGCCCTGGAAGCCGTCGACCGTGTTCACCTCGAAAGAAGAGTCCCGCTGCAAAAGCTCACTGATGGTGGTCTTCTGCGCCCGGTAGAATGTGATGACACAGATGCTTGTGCCAGGACCCACAATCTTCCTGACAGTGTGGCAGAGGCGTACCACAAACTCGGCTTCCCCGTGATTCGCCATGGACGTTGAGCTACCGTCATTCATCTCTGGGCTTCCCAGGACATTGAACACAAGGTAGGGATTGAGCGGAAAGGATGCATAGGAAGCATCCAAACCTGCCACTGGCTGCAGCTTCCCATCGTAAAAGTAGCGCGAAGGAAAACTGCAGATCTCCGAGTGCATCCGCCGCTGATCGCTGAGCATAAACACGGCTTGGGCACCACCTTTCTCCTCGTTCTCAAGGCACCTGTAGAAACGCTCGAACAGAGACTCCTGGAAGTTGAGCTGCACGGCATGGCGTGACAACACAGTTGCTGGAAGCTGAAGAGGGTCCCCAATCAGGACGAGCCGGCTGGTGCGGTACTGAAGGCACAGAAGGGTCTCCACCTCAGTACACTGTGTTGCTTCATCCACTATGACACTGGAAAAGCACTGAGGGCTCGCACGGCCAAAGGCTTCCTCCAAGAGGCGGCTGCGACAGCTGTTCAAAGTCGAGAGAACCACATTGGCCTTGCGCAGTATTTTGAGCTTCATTTCGTAGGACTGCCGTGAAAAACCTTGGAGGCACTTCCTCTTCTCTTCCGATAGCCGCAGGATGTCTGCCTCCAAGTGCTTTGTTTCGAACTCCAAGCGGTGAAGGAGCTTCACATCGCCAGACTTGGTCAGATCCCTCCTGAGACGAGCCAATCGCTTCCTTTTGGACTCAATCTCCCGGTCATAATCCTGCAGCCGATCCCGCTTCTCGGACTGGATGTTTTTCTTCACAAGCTCCTCCAGCACGATGCCACGAACTTCGGGATGAATCATTTTCTCCTGTCCGACCCTGACTAGTTTCAGTACCTGGCCTCCTGGCACTTTCTGACTTGACTGCACAGCTCTCTGGGCAAGAAGCCTCCGGCCAATCTCATCCACAGCAGCATTTGAAGGAGCGACTATTAGGATTGACCGATGGGAAAAGCCACGAAGACAGCCCATGACAATACCCATTAGAGTGTGGGTCTTGCCAGTGCCCGGAGGGCCATGCAAGATGATGACTCTGATGTCGCTGCCTGGCATATTCATGGCATGCACTGCTGAAGACACCACTTCTTGTTGTTGGCTGTTGTAGTTCAGCAGCAGTTCTTTGCTCACGGCACCTCCCGTCCGATGCCAAAAGTAGTGGGCATTGGGGCGAACCACAACCTGTCCATAGGGGGACTGCTCCAGGTCTGCGACGGCTTCCATCTGGCGCAGGGTGGGTGTAATCTTGGATACAACAGTCATACGATGCACCTTGTTGAAGTTCAGCGTGATATCCCTGGCCTTCACATAAACTGTCAGGGAGATCAGCACACACTTGGGAGCATGTAAAGGTTGCAGTAGGGGTGGCAGAGAGCTCCTTGATACATTCTTGCTCTGCAACTTGTTTTTCGTGATGAAGCCAAGCACTGGCAACGCTGCCTTGTCCTGGTCCCTTATACGGAGGTCGAGGCGCACAAGATGACCCTCCACGGGATATTCTGACTTCTGCTCTGCTTCAGAACCTACTACCACTACACAAGACAAGATCATCACGTCGCCAAGAGGACACTCATGATGAGTGATGACTGATTGGAAGGTCAAGTGTGTTATCCGGGAGAAGTAATCTCGCCATCTCTTGAAGACATCCTCCCATATTTCAAGGCACAGAAAATGGTAGTGGATCATCTTGTACTCATCCATGGAACTGTACATGATGCGCTTTGCACGGACCTTTTCCATGTCCAGGATGGGTGGGAGCGTGGCAGCATTCATCTGCTCTTTTAGCCACTGTACCTTCCAGCTAAGCAGAAAGTTAATGAAAGTATTCATATTCACCTTTGCATTTCAGAGAGTTCACCAGCTTTCTCTTCCTGAGCGAAGCTTTGACACGCTCCGAAAACTCTGCTCTTTCTTGGTCAGTCCTGGTGCTTGGCTGCAACTCGATGAACTGACACCACAGTTCTCTTTGTTACTTGCTCAGTGTCATGATGGCTGCAATTCAGATCCTGGCTGGAAGTTGTGACCTCCTTCACTTGAACCTTGGCCTCTGCTTCTGATGTAGTAGGCCCTTGGCTTCCAGCACCCACCCTAGAAACTCTTCGAAACTGTTTGAAGCTTAGAACTGGAGAGAGGGAAGAGTCCGGACTTGCCAAAACTTCTGTTGTACCAGGCGACTTGTTATGAATTGCCGCTCGTGCTTGGGAAGATGTTGTGCTTACAGCTTTAGGAGGGTGTTCCACAACTGCGTGGGCGGCTTTGGACCTCTTGGCATGGTGCAGTTACAGGACAGGGGGCTCTTCTTTTGGAAGACTTCTTGTGGATGTTCAAGGCAGCAGCAATACTCTGTTCCTGGTCCAGCAAGTGCAATGTTCTGGACTGAAACCTGCTTTTATAATGGGGCTTCTTCGGCAATTGTTCAGCTGTACTGGCCTTGCCTTCAGGAATCCGAGGCTCTTGAGCTTCCCCCTTTTCGACAGCTGAACGTCCTCCAGCCACAGGGATCCTATGATTCTTGAAACTACTTTTGGTGGAAGAAGAGGCCTCTTGAAAAGAATCACACTTTTTATCAACAGGCTTTGGAACTGGACCGTCTTCATAAAAGTTCTGTGACAAATCAGGAAAAAACTCTTCCTCAGGGATCTGACGCCCATCCCGTTTGCTGTCAATAGCATTCCCACGAGCACTATGCTTTGCATCATGCACACTTAATTTCCTAGGCTGATGAGCTTCCCTCTTCCTAATAGCAGAGCCTCCTCCTGCCATAGGGACCCTATGGTTCATCGATCGCATCATTTTCTCCTTAAGACTGCCTTTCTTCTTTGGACTTCTGTTCAAGTTGTTACCACTCTTCAGCCTGTGAAGGAACGCACTGCAAGTTGGAGCATTGAAAGTATGCTCTTTTGCAGGAACATCCGAGTCATTTCTATTAACAGGGGTGTACTCTTGTGCATCCTTGGCCTGCACCGGTACTTCTGGGCAACGTTGCACCCTATCACCACTTTCCTGTCTTCCAGAAGAATCACGCTCTTGGCTTTCGACACGTTTTTGCTGATCTCCGACCCCTTCTCCAGCATCTTCAGTGTCACTTGCCTCGAAGTCTCCCTCGTTCCATACTAACCTGCGTTCTAAATCTTCATCTTCTGGCAATCCGACTCCTAACTCTTCATTTTTAGTGGCCCCTGCTGCAGACTCCTCGAAATCCCACCGTCCGGGTTCATCAGGATCAACATCCTCAAAGGTATGATTGTCCACTTCCTTAAGGTTCATGTCATCTTCTGGTTCTTTCTTGACCTGGCACTCTAATGTGTAGCAGGTATCATCCTCATCATCTGAAAGAATAATAATTTCATCTTCCTGAGAGAACATAAAGGTTGCAGCACCTTCTACATCTTGTTTTGAGCCAACATCGACGTCCTCAAAATTCTGGCCTTCTTCATCAACATCTTGGCCACCCTGCGGAATCGACCTTGGAGAGGAGACTGGCTTCAATAGTGTTGTTTCAAGTCGCTCAAGGACCACACTGCAATTCCTGAACAAAGGAAAGGCTTCAGATGCACAAGATTGTGGCCTGTTCTGCTTATAGCCCACAGAATATTCACCATCTTCAGAGGATGGAGCAGGTCTTCCTAGTGCAAACTTCCATCTGGGCAGACTCTGTTTCTAACTTAATTTTTTCGCCATTCTCAGTCTTGATGTGCTTTTGCACATTGTTTGGATTCAAAACTCCTGGCAGGTGTTGTAGAGAGGCAACCTTCGTCAAAAGCAAGGAGCTTGGTAGAAGTGCTTGCAATGTCCCTTGTCCCAATACGAGTGGCAGTATTGCCAACGGTAACCCTTGGCCCAATGCTAGTGAGCGGTTCTTCGCACTTTGGCCTGTCTGCAGTATGAACATTAGATCCCCGTGCGCCTACTTGGACAAGTGTCTGCTGACGGGGCAGCAACTCTTCAGCAGAACAAGATGGGCTGGAAGAGCCCCCAACGCTTCCTCTATTAGAGAGGTGGCTTGGTTCTTTTAGTAATTCCAATGCTGGTTCTGTTTTCACAGCGCTGGAAGGAAGGAGAGGTTCTGTTTTTATAACTATGTCTGGCAGGGGGTCAGGAAGAACAGGTGAATTTCCATCCGCACAGTTCAGCTGCCTGCCATGCGCGAAGGCTGATGTAGATTCACTCCGTCGACTCTTCGAGGCACTAACTGGAGGGACTTCATAGGTCTGAGGCTCAGTCTTCATAACAGAAAACTGGTTTCCAGCCCCCTGCAGGGGCACAGAAGTGTTCAGAGCTTGCATGGGGCTCGGTGCGCCAATGCCACTACACGTTTCCAAACTAGAATGACTGCCACACGAGTCATCTGTAGACACCCAAACTGTGTCCTGGTGTTCAGCCTTCACGATGACACTGCCTATTTTGTTGGGACCAGATTTAGACGTTAGGGCGGTCTCGGATCGTTCTGCTTTGAGCACAGCAGCAGTTGAAATGGCACAGTTCTGCTTAGGAATGGCATTGCAAACTCTGACCGGTTCTGAAGATGATGCATCGCTGGAAAGCAAGTCCTCTGCTTCCGCTTTCACCGTGGCAACAAAAGGTTCTTGTTTGCAGGATATTGATGCCTGAGGTGACAGCTCCTGTATCTGAGACACAGTTCCATTTGTGAAGCTCGAGCGAACGAGATTCCTTTCTGTAGTTCGTTTGGTTAGCTTGGCTGTCAAACTAGCACCTGCTCGAAGTCTGGCCCGCTCACACTCTGTGTTCCGAACAGAACCAGGATTCGGTCTGGAATGCGAAGTGGACGCAGCCGGAAGGTTGATGACGGCCGTGATTTGAACGTCGTCGTCGTCGTCGTCCACGGTCACAGCGAGCGGTTCCACACGCGCTGACACTTTCGAATCCTCGCCAGATTTTAGGAGCCTGAACACGTAAACGTCGTCTCCTGTCGGTGCCGGCTTCCCTAGGCCTATCAAGTCGTTCTCTAAGATAAACAGAGGACGCAGAGCGGGAATCTTCTCGCCGTTCACGAAGACGCCGTTGTGGCTTCGGAGGTCTTCGATGCTCCATCGTCCTTCGGCGTCGAGCTTCAGGCGGGCATGGTTTCGACTCACGCTGGCGTTGTCGATCCGGTACTTCTGGGCAACGTTGCGCCCTATCACAACTTCCCTGTCTTCCAGAAGAATCACGCTCTTGGCTTTCGGCACGTTTTTGCCGCAGCGAACAAGCCGCCAAGAAACCTCCATGGGTGAAGTTCACTTGAAGCAGCCGCGAGACGAAGCACATCTACGCCGTCATCATGTCCCGGACCCGTGACATTCTTGACACTCCCCTCGAATAGCGAACCCGGAAGGTACGAAGCTGAACATCTGCGATAACAAAACAATGTACTATCCTATTACTACTGGTCAACTGCCGCCAAACAAGTCGGAATCGGCAGGTCGCCAGCCCGGCCCGATTTAAAACTAAATGATAGTTGGACCGTTGTGATCTCACACAAGACGATGCTTGCGCGAGCTGATCACCTCTTTTCCTCAAATTTATCAATGTCTGATTGTAGCGCTGCCGCAGTAGTAAAGCGCGGTCTCACTTTGAACGGTTGTTGTTGAGACAAGCCGCAACGTTAATCATAGTTGGCGCTGCGAGCTGTTGTTGACAATGTTTGGCGTAATATAGGGTTTCTTTTTTGGTGGGCTGGCGATAAGGGGAGGCTGAGCATAGCACTTTTTGTATCTAGATTAACCAATGGGAGTGTCTGCTCCGACGGCCGTCGCTCGAGCCATGTCCACACGGAGACGGCTCCTTCGACACCGGAAGTAGTAGTGACGTCACTTCCGGTGTCAAAGTAGCTTGCCCTGTCTGGGCATGGCTCCTTCGACACCGGTAGTTGAGGGTGACATCACTTCTGGTGTCGCAGCTACCAGTATTGTTTTTGACATGTGCCGAGCACGACGTGGTGCCGAGTCTGCGATCTGTCAGGTTCTCCTATTCTGGGTTGGTTTCACGCAAGCTTTTTGCACTCATTTGAAGCGTTCCAGTTGTCATTTGCCCGATTACTTATTTGTTTAACCATATTCATTACTATTTACTGCCATTGTCTGTATTTTGCGCTTTGAACGCGTTAATTTGGATTTTGTATCGGGTTGTAAACGAGCGTGGGCGCACTCCCAACGTGCCTCGTGTTTTGGTAGCCGGTGATCCTTACTCGAACCAGTACTTCTCGTCGATTGACCGGAGGGCTGTTGAGGTCGCGGCATCTAGTGGGATTAGGATTGAGAACTTGTTTTCACGGTCTGACAGGCTTGCCGATTTTGACGTTGTCATCGTGCACGTCGGCACTAAAAACACCAGCGTGTGCATCAACAAATCTGGTCATTGGAACGGCAGCGTAGTCACGCTGCCGAGATGCAGGTTATGAATGACTACTACCGGGAGGTAAGCTCCCTGCAGCGCGAGTTTTGTAGCAAAGAGGGGTTCGAGTTCCTCGGCGGTTAAATTTGGCCAACGAGTAGCAGCAGTGGATCGGTCGCGACTGCTCGGAACAGACGACAGCCAAGTGACAGCAGTCCAGCTCGTGACCACAACCAAAAAAAAAAAAAAAAGAACCCTTTTTATTTTCACGCGCCGCTCCTTATATAAGCGCTTGATTGATTGATTGATTGATTGATAAATGATGGCGAGCAATAAGAAAAACACCATCACCTTAGTAGTGCCTACTACATCTCCCTTAGGATCTATCAGTCAGTCGCTTTGGTGGTCCAATCACACGACCGCAACGTGTGCGTCTCAGCCGAAGCCCTTCTTTCTGAGGCTCTGACGATGATGCTGGTTGACCCTCACCAGGCATAGACTGCTGTGAACTTGGTCCTTGATTTTGTTCACTGGCTGGCAGTTCCTCTGTTGACTGGCCTTTTGAGAAGGGGACAAGATGCCGACGGTTTCACTGCAGATTTCCCCTGGGCGTTTCCACCACATATGACTGTGGTCACTGAGCGGGGCTGAGGATACGGCCTCGGCAATTGACGTCCTTAACCGACACGTCCTCCCCCAACTTCAAGGGGGTCGGAAGACAAAGTATGCCGGCGATTGTGGTTCTTTGCCTGTTGTGACGTGTTTGCGGCATCTCTTGCCTTGAAGTTCTGATGGCTTGGCAGTGATGGCTTAAGTCGTTCTGGTAGACCAGGAAGGTCGAGTTTAGAGTTTTCTTCCATTAACAACTGGGCAGGAGAAACACCATTGACACCAGGTGTGTCTCGGTACGATAGGAGAGCCAGGTATTGATCGGAGCTCTTGCAACACGTTCTTCACGATACGCACCATGCATTCTACTTCGCCGTTATTCTGGGGGTGCCACGGGCTCCTAGTCCGTGGCGAAATCCGTGCGCCTGAGCAAAGTCTGCAAACTCGTGAGATGCAAACTGCGGTCCAATATCTGTCTGCACGACGTTCGGTATTCCATAGCAAGCCATGGCAACTCTTGTCAGCCAAGATGGCTGCTTGCGCAGATGTAGATCCGAGAGAGATGACCTCAGGAAACCTTGAGTAGTAGTCTACAATCAGACCATAGTCCATCCTTTTAGCTGGAACATTCGAATGGACGATGGCGAAGAGACACCAGCCCGTGATACCCCAGAGTAACGGTGAAGTAGAGCGCATGGTACATACCATGAAAGACTTGTTTGCAAAGAACTGATCCACCTGGATCTCCTCGTTGCAATCCAAGTCGGCCATTCCGCCAGGCTGGTGAAAGTGAATGGTGCCAAGGATGAAGTCCCGACGCAAGGCCAATTGGATACGGAGGTCACCTTCCGCCATAGTGACGGCGTTAGCCAGCTTCTGACACCATGTTCGGAACGGACGACGGCCAAGTAACAGCAGCTCAGCTCGTGACCACAACCAGAAAGAAGAAGAAAAAAGCCCTTATTTCCATGCGCCGCACCGGTTCTTATATAAGCACTCTGTGAATGATGGTGTCCTCTGACGAGCAACAAGAAAAACACCATCACCTTAGTAGCGCCCACTACTGCGACGGCATCCACCCAAACCAGATGGGCAACAAGGTATGGCGTCTGTGCCGACGAGCACAATACAGAGACATTGACTGCAAGGATGGCTGCAGTAGTAGCCGTACAAGTAGGCGTCTGTGCATATTCACTTGCAATGTACTTAAAAAAAAAAAATGTTGACTGAGGGTTTACAATGTGAAGGAGGCTTATTGCAGAAAAGGCACCGTGTAATGTGAGCTTTCGGTTGCAAGACGAAAAATCGCCCCGGTGGTCTTAATAATCCTGAGCCCTCCGTCGCGTTTAGCACGTAAACCTAAAAAAAAAAAAATTTGTTTCAAAAATTTTATTTTTGAGGGTGTATGAAAATTACAATCACCCTTATACTCAGTGTTCACAAGAACTTAACTTTGCTTGAAGTATTTTTATTTGTTTCTAGTACTTTGCAAGGAAACTACAACTCGCTACCTCAAGTACATTCTCCAAACTTGGTCTTACTAAATTTGCATCGCTAAACGGTGCTAGGTTAACTCGGGAGAAATACTGCGAGGTATATTCTTACCTAGCGAGGTGCGTAAGCAGATGATGCATTGCTCCGTGTTGTCTTTGAGAACAATGTCTTTTTCATCGTTCTTAGAAGACAACAGAGTTTAGAGAAACATTTTTCAACTCGGATTTCGATATCATTGGTTCCGCTGGTATAACTGCGCATGGAATGTGTGCATGTGCATGTCATATTGTTACTGAGCTGGATAATGGTTCCTTTGAACTCTCTTAACCATACTCTGTCTCGGATGTTTCGTACAGCTCTGGGAAACACACAGGGACGAATGCATTGAATCTGAGCACTGGTTGTTTCGTGAGGGCTCAGGAAAATCTAAGCTCTTTCAAAACCCATGTGCCGATGTCCTTGGCTTTCCAAATAGTACCTACAGCTCCTGAGGTAGGGTATAATTTTGCACCAACCTAACAACAAAGTGGTGGGCTGTTATCATACAAAAGTGTTGATTTCTTTCGAAACCTCTTCTGGCCATTCCTCTGAGAGGAATGGCGGTTATAAGTGCTTATAACTTTATGTAATTCATACATGCTTTCCACGCAACATCATTCCTACTTGTTCTGGCCGAGAAGTACAAGTTTGAAGGTGTGAAATTTATGCTGCAGAAGGTACAGGAGCTGGTACGGAGTATGACGGCTGATGTAACGAAAATGCAAGCCATGTATAGCTCATCGGGGAGAGAGAAAAAAGTACTGGTTGGCCTCTTGGTCATGTCTGATATTTGCCGCCATTACCGCAAAGAATTTTTATTTACACACTTGAGTACCTATGCATACCATAATTGAAAAAACACTGAAAGTGGGAATGAAGAGGACCATCAGTTTACTTTATTTCAAAGAGATTGCATTTATTGTATACTTACTGTTACTTACTACTCAACTTGAAGTACATAA